>CM045920.1:6285507-6346271 GCA_025169955.1 Salix arbutifolia
ATCATATGAAATGCTATGAAGCACGATGATCCGACCCCATGACCTGATCCCACAACAAGGAGGGGAGGGGAGGGGAGGGGAGGGGAGGCCGCTCGTCGTCGAATTTTTACAGGAGTTTCCGGAGGGTGTTTTCCTTGTAGTAGCTATGGAATCGCTACTCCGACCGCCGGATCTTTAGAATTTCACGATGTCATCCCGGGGCCTTGGTTGAGGCAGTTTTGGTGAATTCTGGGACGAAATATCGCGTGGATTGCGGAGGAGGAGGCGTGGCTAGACTTCGGTGCGGGTGGAATAAAATCGAGGGAGGGGCGGTCGTTTGTACCTCACTCTTTGATCGCAGTTGGTCTTCAACGATTATCGTGAATCAACGACACGGGGTGAAGAGAGAGGGGAGTTAAGGGGGGCGGACAAAAAAGAGAAGGGGGAATAACAAAATGAGGGGTGCAACACGAGGACTTCCCAGGAGGTCACCCATCCTAGTACTACTCTCGCCCAAGCACGTTTAACTGCGGAGTTCTGATGGGATCCGGTGCATTAGTGCTGGTATGATCGCACCCGTAAGCACATGCATGATGAAATGCTATAAGCGACCACCCCTGACCTGATCCCACAACAAGGAGGGGAGGGGAGGGGAGGGGAGGCCGCTCGTCGTCGAATTTTTACAGGAGTTTCCGGAGGGTGTTTTCCTTGTAGTAGCTATGGAATCGCTACTCCGACCGCCGGATCTTTAGAATTTCACGATGTCATCCCGGGGCCTTGGTTGAGGCAGTTTTGGTGAATTCTGGGACGAAATATCGCGTGGATTGCGGAGGAGGAGGCGTGGCTAGACTTCGGTGCGGGTGGAATAAAATCGAGGGAGGGGCGGTCGTTTGTACCTCACTCTTTGATCGCAGTTGGTCTTCAACGATTATCGTGAATCAACGACACGGGGTGAAGAGAGAGGGGAGTTAAGGGGGGCGGACAAAAAAGAGAAGGGGGAATAACAAAATGAGGGGTGCAACACGAGGACTTCCCAGGAGGTCACCCATCCTAGTACTACTCTCGCCCAAGCACGTTTAACTGCGGAGTTCTGATGGGATCCGGTGCATTAGTGCTGGTATGATCGCACCCGTAAGCACATGCATGATGAAATGCTATAAGCGACCACCCCTGACCTGATCCCACAACAAGGAGGGGAGGGGAGGGGAGGGGAGGCCGCTCGTCGTCGAATTTTTACAGGAGTTTCCGGAGGGTGTTTTCCTTGTAGTAGCTATGGAATCGCTACTCCGACCGCCGGATCTTTAGAATTTCACGATGTCATCCCGGGGCCTTGGTTGAGGCAGTTTTGGTGAATTCTGGGACGAAATATCGCGTGGATTGCGGAGGAGGAGGCGTGGCTAGACTTCGGTGCGGGTGGAATAAAATCGAGGGAGGGGCGGTCGTTTGTACCTCACTCTTTGATCGCAGTTGGTCTTCAACGATTATCGTGAATCAACGACACGGGGTGAAGAGAGAGGGGAGTTAAGGGGGGCGGACAAAAAAGAGAAGGGGGAATAACAAAATGAGGGGTGCAACACGAGGACTTCCCAGGAGGTCACCCATCCTAGTACTACTCTCGCCCAAGCACGTTTAACTGCGGAGTTCTGATGGGATCCGGTGCATTAGTGCTGGTATGATCGCACCCGTAAGCACATGCATGATGAAATGCTATAAGCGACCACCCCTGACCTGATCCCACAACAAGGAGGGGAGGGGAGGGGAGGGGAGGCCGCTCGTCGTCGAATTTTTACAGGAGTTTCCGGAGGGTGTTTTCCTTGTAGTAGCTATGGAATCGCTACTCCGACCGCCGGATCTTTAGAATTTCACGATGTCATCCCGGGGCCTTGGTTGAGGCAGTTTTGGTGAATTCTGGGACGAAATATCGCGTGGATTGCGGAGGAGGAGGCGTGGCTAGACTTCGGTGCGGGTGGAATAAAATCGAGGGAGGGGCGGTCGTTTGTACCTCACTCTTTGATCGCAGTTGGTCTTCAACGATTATCGTGAATCAACGACACGGGGTGAAGAGAGAGGGGAGTTAAGGGGGGCGGACAAAAAAGAGAAGGGGGAATAACAAAATGAGGGGTGCAACACGAGGACTTCCCAGGAGGTCACCCATCCTAGTACTACTCTCGCCCAAGCACGTTTAACTGCGGAGTTCTGATGGGATCCGGTGCATTAGTGCTGGTATGATCGCACCCGTAAGCACATGCATGATGAAATGCTATAAGCGACCACCCCTGACCTGATCCCACAACAAGGAGGGGAGGGGAGGGGAGGGGAGGGGAGGCCGCTCGTCGTCGAATTTTTACAGGAGTTTCCGGAGGGTGTTTTCCTTGTAGTAGCTATGGAATCGCTACTCCGACCGCCGGATCTTTAGAATTTCACGATGTCATCCCGGGGCCTTGGTTGAGGCAGTTTTGGTGAATTCTGGGACGAAATATCGCGTGGATTGCGGAGGAGGAGGCGTGGCTAGACTTCGGTGCGGGTGGAATAAAATCGAGGGAGGGGCGGTCGTTTGTACCTCACTCTTTGATCGCAGTTGGTCTTCAACGATTATCGTGAATCAACGACACGGGGTGAAGAGAGAGGGGAGTTAAGGGGGGCGGACAAAAAAGAGAAGGGGGAATAACAAAATGAGGGGTGCAACACGAGGACTTCCCAGGAGGTCACCCATCCTAGTACTACTCTCGCCCAAGCACGTTTAACTGCGGAGTTCTGATGGGATCCGGTGCATTAGTGCTGGTATGATCGCACCCGTAAGCACATGCATGATGAAATGCTATAAGCGACCACCCCTGACCTGATCCCACAACAAGGAGGGGAGGGGAGGGGAGGGGAGGCCGCTCGTCGTCGAATTTTTACAGGAGTTTCCGGAGGGTGTTTTCCTTGTAGTAGCTATGGAATCGCTACTCCGACCGCCGGATCTTTAGAATTTCACGATGTCATCCCGGGGCCTTGGTTGAGGCAGTTTTGGTGAATTCTGGGACGAAATATCGCGTGGATTGCGGAGGAGGAGGCGTGGCTAGACTTCGGTGCGGGTGGAATAAAATCGAGGGAGGGGCGGTCGTTTGTACCTCACTCTTTGATCGCAGTTGGTCTTCAACGATTATCGTGAATCAACGACACGGGGTGAAGAGAGAGGGGAGTTAAGGGGGGCGGACAAAAAAGAGAAGGGGGAATAACAAAATGAGGGGTGCAACACGAGGACTTCCCAGGAGGTCACCCATCCTAGTACTACTCTCGCCCAAGCACGTTTAACTGCGGAGTTCTGATGGGATCCGGTGCATTAGTGCTGGTATGATCGCACCCGTAAGCACATGCATGATGAAATGCTATAAGCGACCACCCCTGACCTGATCCCACAACAAGGAGGGGAGGGGAGGGGAGGGGAGGGGAGGCCGCTCGTCGTCGAATTTTTACAGGAGTTTCCGGAGGGTGTTTTCCTTGTAGTAGCTATGGAATCGCTACTCCGACCGCCGGATCTTTAGAATTTCACGATGTCATCCCGGGGCCTTGGTTGAGGCAGTTTTGGTGAATTCTGGGACGAAATATCGCGTGGATTGCGGAGGAGGAGGCGTGGCTAGACTTCGGTGCGGGTGGAATAAAATCGAGGGAGGGGCGGTCGTTTGTACCTCACTCTTTGATCGCAGTTGGTCTTCAACGATTATCGTGAATCAACGACACGGGGTGAAGAGAGAGGGGAGTTAAGGGGGGCGGACAAAAAAGAGAAGGGGGAATAACAAAATGAGGGGTGCAACACGAGGACTTCCCAGGAGGTCACCCATCCTAGTACTACTCTCGCCCAAGCACGTTTAACTGCGGAGTTCTGATGGGATCCGGTGCATTAGTGCTGGTATGATCGCACCCGTAAGCACATGCATGATGAAATGCTATAAGCGACCACCCCTGACCTGATCCCACAACAAGGAGGGGAGGGGAGGGGAGGGGAGGGGAGGCCGCTCGTCGTCGAATTTTTACAGGAGTTTCCGGAGGGTGTTTTCCTTGTAGTAGCTATGGAATCGCTACTCCGACCGCCGGATCTTTAGAATTTCACGATGTCATCCCGGGGCCTTGGTTGAGGCAGTTTTGGTGAATTCTGGGACGAAATATCGCGTGGATTGCGGAGGAGGAGGCGTGGCTAGACTTCGGTGCGGGTGGAATAAAATCGAGGGAGGGGCGGTCGTTTGTACCTCACTCTTTGATCGCAGTTGGTCTTCAACGATTATCGTGAATCAACGACACGGGGTGAAGAGAGAGGGGAGTTAAGGGGGGCGGACAAAAAAGAGAAGGGGGAATAACAAAATGAGGGGTGCAACACGAGGACTTCCCAGGAGGTCACCCATCCTAGTACTACTCTCGCCCAAGCACGTTTAACTGCGGAGTTCTGATGGGATCCGGTGCATTAGTGCTGGTATGATCGCACCCGTAAGCACATGCATGATGAAATGCTATAAGCGACCACCCCTGACCTGATCCCACAACAAGGAGGGGAGGGGAGGGGAGGGGAGGCCGCTCGTCGTCGAATTTTTACAGGAGTTTCCGGAGGGTGTTTTCCTTGTAGTAGCTATGGAATCGCTACTCCGACCGCCGGATCTTTAGAATTTCACGATGTCATCCCGGGGCCTTGGTTGAGGCAGTTTTGGTGAATTCTGGGACGAAATATCGCGTGGATTGCGGAGGAGGAGGCGTGGCTAGACTTCGGTGCGGGTGGAATAAAATCGAGGGAGGGGCGGTCGTTTGTACCTCACTCTTTGATCGCAGTTGGTCTTCAACGATTATCGTGAATCAACGACACGGGGTGAAGAGAGAGGGGAGTTAAGGGGGGCGGACAAAAAAGAGAAGGGGGAATAACAAAATGAGGGGTGCAACACGAGGACTTCCCAGGAGGTCACCCATCCTAGTACTACTCTCGCCCAAGCACGTTTAACTGCGGAGTTCTGATGGGATCCGGTGCATTAGTGCTGGTATGATCGCACCCGTAAGCACATGCATGATGAAATGCTATAAGCGACCACCCCTGACCTGATCCCACAACAAGGAGGGGAGGGGAGGGGAGGGGAGGCCGCTCGTCGTCGAATTTTTACAGGAGTTTCCGGAGGGTGTTTTCCTTGTAGTAGCTATGGAATCGCTACTCCGACCGCCGGATCTTTAGAATTTCACGATGTCATCCCGGGGCCTTGGTTGAGGCAGTTTTGGTGAATTCTGGGACGAAATATCGCGTGGATTGCGGAGGAGGAGGCGTGGCTAGACTTCGGTGCGGGTGGAATAAAATCGAGGGAGGGGCGGTCGTTTGTACCTCACTCTTTGATCGCAGTTGGTCTTCAACGATTATCGTGAATCAACGACACGGGGTGAAGAGAGAGGGGAGTTAAGGGGGGCGGACAAAAAAGAGAAGGGGGAATAACAAAATGAGGGGTGCAACACGAGGACTTCCCAGGAGGTCACCCATCCTAGTACTACTCTCGCCCAAGCACGTTTAACTGCGGAGTTCTGATGGGATCCGGTGCATTAGTGCTGGTATGATCGCACCCGGAAGCACATGCATGATGAAATGCTATAAGCGACCACCCCTGACCTGATCCCACAACAAGGAGGGGAGGGGAGGGGAGGGGAGGCCGCTCGTCGTCGAATTTTTACAGGAGTTTCCGGAGGGTGTTTTCCTTGTAGTAGCTATGGAATCGCTACTCCGACCGCCGGATCTTTAGAATTTCACGATGTCATCCCGGGGCCTTGGTTGAGGCAGTTTTGGTGAATTCTGGGACGAAATATCGCGTGGATTGCGGAGGAGGAGGCGTGGCTAGACTTCGGTGCGGGTGGAATAAAATCGAGGGAGGGGCGGTCGTTTGTACCTCACTCTTTGATCGCAGTTGGTCTTCAACGATTATCGTGAATCAACGACACGGGGTGAAGAGAGAGGGGAGTTAAGGGGGGCGGACAAAAAAGAGAAGGGGGAATAACAAAATGAGGGGTGCAACACGAGGACTTCCCAGGAGGTCACCCATCCTAGTACTACTCTCGCCCAAGCACGTTTAACTGCGGAGTTCTGATGGGATCCGGTGCATTAGTGCTGGTATGATCGCACCCGTAAGCACATGCATGATGAAATGCTATAAGCGACCACCCCTGACCTGATCCCACAACAAGGAGGGGAGGGGAGGGGAGGGGAGGCCCGCTCGTCGTCGAATTTTTACAGGAGTTTCCGGAGGGTGTTTTCCTTGTAGTAGCTATGGAATCGCTACTCCGACCGCCGGATCTTTAGAATTTCACGATGTCATCCCGGGGCCTTGGTTGAGGCAGTTTTGGTGAATTCTGGGACGAAATATCGCGTGGATTGCGGAGGAGGAGGCGTGGCTAGACTTCGGTGCGGGTGGAATAAAATCGAGGGAGGGGCGGTCGTTTGTACCTCACTCTTTGATCGCAGTTGGTCTTCAACGATTATCGTGAATCAACGACACGGGGTGAAGAGAGAGGGGAGTTAAGGGGGGCGGACAAAAAAGAGAAGGGGGAATAACAAAATGAGGGGTGCAACACGAGGACTTCCCAGGAGGTCACCCATCCTAGTACTACTCTCGCCCAAGCACGTTTAACTGCGGAGTTCTGATGGGATCCGGTGCATTAGTGCTGGTATGATCGCACCCGGAAGCACATGCATGATGAAATGCTATAAGCGACCACCCCTGACCTGATCCCACAACAAGGAGGGGAGGGGAGGGGAGGGGAGGGGAGGCCGCTCGTCGTCGAATTTTTACAGGAGTTTCCGGAGGGTGTTTTCCTTGTAGTAGCTATGGAATCGCTACTCCGACCGCCGGATCTTTAGAATTTCACGATGTCATCCCGGGGCCTTGGTTGAGGCAGTTTTGGTGAATTCTGGGACGAAATATCGCGTGGATTGCGGAGGAGGAGGCGTGGCTAGACTTCGGTGCGGGTGGAATAAAATCGAGGGAGGGGCGGTCGTTTGTACCTCACTCTTTGATCGCAGTTGGTCTTCAACGATTATCGTGAATCAACGACACGGGGTGAAGAGAGAGGGGAGTTAAGGGGGGCGGACAAAAAAGAGAAGGGGGAATAACAAAATGAGGGGTGCAACACGAGGACTTCCCAGGAGGTCACCCATCCTAGTACTACTCTCGCCCAAGCACGTTTAACTGCGGAGTTCTGATGGGATCCGGTGCATTAGTGCTGGTATGATCGCACCCGTAAGCACATGCATGATGAAATGCTATAAGCGACCACCCCTGACCTGATCCCACAACAAGGAGGGGAGGGGAGGGGAGGGGAGGCCGCTCGTCGTCGAATTTTTACAGGAGTTTCCGGAGGGTGTTTTCCTTGTAGTAGCTATGGAATCGCTACTCCGACCGCCGGATCTTTAGAATTTCACGATGTCATCCCGGGGCCTTGGTTGAGGCAGTTTTGGTGAATTCTGGGACGAAATATCGCGTGGATTGCGGAGGAGGAGGCGTGGCTAGACTTCGGTGCGGGTGGAATAAAATCGAGGGAGGGGCGGTCGTTTGTACCTCACTCTTTGATCGCAGTTGGTCTTCAACGATTATCGTGAATCAACGACACGGGGTGAAGAGAGAGGGGAGTTAAGGGGGGCGGACAAAAAAGAGAAGGGGGAATAACAAAATGAGGGGTGCAACACGAGGACTTCCCAGGAGGTCACCCATCCTAGTACTACTCTCGCCCAAGCACGTTTAACTGCGGAGTTCTGATGGGATCCGGTGCATTAGTGCTGGTATGATCGCACCCGTAAGCACATGCATGATGAAATGCTATAAGCGACCACCCCTGACCTGATCCCACAACAAGGAGGGGAGGGGAGGGGAGGGGAGGGGAGGCCGCTCGTCGTCGAATTTTTACAGGAGTTTCCGGAGGGTGTTTTCCTTGTAGTAGCTATGGAATCGCTACTCCGACCGCCGGATCTTTAGAATTTCACGATGTCATCCCGGGGCCTTGGTTGAGGCAGTTTTGGTGAATTCTGGGACGAAATATCGCGTGGATTGCGGAGGAGGAGGCGTGGCTAGACTTCGGTGCGGGTGGAATAAAATCGAGGGAGGGGCGGTCGTTTGTACCTCACTCTTTGATCGCAGTTGGTCTTCAACGATTATCGTGAATCAACGACACGGGGTGAAGAGAGAGGGGAGTTAAGGGGGGCGGACAAAAAAGAGAAGGGGGAATAACAAAATGAGGGGTGCAACACGAGGACTTCCCAGGAGGTCACCCATCCTAGTACTACTCTCGCCCAAGCACGTTTAACTGCGGAGTTCTGATGGGATCCGGTGCATTAGTGCTGGTATGATCGCACCCGTAAGCACATGCATGATGAAATGCTATAAGCGACCACCCCTGACCTGATCCCACAACAAGGAGGGGAGGGGAGGGGAGGGGAGGGGAGGCCGCTCGTCGTCGAATTTTTACAGGAGTTTCCGGAGGGTGTTTTCCTTGTAGTAGCTATGGAATCGCTACTCCGACCGCCGGATCTTTAGAATTTCACGATGTCATCCCGGGGCCTTGGTTGAGGCAGTTTTGGTGAATTCTGGGACGAAATATCGCGTGGATTGCGGAGGAGGAGGCGTGGCTAGACTTCGGTGCGGGTGGAATAAAATCGAGGGAGGGGCGGTCGTTTGTACCTCACTCTTTGATCGCAGTTGGTCTTCAACGATTATCGTGAATCAACGACACGGGGTGAAGAGAGAGGGGAGTTAAGGGGGGCGGACAAAAAAGAGAAGGGGGAATAACAAAATGAGGGGTGCAACACGAGGACTTCCCAGGAGGTCACCCATCCTAGTACTACTCTCGCCCAAGCACGTTTAACTGCGGAGTTCTGATGGGATCCGGTGCATTAGTGCTGGTATGATCGCACCCGTAAGCACATGCATGATGAAATGCTATAAGCGACCACCCCTGACCTGATCCCACAACAAGGAGGGGAGGGGAGGGGAGGGGAGGCCGCTCGTCGTCGAATTTTTACAGGAGTTTCCGGAGGGTGTTTTCCTTGTAGTAGCTATGGAATCGCTACTCCGACCGCCGGATCTTTAGAATTTCACGATGTCATCCCGGGGCCTTGGTTGAGGCAGTTTTGGTGAATTCTGGGACGAAATATCGCGTGGATTGCGGAGGAGGAGGCGTGGCTAGACTTCGGTGCGGGTGGAATAAAATCGAGGGAGGGGCGGTCGTTTGTACCTCACTCTTTGATCGCAGTTGGTCTTCAACGATTATCGTGAATCAACGACACGGGGTGAAGAGAGAGGGGAGTTAAGGGGGGCGGACAAAAAAGAGAAGGGGGAATAACAAAATGAGGGGTGCAACACGAGGACTTCCCAGGAGGTCACCCATCCTAGTACTACTCTCGCCCAAGCACGTTTAACTGCGGAGTTCTGATGGGATCCGGTGCATTAGTGCTGGTATGATCGCACCCGTAAGCACATGCATGATGAAATGCTATAAGCGACCACCCCTGACCTGATCCCACAACAAGGAGGGGAGGGGAGGGGAGGGGAGGGGAGGCCGCTCGTCGTCGAATTTTTACAGGAGTTTCCGGAGGGTGTTTTCCTTGTAGTAGCTATGGAATCGCTACTCCGACCGCCGGATCTTTAGAATTTCACGATGTCATCCCGGGGCCTTGGTTGAGGCAGTTTTGGTGAATTCTGGGACGAAATATCGCGTGGATTGCGGAGGAGGAGGCGTGGCTAGACTTCGGTGCGGGTGGAATAAAATCGAGGGAGGGGCGGTCGTTTGTACCTCACTCTTTGATCGCAGTTGGTCTTCAACGATTATCGTGAATCAACGACACGGGGTGAAGAGAGAGGGGAGTTAAGGGGGGCGGACAAAAAAGAGAAGGGGGAATAACAAAATGAGGGGTGCAACACGAGGACTTCCCAGGAGGTCACCCATCCTAGTACTACTCTCGCCCAAGCACGTTTAACTGCGGAGTTCTGATGGGATCCGGTGCATTAGTGCTGGTATGATCGCACCCGTAAGCACATGCATGATGAAATGCTATAAGCGACCACCCCTGACCTGATCCCACAACAAGGAGGGGAGGGGAGGGGAGGGGAGGGGAGGCCGCTCGTCGTCGAATTTTTACAGGAGTTTCCGGAGGGTGTTTTCCTTGTAGTAGCTATGGAATCGCTACTCCGACCGCCGGATCTTTAGAATTTCACGATGTCATCCCGGGGCCTTGGTTGAGGCAGTTTTGGTGAATTCTGGGACGAAATATCGCGTGGATTGCGGAGGAGGAGGCGTGGCTAGACTTCGGTGCGGGTGGAATAAAATCGAGGGAGGGGCGGTCGTTTGTACCTCACTCTTTGATCGCAGTTGGTCTTCAACGATTATCGTGAATCAACGACACGGGGTGAAGAGAGAGGGGAGTTAAGGGGGGCGGACAAAAAAGAGAAGGGGGAATAACAAAATGAGGGGTGCAACACGAGGACTTCCCAGGAGGTCACCCATCCTAGTACTACTCTCGCCCAAGCACGTTTAACTGCGGAGTTCTGATGGGATCCGGTGCATTAGTGCTGGTATGATCGCACCCGTAAGCACATGCATGATGAAATGCTATAAGCGACCACCCCTGACCTGATCCCACAACAAGGAGGGGAGGGGAGGGGAGGGGAGGCCGCTCGTCGTCGAATTTTTACAGGAGTTTCCGGAGGGTGTTTTCCTTGTAGTAGCTATGGAATCGCTACTCCGACCGCCGGATCTTTAGAATTTCACGATGTCATCCCGGGGCCTTGGTTGAGGCAGTTTTGGTGAATTCTGGGACGAAATATCGCGTGGATTGCGGAGGAGGAGGCGTGGCTAGACTTCGGTGCGGGTGGAATAAAATCGAGGGAGGGGCGGTCGTTTGTACCTCACTCTTTGATCGCAGTTGGTCTTCAACGATTATCGTGAATCAACGACACGGGGTGAAGAGAGAGGGGAGTTAAGGGGGGCGGACAAAAAAGAGAAGGGGGAATAACAAAATGAGGGGTGCAACACGAGGACTTCCCAGGAGGTCACCCATCCTAGTACTACTCTCGCCCAAGCACGTTTAACTGCGGAGTTCTGATGGGATCCGGTGCATTAGTGCTGGTATGATCGCACCCGTAAGCACATGCATGATGAAATGCTATAAGCGACCACCCCTGACCTGATCCCACAACAAGGAGGGGAGGGGAGGGGAGGGGAGGCCGCTCGTCGTCGAATTTTTACAGGAGTTTCCGGAGGGTGTTTTCCTTGTAGTAGCTATGGAATCGCTACTCCGACCGCCGGATCTTTAGAATTTCACGATGTCATCCCGGGGCCTTGGTTGAGGCAGTTTTGGTGAATTCTGGGACGAAATATCGCGTGGATTGCGGAGGAGGAGGCGTGGCTAGACTTCGGTGCGGGTGGAATAAAATCGAGGGAGGGGCGGTCGTTTGTACCTCACTCTTTGATCGCAGTTGGTCTTCAACGATTATCGTGAATCAACGACACGGGGTGAAGAGAGAGGGGAGTTAAGGGGGGCGGACAAAAAAGAGAAGGGGGAATAACAAAATGAGGGGTGCAACACGAGGACTTCCCAGGAGGTCACCCATCCTAGTACTACTCTCGCCCAAGCACGTTTAACTGCGGAGTTCTGATGGGATCCGGTGCATTAGTGCTGGTATGATCGCACCCGTAAGCACATGCATGATGAAATGCTATAAGCGACCACCCCTGACCTGATCCCACAACAAGGAGGGGAGGGGAGGGGAGGGGAGGCCGCTCGTCGTCGAATTTTTACAGGAGTTTCCGGAGGGTGTTTTCCTTGTAGTAGCTATGGAATCGCTACTCCGACCGCCGGATCTTTAGAATTTCACGATGTCATCCCGGGGCCTTGGTTGAGGCAGTTTTGGTGAATTCTGGGACGAAATATCGCGTGGATTGCGGAGGAGGAGGCGTGGCTAGACTTCGGTGCGGGTGGAATAAAATCGAGGGAGGGGCGGTCGTTTGTACCTCACTCTTTGATCGCAGTTGGTCTTCAACGATTATCGTGAATCAACGACACGGGGTGAAGAGAGAGGGGAGTTAAGGGGGGCGGACAAAAAAGAGAAGGGGGAATAACAAAATGAGGGGTGCAACACGAGGACTTCCCAGGAGGTCACCCATCCTAGTACTACTCTCGCCCAAGCACGTTTAACTGCGGAGTTCTGATGGGATCCGGTGCATTAGTGCTGGTATGATCGCACCCGTAAGCACATGCATGATGAAATGCTATAAGCGACCACCCCTGACCTGATCCCACAACAAGGAGGGGAGGGGAGGGGAGGGGAGGCCGCTCGTCGTCGAATTTTTACAGGAGTTTCCGGAGGGTGTTTTCCTTGTAGTAGCTATGGAATCGCTACTCCGACCGCCGGATCTTTAGAATTTCACGATGTCATCCCGGGGCCTTGGTTGAGGCAGTTTTGGTGAATTCTGGGACGAAATATCGCGTGGATTGCGGAGGAGGAGGCGTGGCTAGACTTCGGTGCGGGTGGAATAAAATCGAGGGAGGGGCGGTCGTTTGTACCTCACTCTTTGATCGCAGTTGGTCTTCAACGATTATCGTGAATCAACGACACGGGGTGAAGAGAGAGGGGAGTTAAGGGGGGCGGACAAAAAAGAGAAGGGGGAATAACAAAATGAGGGGTGCAACACGAGGACTTCCCAGGAGGTCACCCATCCTAGTACTACTCTCGCCCAAGCACGTTTAACTGCGGAGTTCTGATGGGATCCGGTGCATTAGTGCTGGTATGATCGCACCCGTAAGCACATGCATGATGAAATGCTATAAGCGACCACCCCTGACCTGATCCCACAACAAGGAGGGGAGGGGAGGGGAGGGGAGGCCGCTCGTCGTCGAATTTTTACAGGAGTTTCCGGAGGGTGTTTTCCTTGTAGTAGCTATGGAATCGCTACTCCGACCGCCGGATCTTTAGAATTTCACGATGTCATCCCGGGGCCTTGGTTGAGGCAGTTTTGGTGAATTCTGGGACGAAATATCGCGTGGATTGCGGAGGAGGAGGCGTGGCTAGACTTCGGTGCGGGTGGAATAAAATCGAGGGAGGGGCGGTCGTTTGTACCTCACTCTTTGATCGCAGTTGGTCTTCAACGATTATCGTGAATCAACGACACGGGGTGAAGAGAGAGGGGAGTTAAGGGGGGCGGACAAAAAAGAGAAGGGGGAATAACAAAATGAGGGGTGCAACACGAGGACTTCCCAGGAGGTCACCCATCCTAGTACTACTCTCGCCCAAGCACGTTTAACTGCGGAGTTCTGATGGGATCCGGTGCATTAGTGCTGGTATGATCGCACCCGTAAGCACATGCATGATGAAATGCTATAAGCGACCACCCCTGACCTGATCCCACAACAAGGAGGGGAGGGGAGGGGAGGGGAGGCCGCTCGTCGTCGAATTTTTACAGGAGTTTCCGGAGGGTGTTTTCCTTGTAGTAGCTATGGAATCGCTACTCCGACCGCCGGATCTTTAGAATTTCACGATGTCATCCCGGGGCCTTGGTTGAGGCAGTTTTGGTGAATTCTGGGACGAAATATCGCGTGGATTGCGGAGGAGGAGGCGTGGCTAGACTTCGGTGCGGGTGGAATAAAATCGAGGGAGGGGCGGTCGTTTGTACCTCACTCTTTGATCGCAGTTGGTCTTCAACGATTATCGTGAATCAACGACACGGGGTGAAGAGAGAGGGGAGTTAAGGGGGGCGGACAAAAAAGAGAAGGGGGAATAACAAAATGAGGGGTGCAACACGAGGACTTCCCAGGAGGTCACCCATCCTAGTACTACTCTCGCCCAAGCACGTTTAACTGCGGAGTTCTGATGGGATCCGGTGCATTAGTGCTGGTATGATCGCACCCGTAAGCACATGCATGATGAAATGCTATAAGCGACCACCCCTGACCTGATCCCACAACAAGGAGGGGAGGGGAGGGGAGGGGAGGCCGCTCGTCGTCGAATTTTTACAGGAGTTTCCGGAGGGTGTTTTCCTTGTAGTAGCTATGGAATCGCTACTCCGACCGCCGGATCTTTAGAATTTCACGATGTCATCCCGGGGCCTTGGTTGAGGCAGTTTTGGTGAATTCTGGGACGAAATATCGCGTGGATTGCGGAGGAGGAGGCGTGGCTAGACTTCGGTGCGGGTGGAATAAAATCGAGGGAGGGGCGGTCGTTTGTACCTCACTCTTTGATCGCAGTTGGTCTTCAACGATTATCGTGAATCAACGACACGGGGTGAAGAGAGAGGGGAGTTAAGGGGGGCGGACAAAAAAGAGAAGGGGGAATAACAAAATGAGGGGTGCAACACGAGGACTTCCCAGGAGGTCACCCATCCTAGTACTACTCTCGCCCAAGCACGTTTAACTGCGGAGTTCTGATGGGATCCGGTGCATTAGTGCTGGTATGATCGCACCCGTAAGCACATGCATGATGAAATGCTATAAGCGACCACCCCTGACCTGATCCCACAACAAGGAGGGGAGGGGAGGGGAGGGGAGGCCGCTCGTCGTCGAATTTTTACAGGAGTTTCCGGAGGGTGTTTTCCTTGTAGTAGCTATGGAATCGCTACTCCGACCGCCGGATCTTTAGAATTTCACGATGTCATCCCGGGGCCTTGGTTGAGGCAGTTTTGGTGAATTCTGGGACGAAATATCGCGTGGATTGCGGAGGAGGAGGCGTGGCTAGACTTCGGTGCGGGTGGAATAAAATCGAGGGAGGGGCGGTCGTTTGTACCTCACTCTTTGATCGCAGTTGGTCTTCAACGATTATCGTGAATCAACGACACGGGGTGAAGAGAGAGGGGAGTTAAGGGGGGCGGACAAAAAAGAGAAGGGGGAATAACAAAATGAGGGGTGCAACACGAGGACTTCCCAGGAGGTCACCCATCCTAGTACTACTCTCGCCCAAGCACGTTTAACTGCGGAGTTCTGATGGGATCCGGTGCATTAGTGCTGGTATGATCGCACCCGTAAGCACATGCATGATGAAATGCTATAAGCGACCACCCCTGACCTGATCCCACAACAAGGAGGGGAGGGGAGGGGAGGGGAGGCCGCTCGTCGTCGAATTTTTACAGGAGTTTCCGGAGGGTGTTTTCCTTGTAGTAGCTATGGAATCGCTACTCCGACCGCCGGATCTTTAGAATTTCACGATGTCATCCCGGGGCCTTGGTTGAGGCAGTTTTGGTGAATTCTGGGACGAAATATCGCGTGGATTGCGGAGGAGGAGGCGTGGCTAGACTTCGGTGCGGGTGGAATAAAATCGAGGGAGGGGCGGTCGTTTGTACCTCACTCTTTGATCGCAGTTGGTCTTCAACGATTATCGTGAATCAACGACACGGGGTGAAGAGAGAGGGGAGTTAAGGGGGGCGGACAAAAAAGAGAAGGGGGAATAACAAAATGAGGGGTGCAACACGAGGACTTCCCAGGAGGTCACCCATCCTAGTACTACTCTCGCCCAAGCACGTTTAACTGCGGAGTTCTGATGGGATCCGGTGCATTAGTGCTGGTATGATCGCACCCGTAAGCACATGCATGATGAAATGCTATAAGCGACCACCCCTGACCTGATCCCACAACAAGGAGGGGAGGGGAGGGGAGGGGAGGGGAGGCCGCTCGTCGTCGAATTTTTACAGGAGTTTCCGGAGGGTGTTTTCCTTGTAGTAGCTATGGAATCGCTACTCCGACCGCCGGATCTTTAGAATTTCACGATGTCATCCCGGGGCCTTGGTTGAGGCAGTTTTGGTGAATTCTGGGACGAAATATCGCGTGGATTGCGGAGGAGGAGGCGTGGCTAGACTTCGGTGCGGGTGGAATAAAATCGAGGGAGGGGCGGTCGTTTGTACCTCACTCTTTGATCGCAGTTGGTCTTCAACGATTATCGTGAATCAACGACACGGGGTGAAGAGAGAGGGGAGTTAAGGGGGGCGGACAAAAAAGAGAAGGGGGAATAACAAAATGAGGGGTGCAACACGAGGACTTCCCAGGAGGTCACCCATCCTAGTACTACTCTCGCCCAAGCACGTTTAACTGCGGAGTTCTGATGGGATCCGGTGCATTAGTGCTGGTATGATCGCACCCGTAAGCACATGCATGATGAAATGCTATAAGCGACCACCCCTGACCTGATCCCACAACAAGGAGGGGAGGGGAGGGGAGGGGAGGCCGCTCGTCGTCGAATTTTTACAGGAGTTTCCGGAGGGTGTTTTCCTTGTAGTAGCTATGGAATCGCTACTCCGACCGCCGGATCTTTAGAATTTCACGATGTCATCCCGGGGCCTTGGTTGAGGCAGTTTTGGTGAATTCTGGGACGAAATATCGCGTGGATTGCGGAGGAGGAGGCGTGGCTAGACTTCGGTGCGGGTGGAATAAAATCGAGGGAGGGGCGGTCGTTTGTACCTCACTCTTTGATCGCAGTTGGTCTTCAACGATTATCGTGAATCAACGACACGGGGTGAAGAGAGAGGGGAGTTAAGGGGGGCGGACAAAAAAGAGAAGGGGGAATAACAAAATGAGGGGTGCAACACGAGGACTTCCCAGGAGGTCACCCATCCTAGTACTACTCTCGCCCAAGCACGTTTAACTGCGGAGTTCTGATGGGATCCGGTGCATTAGTGCTGGTATGATCGCACCCGTAAGCACATGCATGATGAAATGCTATAAGCGACCACCCCTGACCTGATCCCACAACAAGGAGGGGAGGGGAGGGGAGGGGAGGCCGCTCGTCGTCGAATTTTTACAGGAGTTTCCGGAGGGTGTTTTCCTTGTAGTAGCTATGGAATCGCTACTCCGACCGCCGGATCTTTAGAATTTCACGATGTCATCCCGGGGCCTTGGTTGAGGCAGTTTTGGTGAATTCTGGGACGAAATATCGCGTGGATTGCGGAGGAGGAGGCGTGGCTAGACTTCGGTGCGGGTGGAATAAAATCGAGGGAGGGGCGGTCGTTTGTACCTCACTCTTTGATCGCAGTTGGTCTTCAACGATTATCGTGAATCAACGACACGGGGTGAAGAGAGAGGGGAGTTAAGGGGGGCGGACAAAAAAGAGAAGGGGGAATAACAAAATGAGGGGTGCAACACGAGGACTTCCCAGGAGGTCACCCATCCTAGTACTACTCTCGCCCAAGCACGTTTAACTGCGGAGTTCTGATGGGATCCGGTGCATTAGTGCTGGTATGATCGCACCCGTAAGCACATGCATGATGAAATGCTATAAGCGACCACCCCTGACCTGATCCCACAACAAGGAGGGGAGGGGAGGGGAGGGGAGGCCGCTCGTCGTCGAATTTTTACAGGAGTTTCCGGAGGGTGTTTTCCTTGTAGTAGCTATGGAATCGCTACTCCGACCGCCGGATCTTTAGAATTTCACGATGTCATCCCGGGGCCTTGGTTGAGGCAGTTTTGGTGAATTCTGGGACGAAATATCGCGTGGATTGCGGAGGAGGAGGCGTGGCTAGACTTCGGTGCGGGTGGAATAAAATCGAGGGAGGGGCGGTCGTTTGTACCTCACTCTTTGATCGCAGTTGGTCTTCAACGATTATCGTGAATCAACGACACGGGGTGAAGAGAGAGGGGAGTTAAGGGGGGCGGACAAAAAAGAGAAGGGGGAATAACAAAATGAGGGGTGCAACACGAGGACTTCCCAGGAGGTCACCCATCCTAGTACTACTCTCGCCCAAGCACGTTTAACTGCGGAGTTCTGATGGGATCCGGTGCATTAGTGCTGGTATGATCGCACCCGTAAGCACATGCATGATGAAATGCTATAAGCGACCACCCCTGACCTGATCCCACAACAAGGAGGGGAGGGGAGGGGAGGGGAGGGGAGGCCGCTCGTCGTCGAATTTTTACAGGAGTTTCCGGAGGGTGTTTTCCTTGTAGTAGCTATGGAATCGCTACTCCGACCGCCGGATCTTTAGAATTTCACGATGTCATCCCGGGGCCTTGGTTGAGGCAGTTTTGGTGAATTCTGGGACGAAATATCGCGTGGATTGCGGAGGAGGAGGCGTGGCTAGACTTCGGTGCGGGTGGAATAAAATCGAGGGAGGGGCGGTCGTTTGTACCTCACTCTTTGATCGCAGTTGGTCTTCAACGATTATCGTGAATCAACGACACGGGGTGAAGAGAGAGGGGAGTTAAGGGGGGCGGACAAAAAAGAGAAGGGGGAATAACAAAATGAGGGGTGCAACACGAGGACTTCCCAGGAGGTCACCCATCCTAGTACTACTCTCGCCCAAGCACGTTTAACTGCGGAGTTCTGATGGGATCCGGTGCATTAGTGCTGGTATGATCGCACCCGTAAGCACATGCATGATGAAATGCTATAAGCGACCACCCCTGACCTGATCCCACAACAAGGAGGGGAGGGGAGGGGAGGGGAGGCCGCTCGTCGTCGAATTTTTACAGGAGTTTCCGGAGGGTGTTTTCCTTGTAGTAGCTATGGAATCGCTACTCCGACCGCCGGATCTTTAGAATTTCACGATGTCATCCCGGGGCCTTGGTTGAGGCAGTTTTGGTGAATTCTGGGACGAAATATCGCGTGGATTGCGGAGGAGGAGGCGTGGCTAGACTTCGGTGCGGGTGGAATAAAATCGAGGGAGGGGCGGTCGTTTGTACCTCACTCTTTGATCGCAGTTGGTCTTCAACGATTATCGTGAATCAACGACACGGGGTGAAGAGAGAGGGGAGTTAAGGGGGGCGGACAAAAAAGAGAAGGGGGAATAACAAAATGAGGGGTGCAACACGAGGACTTCCCAGGAGGTCACCCATCCTAGTACTACTCTCGCCCAAGCACGTTTAACTGCGGAGTTCTGATGGGATCCGGTGCATTAGTGCTGGTATGATCGCACCCGTAAGCACATGCATGATGAAATGCTATAAGCGACCACCCCTGACCTGATCCCACAACAAGGAGGGGAGGGGAGGGGAGGGGAGGCCGCTCGTCGTCGAATTTTTACAGGAGTTTCCGGAGGGTGTTTTCCTTGTAGTAGCTATGGAATCGCTACTCCGACCGCCGGATCTTTAGAATTTCACGATGTCATCCCGGGGCCTTGGTTGAGGCAGTTTTGGTGAATTCTGGGACGAAATATCGCGTGGATTGCGGAGGAGGAGGCGTGGCTAGACTTCGGTGCGGGTGGAATAAAATCGAGGGAGGGGCGGTCGTTTGTACCTCACTCTTTGATCGCAGTTGGTCTTCAACGATTATCGTGAATCAACGACACGGGGTGAAGAGAGAGGGGAGTTAAGGGGGGCGGACAAAAAAGAGAAGGGGGAATAACAAAATGAGGGGTGCAACACGAGGACTTCCCAGGAGGTCACCCATCCTAGTACTACTCTCGCCCAAGCACGTTTAACTGCGGAGTTCTGATGGGATCCGGTGCATTAGTGCTGGTATGATCGCACCCGTAAGCACATGCATGATGAAATGCTATAAGCGACCACCCCTGACCTGATCCCACAACAAGGAGGGGAGGGGAGGGGAGGGGAGGCCGCTCGTCGTCGAATTTTTACAGGAGTTTCCGGAGGGTGTTTTCCTTGTAGTAGCTATGGAATCGCTACTCCGACCGCCGGATCTTTAGAATTTCACGATGTCATCCCGGGGCCTTGGTTGAGGCAGTTTTGGTGAATTCTGGGACGAAATATCGCGTGGATTGCGGAGGAGGAGGCGTGGCTAGACTTCGGTGCGGGTGGAATAAAATCGAGGGAGGGGCGGTCGTTTGTACCTCACTCTTTGATCGCAGTTGGTCTTCAACGATTATCGTGAATCAACGACACGGGGTGAAGAGAGAGGGGAGTTAAGGGGGGCGGACAAAAAAGAGAAGGGGGAATAACAAAATGAGGGGTGCAACACGAGGACTTCCCAGGAGGTCACCCATCCTAGTACTACTCTCGCCCAAGCACGTTTAACTGCGGAGTTCTGATGGGATCCGGTGCATTAGTGCTGGTATGATCGCACCCGTAAGCACATGCATGATGAAATGCTATAAGCGACCACCCCTGACCTGATCCCACAACAAGGAGGGGAGGGGAGGGGAGGGGAGGCCGCTCGTCGTCGAATTTTTACAGGAGTTTCCGGAGGGTGTTTTCCTTGTAGTAGCTATGGAATCGCTACTCCGACCGCCGGATCTTTAGAATTTCACGATGTCATCCCGGGGCCTTGGTTGAGGCAGTTTTGGTGAATTCTGGGACGAAATATCGCGTGGATTGCGGAGGAGGAGGCGTGGCTAGACTTCGGTGCGGGTGGAATAAAATCGAGGGAGGGGCGGTCGTTTGTACCTCACTCTTTGATCGCAGTTGGTCTTCAACGATTATCGTGAATCAACGACACGGGGTGAAGAGAGAGGGGAGTTAAGGGGGGCGGACAAAAAAGAGAAGGGGGAATAACAAAATGAGGGGTGCAACACGAGGACTTCCCAGGAGGTCACCCATCCTAGTACTACTCTCGCCCAAGCACGTTTAACTGCGGAGTTCTGATGGGATCCGGTGCATTAGTGCTGGTATGATCGCACCCGTAAGCACATGCATGATGAAATGCTATAAGCGACCACCCCTGACCTGATCCCACAACAAGGAGGGGAGGGGAGGGGAGGGGAGGGGCCGCTCGTCGTCGAATTTTTACAGGAGTTTCCGGAGGGTGTTTTCCTTGTAGTAGCTATGGAATCGCTACTCCGACCGCCGGATCTTTAGAATTTCACGATGTCATCCCGGGGCCTTGGTTGAGGCAGTTTTGGTGAATTCTGGGACGAAATATCGCGTGGATTGCGGAGGAGGAGGCGTGGCTAGACTTCGGTGCGGGTGGAATAAAATCGAGGGAGGGGCGGTCGTTTGTACCTCACTCTTTGATCGCAGTTGGTCTTCAACGATTATCGTGAATCAACGACACGGGGTGAAGAGAGAGGGGAGTTAAGGGGGGCGGACAAAAAAGAGAAGGGGGAATAACAAAATGAGGGGTGCAACACGAGGACTTCCCAGGAGGTCACCCATCCTAGTACTACTCTCGCCCAAGCACGTTTAACTGCGGAGTTCTGATGGGATCCGGTGCATTAGTGCTGGTATGATCGCACCCGTAAGCACATGCATGATGAAATGCTATAAGCGACCACCCCTGACCTGATCCCACAACAAGGAGGGGAGGGGAGGGGAGGGGAGGGGAGGCCGCTCGTCGTCGAATTTTTACAGGAGTTTCCGGAGGGTGTTTTCCTTGTAGTAGCTATGGAATCGCTACTCCGACCGCCGGATCTTTAGAATTTCACGATGTCATCCCGGGGCCTTGGTTGAGGCAGTTTTGGTGAATTCTGGGACGAAATATCGCGTGGATTGCGGAGGAGGAGGCGTGGCTAGACTTCGGTGCGGGTGGAATAAAATCGAGGGAGGGGCGGTCGTTTGTACCTCACTCTTTGATCGCAGTTGGTCTTCAACGATTATCGTGAATCAACGACACGGGGTGAAGAGAGAGGGGAGTTAAGGGGGGCGGACAAAAAAGAGAAGGGGGAATAACAAAATGAGGGGTGCAACACGAGGACTTCCCAGGAGGTCACCCATCCTAGTACTACTCTCGCCCAAGCACGTTTAACTGCGGAGTTCTGATGGGATCCGGTGCATTAGTGCTGGTATGATCGCACCCGTAAGCACATGCATGATGAAATGCTATAAGCGACCACCCCTGACCTGATCCCACAACAAGGAGGGGAGGGGAGGGGAGGGGAGGCCGCTCGTCGTCGAATTTTTACAGGAGTTTCCGGAGGGTGTTTTCCTTGTAGTAGCTATGGAATCGCTACTCCGACCGCCGGATCTTTAGAATTTCACGATGTCATCCCGGGGCCTTGGTTGAGGCAGTTTTGGTGAATTCTGGGACGAAATATCGCGTGGATTGCGGAGGAGGAGGCGTGGCTAGACTTCGGTGCGGGTGGAATAA
This sequence comes from Salix arbutifolia, assembly GCA_025169955.1. NCBI lineage: Eukaryota > Viridiplantae > Streptophyta > Magnoliopsida > Malpighiales > Salicaceae > Salix > Salix arbutifolia. Next base: position 6,307,428 of record CM045920.1, read on the forward strand.
AATCGAGGGAGGGGCGGTCGTTTGTACCTCACTCTTTGATCGCAGTTGGTCTTCAACGATTATCGTGAATCAACGACACGGGGTGAAGAGAGAGGGGAGTTAAGGGGGGCGGACAAAAAAGAGAAGGGGGAATAACAAAATGAGGGGTGCAACACGAGGACTTCCCAGGAGGTCACCCATCCTAGTACTACTCTCGCCCAAGCACGTTTAACTGCGGAGTTCTGATGGGATCCGGTGCATTAGTGCTGGTATGATCGCACCCGTAAGCACATGCATGATGAAATGCTATAAGCGACCACCCCTGACCTGATCCCACAACAAGGAGGGGAGGGGAGGGGAGGGGAGGCCGCTCGTCGTCGAATTTTTACAGGAGTTTCCGGAGGGTGTTTTCCTTGTAGTAGCTATGGAATCGCTACTCCGACCGCCGGATCTTTAGAATTTCACGATGTCATCCCGGGGCCTTGGTTGAGGCAGTTTTGGTGAATTCTGGGACGAAATATCGCGTGGATTGCGGAGGAGGAGGCGTGGCTAGACTTCGGTGCGGGTGGAATAAAATCGAGGGAGGGGCGGTCGTTTGTACCTCACTCTTTGATCGCAGTTGGTCTTCAACGATTATCGTGAATCAACGACACGGGGTGAAGAGAGAGGGGAGTTAAGGGGGGCGGACAAAAAAGAGAAGGGGGAATAACAAAATGAGGGGTGCAACACGAGGACTTCCCAGGAGGTCACCCATCCTAGTACTACTCTCGCCCAAGCACGTTTAACTGCGGAGTTCTGATGGGATCCGGTGCATTAGTGCTGGTATGATCGCACCCGTAAGCACATGCATGATGAAATGCTATAAGCGACCACCCCTGACCTGATCCCACAACAAGGAGGGGAGGGGAGGGGAGGGGAGGCCGCTCGTCGTCGAATTTTTACAGGAGTTTCCGGAGGGTGTTTTCCTTGTAGTAGCTATGGAATCGCTACTCCGACCGCCGGATCTTTAGAATTTCACGATGTCATCCCGGGGCCTTGGTTGAGGCAGTTTTGGTGAATTCTGGGACGAAATATCGCGTGGATTGCGGAGGAGGAGGCGTGGCTAGACTTCGGTGCGGGTGGAATAAAATCGAGGGAGGGGCGGTCGTTTGTACCTCACTCTTTGATCGCAGTTGGTCTTCAACGATTATCGTGAATCAACGACACGGGGTGAAGAGAGAGGGGAGTTAAGGGGGGCGGACAAAAAAGAGAAGGGGGAATAACAAAATGAGGGGTGCAACACGAGGACTTCCCAGGAGGTCACCCATCCTAGTACTACTCTCGCCCAAGCACGTTTAACTGCGGAGTTCTGATGGGATCCGGTGCATTAGTGCTGGTATGATCGCACCCGTAAGCACATGCATGATGAAATGCTATAAGCGACCACCCCTGACCTGATCCCACAACAAGGAGGGGAGGGGAGGGGAGGGGAGGCCGCTCGTCGTCGAATTTTTACAGGAGTTTCCGGAGGGTGTTTTCCTTGTAGTAGCTATGGAATCGCTACTCCGACCGCCGGATCTTTAGAATTTCACGATGTCATCCCGGGGCCTTGGTTGAGGCAGTTTTGGTGAATTCTGGGACGAAATATCGCGTGGATTGCGGAGGAGGAGGCGTGGCTAGACTTCGGTGCGGGTGGAATAAAATCGAGGGAGGGGCGGTCGTTTGTACCTCACTCTTTGATCGCAGTTGGTCTTCAACGATTATCGTGAATCAACGACACGGGGTGAAGAGAGAGGGGAGTTAAGGGGGGCGGACAAAAAAGAGAAGGGGGAATAACAAAATGAGGGGTGCAACACGAGGACTTCCCAGGAGGTCACCCATCCTAGTACTACTCTCGCCCAAGCACGTTTAACTGCGGAGTTCTGATGGGATCCGGTGCATTAGTGCTGGTATGATCGCACCCGTAAGCACATGCATGATGAAATGCTATAAGCGACCACCCCTGACCTGATCCCACAACAAGGAGGGGAGGGGAGGGGAGGGGAGGCCGCTCGTCGTCGAATTTTTACAGGAGTTTCCGGAGGGTGTTTTCCTTGTAGTAGCTATGGAATCGCTACTCCGACCGCCGGATCTTTAGAATTTCACGATGTCATCCCGGGGCCTTGGTTGAGGCAGTTTTGGTGAATTCTGGGACGAAATATCGCGTGGATTGCGGAGGAGGAGGCGTGGCTAGACTTCGGTGCGGGTGGAATAAAATCGAGGGAGGGGCGGTCGTTTGTACCTCACTCTTTGATCGCAGTTGGTCTTCAACGATTATCGTGAATCAACGACACGGGGTGAAGAGAGAGGGGAGTTAAGGGGGGCGGACAAAAAAGAGAAGGGGGAATAACAAAATGAGGGGTGCAACACGAGGACTTCCCAGGAGGTCACCCATCCTAGTACTACTCTCGCCCAAGCACGTTTAACTGCGGAGTTCTGATGGGATCCGGTGCATTAGTGCTGGTATGATCGCACCCGTAAGCACATGCATGATGAAATGCTATAAGCGACCACCCCTGACCTGATCCCACAACAAGGAGGGGAGGGGAGGGGAGGGGAGGCCGCTCGTCGTCGAATTTTTACAGGAGTTTCCGGAGGGTGTTTTCCTTGTAGTAGCTATGGAATCGCTACTCCGACCGCCGGATCTTTAGAATTTCACGATGTCATCCCGGGGCCTTGGTTGAGGCAGTTTTGGTGAATTCTGGGACGAAATATCGCGTGGATTGCGGAGGAGGAGGCGTGGCTAGACTTCGGTGCGGGTGGAATAAAATCGAGGGAGGGGCGGTCGTTTGTACCTCACTCTTTGATCGCAGTTGGTCTTCAACGATTATCGTGAATCAACGACACGGGGTGAAGAGAGAGGGGAGTTAAGGGGGGCGGACAAAAAAGAGAAGGGGGAATAACAAAATGAGGGGTGCAACACGAGGACTTCCCAGGAGGTCACCCATCCTAGTACTACTCTCGCCCAAGCACGTTTAACTGCGGAGTTCTGATGGGATCCGGTGCATTAGTGCTGGTATGATCGCACCCGTAAGCACATGCATGATGAAATGCTATAAGCGACCACCCCTGACCTGATCCCACAACAAGGAGGGGAGGGGAGGGGAGGGGAGGGGAGGCCGCTCGTCGTCGAATTTTTACAGGAGTTTCCGGAGGGTGTTTTCCTTGTAGTAGCTATGGAATCGCTACTCCGACCGCCGGATCTTTAGAATTTCACGATGTCATCCCGGGGCCTTGGTTGAGGCAGTTTTGGTGAATTCTGGGACGAAATATCGCGTGGATTGCGGAGGAGGAGGCGTGGCTAGACTTCGGTGCGGGTGGAATAAAATCGAGGGAGGGGCGGTCGTTTGTACCTCACTCTTTGATCGCAGTTGGTCTTCAACGATTATCGTGAATCAACGACACGGGGTGAAGAGAGAGGGGAGTTAAGGGGGGCGGACAAAAAAGAGAAGGGGGAATAACAAAATGAGGGGTGCAACACGAGGACTTCCCAGGAGGTCACCCATCCTAGTACTACTCTCGCCCAAGCACGTTTAACTGCGGAGTTCTGATGGGATCCGGTGCATTAGTGCTGGTATGATCGCACCCGTAAGCACATGCATGATGAAATGCTATAAGCGACCACCCCTGACCTGATCCCACAACAAGGAGGGGAGGGGAGGGGAGGGGAGGGGAGGCCGCTCGTCGTCGAATTTTTACAGGAGTTTCCGGAGGGTGTTTTCCTTGTAGTAGCTATGGAATCGCTACTCCGACCGCCGGATCTTTAGAATTTCACGATGTCATCCCGGGGCCTTGGTTGAGGCAGTTTTGGTGAATTCTGGGACGAAATATCGCGTGGATTGCGGAGGAGGAGGCGTGGCTAGACTTCGGTGCGGGTGGAATAAAATCGAGGGAGGGGCGGTCGTTTGTACCTCACTCTTTGATCGCAGTTGGTCTTCAACGATTATCGTGAATCAACGACACGGGGTGAAGAGAGAGGGGAGTTAAGGGGGGCGGACAAAAAAGAGAAGGGGGAATAACAAAATGAGGGGTGCAACACGAGGACTTCCCAGGAGGTCACCCATCCTAGTACTACTCTCGCCCAAGCACGTTTAACTGCGGAGTTCTGATGGGATCCGGTGCATTAGTGCTGGTATGATCGCACCCGTAAGCACATGCATGATGAAATGCTATAAGCGACCACCCCTGACCTGATCCCACAACAAGGAGGGGAGGGGAGGGGAGGGGAGGCCGCTCGTCGTCGAATTTTTACAGGAGTTTCCGGAGGGTGTTTTCCTTGTAGTAGCTATGGAATCGCTACTCCGACCGCCGGATCTTTAGAATTTCACGATGTCATCCCGGGGCCTTGGTTGAGGCAGTTTTGGTGAATTCTGGGACGAAATATCGCGTGGATTGCGGAGGAGGAGGCGTGGCTAGACTTCGGTGCGGGTGGAATAAAATCGAGGGAGGGGCGGTCGTTTGTACCTCACTCTTTGATCGCAGTTGGTCTTCAACGATTATCGTGAATCAACGACACGGGGTGAAGAGAGAGGGGAGTTAAGGGGGGCGGACAAAAAAGAGAAGGGGGAATAACAAAATGAGGGGTGCAACACGAGGACTTCCCAGGAGGTCACCCATCCTAGTACTACTCTCGCCCAAGCACGTTTAACTGCGGAGTTCTGATGGGATCCGGTGCATTAGTGCTGGTATGATCGCACCCGTAAGCACATGCATGATGAAATGCTATAAGCGACCACCCCTGACCTGATCCCACAACAAGGAGGGGAGGGGAGGGGAGGGGAGGGGAGGCCGCTCGTCGTCGAATTTTTACAGGAGTTTCCGGAGGGTGTTTTCCTTGTAGTAGCTATGGAATCGCTACTCCGACCGCCGGATCTTTAGAATTTCACGATGTCATCCCGGGGCCTTGGTTGAGGCAGTTTTGGTGAATTCTGGGACGAAATATCGCGTGGATTGCGGAGGAGGAGGCGTGGCTAGACTTCGGTGCGGGTGGAATAAAATCGAGGGAGGGGCGGTCGTTTGTACCTCACTCTTTGATCGCAGTTGGTCTTCAACGATTATCGTGAATCAACGACACGGGGTGAAGAGAGAGGGGAGTTAAGGGGGGCGGACAAAAAAGAGAAGGGGGAATAACAAAATGAGGGGTGCAACACGAGGACTTCCCAGGAGGTCACCCATCCTAGTACTACTCTCGCCCAAGCACGTTTAACTGCGGAGTTCTGATGGGATCCGGTGCATTAGTGCTGGTATGATCGCACCCGTAAGCACATGCATGATGAAATGCTATAAGCGACCACCCCTGACCTGATCCCACAACAAGGAGGGGAGGGGAGGGGAGGGGAGGGGAGGCCGCTCGTCGTCGAATTTTTACAGGAGTTTCCGGAGGGTGTTTTCCTTGTAGTAGCTATGGAATCGCTACTCCGACCGCCGGATCTTTAGAATTTCACGATGTCATCCCGGGGCCTTGGTTGAGGCAGTTTTGGTGAATTCTGGGACGAAATATCGCGTGGATTGCGGAGGAGGAGGCGTGGCTAGACTTCGGTGCGGGTGGAATAAAATCGAGGGAGGGGCGGTCGTTTGTACCTCACTCTTTGATCGCAGTTGGTCTTCAACGATTATCGTGAATCAACGACACGGGGTGAAGAGAGAGGGGAGTTAAGGGGGGCGGACAAAAAAGAGAAGGGGGAATAACAAAATGAGGGGTGCAACACGAGGACTTCCCAGGAGGTCACCCATCCTAGTACTACTCTCGCCCAAGCACGTTTAACTGCGGAGTTCTGATGGGATCCGGTGCATTAGTGCTGGTATGATCGCACCCGTAAGCACATGCATGATGAAATGCTATAAGCGACCACCCCTGACCTGATCCCACAACAAGGAGGGGAGGGGAGGGGAGGGGAGGGGAGGCCGCTCGTCGTCGAATTTTTACAGGAGTTTCCGGAGGGTGTTTTCCTTGTAGTAGCTATGGAATCGCTACTCCGACCGCCGGATCTTTAGAATTTCACGATGTCATCCCGGGGCCTTGGTTGAGGCAGTTTTGGTGAATTCTGGGACGAAATATCGCGTGGATTGCGGAGGAGGAGGCGTGGCTAGACTTCGGTGCGGGTGGAATAAAATCGAGGGAGGGGCGGTCGTTTGTACCTCACTCTTTGATCGCAGTTGGTCTTCAACGATTATCGTGAATCAACGACACGGGGTGAAGAGAGAGGGGAGTTAAGGGGGGCGGACAAAAAAGAGAAGGGGGAATAACAAAATGAGGGGTGCAACACGAGGACTTCCCAGGAGGTCACCCATCCTAGTACTACTCTCGCCCAAGCACGTTTAACTGCGGAGTTCTGATGGGATCCGGTGCATTAGTGCTGGTATGATCGCACCCGTAAGCACATGCATGATGAAATGCTATAAGCGACCACCCCTGACCTGATCCCACAACAAGGAGGGGAGGGGAGGGGAGGGGAGGCCGCTCGTCGTCGAATTTTTACAGGAGTTTCCGGAGGGTGTTTTCCTTGTAGTAGCTATGGAATCGCTACTCCGACCGCCGGATCTTTAGAATTTCACGATGTCATCCCGGGGCCTTGGTTGAGGCAGTTTTGGTGAATTCTGGGACGAAATATCGCGTGGATTGCGGAGGAGGAGGCGTGGCTAGACTTCGGTGCGGGTGGAATAAAATCGAGGGAGGGGCGGTCGTTTGTACCTCACTCTTTGATCGCAGTTGGTCTTCAACGATTATCGTGAATCAACGACACGGGGTGAAGAGAGAGGGGAGTTAAGGGGGGCGGACAAAAAAGAGAAGGGGGAATAACAAAATGAGGGGTGCAACACGAGGACTTCCCAGGAGGTCACCCATCCTAGTACTACTCTCGCCCAAGCACGTTTAACTGCGGAGTTCTGATGGGATCCGGTGCATTAGTGCTGGTATGATCGCACCCGTAAGCACATGCATGATGAAATGCTATAAGCGACCACCCCTGACCTGATCCCACAACAAGGAGGGGAGGGGAGGGGAGGGGAGGCCGCTCGTCGTCGAATTTTTACAGGAGTTTCCGGAGGGTGTTTTCCTTGTAGTAGCTATGGAATCGCTACTCCGACCGCCGGATCTTTAGAATTTCACGATGTCATCCCGGGGCCTTGGTTGAGGCAGTTTTGGTGAATTCTGGGACGAAATATCGCGTGGATTGCGGAGGAGGAGGCGTGGCTAGACTTCGGTGCGGGTGGAATAAAATCGAGGGAGGGGCGGTCGTTTGTACCTCACTCTTTGATCGCAGTTGGTCTTCAACGATTATCGTGAATCAACGACACGGGGTGAAGAGAGAGGGGAGTTAAGGGGGGCGGACAAAAAAGAGAAGGGGGAATAACAAAATGAGGGGTGCAACACGAGGACTTCCCAGGAGGTCACCCATCCTAGTACTACTCTCGCCCAAGCACGTTTAACTGCGGAGTTCTGATGGGATCCGGTGCATTAGTGCTGGTATGATCGCACCCGTAAGCACATGCATGATGAAATGCTATAAGCGACCACCCCTGACCTGATCCCACAACAAGGAGGGGAGGGGAGGGGAGGGGAGGCCGCTCGTCGTCGAATTTTTACAGGAGTTTCCGGAGGGTGTTTTCCTTGTAGTAGCTATGGAATCGCTACTCCGACCGCCGGATCTTTAGAATTTCACGATGTCATCCCGGGGCCTTGGTTGAGGCAGTTTTGGTGAATTCTGGGACGAAATATCGCGTGGATTGCGGAGGAGGAGGCGTGGCTAGACTTCGGTGCGGGTGGAATAAAATCGAGGGAGGGGCGGTCGTTTGTACCTCACTCTTTGATCGCAGTTGGTCTTCAACGATTATCGTGAATCAACGACACGGGGTGAAGAGAGAGGGGAGTTAAGGGGGGCGGACAAAAAAGAGAAGGGGGAATAACAAAATGAGGGGTGCAACACGAGGACTTCCCAGGAGGTCACCCATCCTAGTACTACTCTCGCCCAAGCACGTTTAACTGCGGAGTTCTGATGGGATCCGGTGCATTAGTGCTGGTATGATCGCACCCGTAAGCACATGCATGATGAAATGCTATAAGCGACCACCCCTGACCTGATCCCACAACAAGGAGGGGAGGGGAGGGGAGGGGAGGCCGCTCGTCGTCGAATTTTTACAGGAGTTTCCGGAGGGTGTTTTCCTTGTAGTAGCTATGGAATCGCTACTCCGACCGCCGGATCTTTAGAATTTCACGATGTCATCCCGGGGCCTTGGTTGAGGCAGTTTTGGTGAATTCTGGGACGAAATATCGCGTGGATTGCGGAGGAGGAGGCGTGGCTAGACTTCGGTGCGGGTGGAATAAAATCGAGGGAGGGGCGGTCGTTTGTACCTCACTCTTTGATCGCAGTTGGTCTTCAACGATTATCGTGAATCAACGACACGGGGTGAAGAGAGAGGGGAGTTAAGGGGGGCGGACAAAAAAGAGAAGGGGGAATAACAAAATGAGGGGTGCAACACGAGGACTTCCCAGGAGGTCACCCATCCTAGTACTACTCTCGCCCAAGCACGTTTAACTGCGGAGTTCTGATGGGATCCGGTGCATTAGTGCTGGTATGATCGCACCCGTAAGCACATGCATGATGAAATGCTATAAGCGACCACCCCTGACCTGATCCCACAACAAGGAGGGGAGGGGAGGGGAGGGGAGGCCGCTCGTCGTCGAATTTTTACAGGAGTTTCCGGAGGGTGTTTTCCTTGTAGTAGCTATGGAATCGCTACTCCGACCGCCGGATCTTTAGAATTTCACGATGTCATCCCGGGGCCTTGGTTGAGGCAGTTTTGGTGAATTCTGGGACGAAATATCGCGTGGATTGCGGAGGAGGAGGCGTGGCTAGACTTCGGTGCGGGTGGAATAAAATCGAGGGAGGGGCGGTCGTTTGTACCTCACTCTTTGATCGCAGTTGGTCTTCAACGATTATCGTGAATCAACGACACGGGGTGAAGAGAGAGGGGAGTTAAGGGGGGCGGACAAAAAAGAGAAGGGGGAATAACAAAATGAGGGGTGCAACACGAGGACTTCCCAGGAGGTCACCCATCCTAGTACTACTCTCGCCCAAGCACGTTTAACTGCGGAGTTCTGATGGGATCCGGTGCATTAGTGCTGGTATGATCGCACCCGTAAGCACATGCATGATGAAATGCTATAAGCGACCACCCCTGACCTGATCCCACAACAAGGAGGGGAGGGGAGGGGAGGGGAGGCCGCTCGTCGTCGAATTTTTACAGGAGTTTCCGGAGGGTGTTTTCCTTGTAGTAGCTATGGAATCGCTACTCCGACCGCCGGATCTTTAGAATTTCACGATGTCATCCCGGGGCCTTGGTTGAGGCAGTTTTGGTGAATTCTGGGACGAAATATCGCGTGGATTGCGGAGGAGGAGGCGTGGCTAGACTTCGGTGCGGGTGGAATAAAATCGAGGGAGGGGCGGTCGTTTGTACCTCACTCTTTGATCGCAGTTGGTCTTCAACGATTATCGTGAATCAACGACACGGGGTGAAGAGAGAGGGGAGTTAAGGGGGGCGGACAAAAAAGAGAAGGGGGAATAACAAAATGAGGGGTGCAACACGAGGACTTCCCAGGAGGTCACCCATCCTAGTACTACTCTCGCCCAAGCACGTTTAACTGCGGAGTTCTGATGGGATCCGGTGCATTAGTGCTGGTATGATCGCACCCGTAAGCACATGCATGATGAAATGCTATAAGCGACCACCCCTGACCTGATCCCACAACAAGGAGGGGAGGGGAGGGGAGGGGAGGCCGCTCGTCGTCGAATTTTTACAGGAGTTTCCGGAGGGTGTTTTCCTTGTAGTAGCTATGGAATCGCTACTCCGACCGCCGGATCTTTAGAATTTCACGATGTCATCCCGGGGCCTTGGTTGAGGCAGTTTTGGTGAATTCTGGGACGAAATATCGCGTGGATTGCGGAGGAGGAGGCGTGGCTAGACTTCGGTGCGGGTGGAATAAAATCGAGGGAGGGGCGGTCGTTTGTACCTCACTCTTTGATCGCAGTTGGTCTTCAACGATTATCGTGAATCAACGACACGGGGTGAAGAGAGAGGGGAGTTAAGGGGGGCGGACAAAAAAGAGAAGGGGGAATAACAAAATGAGGGGTGCAACACGAGGACTTCCCAGGAGGTCACCCATCCTAGTACTACTCTCGCCCAAGCACGTTTAACTGCGGAGTTCTGATGGGATCCGGTGCATTAGTGCTGGTATGATCGCACCCGTAAGCACATGCATGATGAAATGCTATAAGCGACCACCCCTGACCTGATCCCACAACAAGGAGGGGAGGGGAGGGGAGGGGAGGCCGCTCGTCGTCGAATTTTTACAGGAGTTTCCGGAGGGTGTTTTCCTTGTAGTAGCTATGGAATCGCTACTCCGACCGCCGGATCTTTAGAATTTCACGATGTCATCCCGGGGCCTTGGTTGAGGCAGTTTTGGTGAATTCTGGGACGAAATATCGCGTGGATTGCGGAGGAGGAGGCGTGGCTAGACTTCGGTGCGGGTGGAATAAAATCGAGGGAGGGGCGGTCGTTTGTACCTCACTCTTTGATCGCAGTTGGTCTTCAACGATTATCGTGAATCAACGACACGGGGTGAAGAGAGAGGGGAGTTAAGGGGGGCGGACAAAAAAGAGAAGGGGGAATAACAAAATGAGGGGTGCAACACGAGGACTTCCCAGGAGGTCACCCATCCTAGTACTACTCTCGCCCAAGCACGTTTAACTGCGGAGTTCTGATGGGATCCGGTGCATTAGTGCTGGTATGATCGCACCCGTAAGCACATGCATGATGAAATGCTATAAGCGACCACCCCTGACCTGATCCCACAACAAGGAGGGGAGGGGAGGGGAGGGGAGGGGAGGCCGCTCGTCGTCGAATTTTTACAGGAGTTTCCGGAGGGTGTTTTCCTTGTAGTAGCTATGGAATCGCTACTCCGACCGCCGGATCTTTAGAATTTCACGATGTCATCCCGGGGCCTTGGTTGAGGCAGTTTTGGTGAATTCTGGGACGAAATATCGCGTGGATTGCGGAGGAGGAGGCGTGGCTAGACTTCGGTGCGGGTGGAATAAAATCGAGGGAGGGGCGGTCGTTTGTACCTCACTCTTTGATCGCAGTTGGTCTTCAACGATTATCGTGAATCAACGACACGGGGTGAAGAGAGAGGGGAGTTAAGGGGGGCGGACAAAAAAGAGAAGGGGGAATAACAAAATGAGGGGTGCAACACGAGGACTTCCCAGGAGGTCACCCATCCTAGTACTACTCTCGCCCAAGCACGTTTAACTGCGGAGTTCTGATGGGATCCGGTGCATTAGTGCTGGTATGATCGCACCCGTAAGCACATGCATGATGAAATGCTATAAGCGACCACCCCTGACCTGATCCCACAACAAGGAGGGGAGGGGAGGGGAGGGGAGGCCGCTCGTCGTCGAATTTTTACAGGAGTTTCCGGAGGGTGTTTTCCTTGTAGTAGCTATGGAATCGCTACTCCGACCGCCGGATCTTTAGAATTTCACGATGTCATCCCGGGGCCTTGGTTGAGGCAGTTTTGGTGAATTCTGGGACGAAATATCGCGTGGATTGCGGAGGAGGAGGCGTGGCTAGACTTCGGTGCGGGTGGAATAAAATCGAGGGAGGGGCGGTCGTTTGTACCTCACTCTTTGATCGCAGTTGGTCTTCAACGATTATCGTGAATCAACGACACGGGGTGAAGAGAGAGGGGAGTTAAGGGGGGCGGACAAAAAAGAGAAGGGGGAATAACAAAATGAGGGGTGCAACACGAGGACTTCCCAGGAGGTCACCCATCCTAGTACTACTCTCGCCCAAGCACGTTTAACTGCGGAGTTCTGATGGGATCCGGTGCATTAGTGCTGGTATGATCGCACCCGTAAGCACATGCATGATGAAATGCTATAAGCGACCACCCCTGACCTGATCCCACAACAAGGAGGGGAGGGGAGGGGAGGGGAGGGGAGGCCGCTCGTCGTCGAATTTTTACAGGAGTTTCCGGAGGGTGTTTTCCTTGTAGTAGCTATGGAATCGCTACTCCGACCGCCGGATCTTTAGAATTTCACGATGTCATCCCGGGGCCTTGGTTGAGGCAGTTTTGGTGAATTCTGGGACGAAATATCGCGTGGATTGCGGAGGAGGAGGCGTGGCTAGACTTCGGTGCGGGTGGAATAAAATCGAGGGAGGGGCGGTCGTTTGTACCTCACTCTTTGATCGCAGTTGGTCTTCAACGATTATCGTGAATCAACGACACGGGGTGAAGAGAGAGGGGAGTTAAGGGGGGCGGACAAAAAAGAGAAGGGGGAATAACAAAATGAGGGGTGCAACACGAGGACTTCCCAGGAGGTCACCCATCCTAGTACTACTCTCGCCCAAGCACGTTTAACTGCGGAGTTCTGATGGGATCCGGTGCATTAGTGCTGGTATGATCGCACCCGTAAGCACATGCATGATGAAATGCTATAAGCGACCACCCCTGACCTGATCCCACAACAAGGAGGGGAGGGGAGGGGAGGGGAGGCCGCTCGTCGTCGAATTTTTACAGGAGTTTCCGGAGGGTGTTTTCCTTGTAGTAGCTATGGAATCGCTACTCCGACCGCCGGATCTTTAGAATTTCACGATGTCATCCCGGGGCCTTGGTTGAGGCAGTTTTGGTGAATTCTGGGACGAAATATCGCGTGGATTGCGGAGGAGGAGGCGTGGCTAGACTTCGGTGCGGGTGGAATAAAATCGAGGGAGGGGCGGTCGTTTGTACCTCACTCTTTGATCGCAGTTGGTCTTCAACGATTATCGTGAATCAACGACACGGGGTGAAGAGAGAGGGGAGTTAAGGGGGGCGGACAAAAAAGAGAAGGGGGAATAACAAAATGAGGGGTGCAACACGAGGACTTCCCAGGAGGTCACCCATCCTAGTACTACTCTCGCCCAAGCACGTTTAACTGCGGAGTTCTGATGGGATCCGGTGCATTAGTGCTGGTATGATCGCACCCGTAAGCACATGCATGATGAAATGCTATAAGCGACCACCCCTGACCTGATCCCACAACAAGGAGGGGAGGGGAGGGGAGGGGAGGGGAGGCCGCTCGTCGTCGAATTTTTACAGGAGTTTCCGGAGGGTGTTTTCCTTGTAGTAGCTATGGAATCGCTACTCCGACCGCCGGATCTTTAGAATTTCACGATGTCATCCCGGGGCCTTGGTTGAGGCAGTTTTGGTGAATTCTGGGACGAAATATCGCGTGGATTGCGGAGGAGGAGGCGTGGCTAGACTTCGGTGCGGGTGGAATAAAATCGAGGGAGGGGCGGTCGTTTGTACCTCACTCTTTGATCGCAGTTGGTCTTCAACGATTATCGTGAATCAACGACACGGGGTGAAGAGAGAGGGGAGTTAAGGGGGGCGGACAAAAAAGAGAAGGGGGAATAACAAAATGAGGGGTGCAACACGAGGACTTCCCAGGAGGTCACCCATCCTAGTACTACTCTCGCCCAAGCACGTTTAACTGCGGAGTTCTGATGGGATCCGGTGCATTAGTGCTGGTATGATCGCACCCGTAAGCACATGCATGATGAAATGCTATAAGCGACCACCCCTGACCTGATCCCACAACAAGGAGGGGAGGGGAGGGGAGGGGAGGCCGCTCGTCGTCGAATTTTTACAGGAGTTTCCGGAGGGTGTTTTCCTTGTAGTAGCTATGGAATCGCTACTCCGACCGCCGGATCTTTAGAATTTCACGATGTCATCCCGGGGCCTTGGTTGAGGCAGTTTTGGTGAATTCTGGGACGAAATATCGCGTGGATTGCGGAGGAGGAGGCGTGGCTAGACTTCGGTGCGGGTGGAATAAAATCGAGGGAGGGGCGGTCGTTTGTACCTCACTCTTTGATCGCAGTTGGTCTTCAACGATTATCGTGAATCAACGACACGGGGTGAAGAGAGAGGGGAGTTAAGGGGGGCGGACAAAAAAGAGAAGGGGGAATAACAAAATGAGGGGTGCAACACGAGGACTTCCCAGGAGGTCACCCATCCTAGTACTACTCTCGCCCAAGCACGTTTAACTGCGGAGTTCTGATGGGATCCGGTGCATTAGTGCTGGTATGATCGCACCCGTAAGCACATGCATGATGAAATGCTATAAGCGACCACCCCTGACCTGATCCCACAACAAGGAGGGGAGGGGAGGGGAGGGGAGGCCGCTCGTCGTCGAATTTTTACAGGAGTTTCCGGAGGGTGTTTTCCTTGTAGTAGCTATGGAATCGCTACTCCGACCGCCGGATCTTTAGAATTTCACGATGTCATCCCGGGGCCTTGGTTGAGGCAGTTTTGGTGAATTCTGGGACGAAATATCGCGTGGATTGCGGAGGAGGAGGCGTGGCTAGACTTCGGTGCGGGTGGAATAAAATCGAGGGAGGGGCGGTCGTTTGTACCTCACTCTTTGATCGCAGTTGGTCTTCAACGATTATCGTGAATCAACGACACGGGGTGAAGAGAGAGGGGAGTTAAGGGGGGCGGACAAAAAAGAGAAGGGGGAATAACAAAATGAGGGGTGCAACACGAGGACTTCCCAGGAGGTCACCCATCCTAGTACTACTCTCGCCCAAGCACGTTTAACTGCGGAGTTCTGATGGGATCCGGTGCATTAGTGCTGGTATGATCGCACCCGTAAGCACATGCATGATGAAATGCTATAAGCGACCACCCCTGACCTGATCCCACAACAAGGAGGGGAGGGGAGGGGAGGGGAGGCCGCTCGTCGTCGAATTTTTACAGGAGTTTCCGGAGGGTGTTTTCCTTGTAGTAGCTATGGAATCGCTACTCCGACCGCCGGATCTTTAGAATTTCACGATGTCATCCCGGGGCCTTGGTTGAGGCAGTTTTGGTGAATTCTGGGACGAAATATCGCGTGGATTGCGGAGGAGGAGGCGTGGCTAGACTTCGGTGCGGGTGGAATAAAATCGAGGGAGGGGCGGTCGTTTGTACCTCACTCTTTGATCGCAGTTGGTCTTCAACGATTATCGTGAATCAACGACACGGGGTGAAGAGAGAGGGGAGTTAAGGGGGGCGGACAAAAAAGAGAAGGGGGAATAACAAAATGAGGGGTGCAACACGAGGACTTCCCAGGAGGTCACCCATCCTAGTACTACTCTCGCCCAAGCACGTTTAACTGCGGAGTTCTGATGGGATCCGGTGCATTAGTGCTGGTATGATCGCACCCGTAAGCACATGCATGATGAAATGCTATAAGCGACCACCCCTGACCTGATCCCACAACAAGGAGGGGAGGGGAGGGGAGGGGAGGCCGCTCGTCGTCGAATTTTTACAGGAGTTTCCGGAGGGTGTTTTCCTTGTAGTAGCTATGGAATCGCTACTCCGACCGCCGGATCTTTAGAATTTCACGATGTCATCCCGGGGCCTTGGTTGAGGCAGTTTTGGTGAATTCTGGGACGAAATATCGCGTGGATTGCGGAGGAGGAGGCGTGGCTAGACTTCGGTGCGGGTGGAATAAAATCGAGGGAGGGGCGGTCGTTTGTACCTCACTCTTTGATCGCAGTTGGTCTTCAACGATTATCGTGAATCAACGACACGGGGTGAAGAGAGAGGGGAGTTAAGGGGGGCGGACAAAAAAGAGAAGGGGGAATAACAAAATGAGGGGTGCAACACGAGGACTTCCCAGGAGGTCACCCATCCTAGTACTACTCTCGCCCAAGCACGTTTAACTGCGGAGTTCTGATGGGATCCGGTGCATTAGTGCTGGTATGATCGCACCCGTAAGCACATGCATGATGAAATGCTATAAGCGACCACCCCTGACCTGATCCCACAACAAGGAGGGGAGGGGAGGGGAGGGGAGGGGAGGCCGCTCGTCGTCGAATTTTTACAGGAGTTTCCGGAGGGTGTTTTCCTTGTAGTAGCTATGGAATCGCTACTCCGACCGCCGGATCTTTAGAATTTCACGATGTCATCCCGGGGCCTTGGTTGAGGCAGTTTTGGTGAATTCTGGGACGAAATATCGCGTGGATTGCGGAGGAGGAGGCGTGGCTAGACTTCGGTGCGGGTGGAATAAAATCGAGGGAGGGGCGGTCGTTTGTACCTCACTCTTTGATCGCAGTTGGTCTTCAACGATTATCGTGAATCAACGACACGGGGTGAAGAGAGAGGGGAGTTAAGGGGGGCGGACAAAAAAGAGAAGGGGGAATAACAAAATGAGGGGTGCAACACGAGGACTTCCCAGGAGGTCACCCATCCTAGTACTACTCTCGCCCAAGCACGTTTAACTGCGGAGTTCTGATGGGATCCGGTGCATTAGTGCTGGTATGATCGCACCCGTAAGCACATGCATGATGAAATGCTATAAGCGACCACCCCTGACCTGATCCCACAACAAGGAGGGGAGGGGAGGGGAGGGGAGGGGAGGCCGCTCGTCGTCGAATTTTTACAGGAGTTTCCGGAGGGTGTTTTCCTTGTAGTAGCTATGGAATCGCTACTCCGACCGCCGGATCTTTAGAATTTCACGATGTCATCCCGGGGCCTTGGTTGAGGCAGTTTTGGTGAATTCTGGGACGAAATATCGCGTGGATTGCGGAGGAGGAGGCGTGGCTAGACTTCGGTGCGGGTGGAATAAAATCGAGGGAGGGGCGGTCGTTTGTACCTCACTCTTTGATCGCAGTTGGTCTTCAACGATTATCGTGAATCAACGACACGGGGTGAAGAGAGAGGGGAGTTAAGGGGGGCGGACAAAAAAGAGAAGGGGGAATAACAAAATGAGGGGTGCAACACGAGGACTTCCCAGGAGGTCACCCATCCTAGTACTACTCTCGCCCAAGCACGTTTAACTGCGGAGTTCTGATGGGATCCGGTGCATTAGTGCTGGTATGATCGCACCCGTAAGCACATGCATGATGAAATGCTATAAGCGACCACCCCTGACCTGATCCCACAACAAGGAGGGGAGGGGAGGGGAGGGGAGGGGAGGCCGCTCGTCGTCGAATTTTTACAGGAGTTTCCGGAGGGTGTTTTCCTTGTAGTAGCTATGGAATCGCTACTCCGACCGCCGGATCTTTAGAATTTCACGATGTCATCCCGGGGCCTTGGTTGAGGCAGTTTTGGTGAATTCTGGGACGAAATATCGCGTGGATTGCGGAGGAGGAGGCGTGGCTAGACTTCGGTGCGGGTGGAATAAAATCGAGGGAGGGGCGGTCGTTTGTACCTCACTCTTTGATCGCAGTTGGTCTTCAACGATTATCGTGAATCAACGACACGGGGTGAAGAGAGAGGGGAGTTAAGGGGGGCGGACAAAAAAGAGAAGGGGGAATAACAAAATGAGGGGTGCAACACGAGGACTTCCCAGGAGGTCACCCATCCTAGTACTACTCTCGCCCAAGCACGTTTAACTGCGGAGTTCTGATGGGATCCGGTGCATTAGTGCTGGTATGATCGCACCCGTAAGCACATGCATGATGAAATGCTATAAGCGACCACCCCTGACCTGATCCCACAACAAGGAGGGGAGGGGAGGGGAGGGGAGGCCGCTCGTCGTCGAATTTTTACAGGAGTTTCCGGAGGGTGTTTTCCTTGTAGTAGCTATGGAATCGCTACTCCGACCGCCGGATCTTTAGAATTTCACGATGTCATCCCGGGGCCTTGGTTGAGGCAGTTTTGGTGAATTCTGGGACGAAATATCGCGTGGATTGCGGAGGAGGAGGCGTGGCTAGACTTCGGTGCGGGTGGAATAAAATCGAGGGAGGGGCGGTCGTTTGTACCTCACTCTTTGATCGCAGTTGGTCTTCAACGATTATCGTGAATCAACGACACGGGGTGAAGAGAGAGGGGAGTTAAGGGGGGCGGACAAAAAAGAGAAGGGGGAATAACAAAATGAGGGGTGCAACACGAGGACTTCCCAGGAGGTCACCCATCCTAGTACTACTCTCGCCCAAGCACGTTTAACTGCGGAGTTCTGATGGGATCCGGTGCATTAGTGCTGGTATGATCGCACCCGTAAGCACATGCATGATGAAATGCTATAAGCGACCACCCCTGACCTGATCCCACAACAAGGAGGGGAGGGGAGGGGAGGGGAGGCCGCTCGTCGTCGAATTTTTACAGGAGTTTCCGGAGGGTGTTTTCCTTGTAGTAGCTATGGAATCGCTACTCCGACCGCCGGATCTTTAGAATTTCACGATGTCATCCCGGGGCCTTGGTTGAGGCAGTTTTGGTGAATTCTGGGACGAAATATCGCGTGGATTGCGGAGGAGGAGGCGTGGCTAGACTTCGGTGCGGGTGGAATAAAATCGAGGGAGGGGCGGTCGTTTGTACCTCACTCTTTGATCGCAGTTGGTCTTCAACGATTATCGTGAATCAACGACACGGGGTGAAGAGAGAGGGGAGTTAAGGGGGGCGGACAAAAAAGAGAAGGGGGAATAACAAAATGAGGGGTGCAACACGAGGACTTCCCAGGAGGTCACCCATCCTAGTACTACTCTCGCCCAAGCACGTTTAACTGCGGAGTTCTGATGGGATCCGGTGCATTAGTGCTGGTATGATCGCACCCGTAAGCACATGCATGATGAAATGCTATAAGCGACCACCCCTGACCTGATCCCACAACAAGGAGGGGAGGGGAGGGGAGGGGAGGCCGCTCGTCGTCGAATTTTTACAGGAGTTTCCGGAGGGTGTTTTCCTTGTAGTAGCTATGGAATCGCTACTCCGACCGCCGGATCTTTAGAATTTCACGATGTCATCCCGGGGCCTTGGTTGAGGCAGTTTTGGTGAATTCTGGGACGAAATATCGCGTGGATTGCGGAGGAGGAGGCGTGGCTAGACTTCGGTGCGGGTGGAATAAAATCGAGGGAGGGGCGGTCGTTTGTACCTCACTCTTTGATCGCAGTTGGTCTTCAACGATTATCGTGAATCAACGACACGGGGTGAAGAGAGAGGGGAGTTAAGGGGGGCGGACAAAAAAGAGAAGGGGGAATAACAAAATGAGGGGTGCAACACGAGGACTTCCCAGGAGGTCACCCATCCTAGTACTACTCTCGCCCAAGCACGTTTAACTGCGGAGTTCTGATGGGATCCGGTGCATTAGTGCTGGTATGATCGCACCCGTAAGCACATGCATGATGAAATGCTATAAGCGACCACCCCTGACCTGATCCCACAACAAGGAGGGGAGGGGAGGGGAGGGGAGGCCGCTCGTCGTCGAATTTTTACAGGAGTTTCCGGAGGGTGTTTTCCTTGTAGTAGCTATGGAATCGCTACTCCGACCGCCGGATCTTTAGAATTTCACGATGTCATCCCGGGGCCTTGGTTGAGGCAGTTTTGGTGAATTCTGGGACGAAATATCGCGTGGATTGCGGAGGAGGAGGCGTGGCTAGACTTCGGTGCGGGTGGAATAAAATCGAGGGAGGGGCGGTCGTTTGTACCTCACTCTTTGATCGCAGTTGGTCTTCAACGATTATCGTGAATCAACGACACGGGGTGAAGAGAGAGGGGAGTTAAGGGGGGCGGACAAAAAAGAGAAGGGGGAATAACAAAATGAGGGGTGCAACACGAGGACTTCCCAGGAGGTCACCCATCCTAGTACTACTCTCGCCCAAGCACGTTTAACTGCGGAGTTCTGATGGGATCCGGTGCATTAGTGCTGGTATGATCGCACCCGTAAGCACATGCATGATGAAATGCTATAAGCGACCACCCCTGACCTGATCCCACAACAAGGAGGGGAGGGGAGGGGAGGGGAGGCCGCTCGTCGTCGAATTTTTACAGGAGTTTCCGGAGGGTGTTTTCCTTGTAGTAGCTATGGAATCGCTACTCCGACCGCCGGATCTTTAGAATTTCACGATGTCATCCCGGGGCCTTGGTTGAGGCAGTTTTGGTGAATTCTGGGACGAAATATCGCGTGGATTGCGGAGGAGGAGGCGTGGCTAGACTTCGGTGCGGGTGGAATAAAATCGAGGGAGGGGCGGTCGTTTGTACCTCACTCTTTGATCGCAGTTGGTCTTCAACGATTATCGTGAATCAACGACACGGGGTGAAGAGAGAGGGGAGTTAAGGGGGGCGGACAAAAAAGAGAAGGGGGAATAACAAAATGAGGGGTGCAACACGAGGACTTCCCAGGAGGTCACCCATCCTAGTACTACTCTCGCCCAAGCACGTTTAACTGCGGAGTTCTGATGGGATCCGGTGCATTAGTGCTGGTATGATCGCACCCGTAAGCACATGCATGATGAAATGCTATAAGCGACCACCCCTGACCTGATCCCACAACAAGGAGGGGAGGGGAGGGGAGGGGAGGCCGCTCGTCGTCGAATTTTTACAGGAGTTTCCGGAGGGTGTTTTCCTTGTAGTAGCTATGGAATCGCTACTCCGACCGCCGGATCTTTAGAATTTCACGATGTCATCCCGGGGCCTTGGTTGAGGCAGTTTTGGTGAATTCTGGGACGAAATATCGCGTGGATTGCGGAGGAGGAGGCGTGGCTAGACTTCGGTGCGGGTGGAATAAAATCGAGGGAGGGGCGGTCGTTTGTACCTCACTCTTTGATCGCAGTTGGTCTTCAACGATTATCGTGAATCAACGACACGGGGTGAAGAGAGAGGGGAGTTAAGGGGGGCGGACAAAAAAGAGAAGGGGGAATAACAAAATGAGGGGTGCAACACGAGGACTTCCCAGGAGGTCACCCATCCTAGTACTACTCTCGCCCAAGCACGTTTAACTGCGGAGTTCTGATGGGATCCGGTGCATTAGTGCTGGTATGATCGCACCCGTAAGCACATGCATGATGAAATGCTATAAGCGACCACCCCTGACCTGATCCCACAACAAGGAGGGGAGGGGAGGGGAGGGGAGGCCGCTCGTCGTCGAATTTTTACAGGAGTTTCCGGAGGGTGTTTTCCTTGTAGTAGCTATGGAATCGCTACTCCGACCGCCGGATCTTTAGAATTTCACGATGTCATCCCGGGGCCTTGGTTGAGGCAGTTTTGGTGAATTCTGGGACGAAATATCGCGTGGATTGCGGAGGAGGAGGCGTGGCTAGACTTCGGTGCGGGTGGAATAAAATCGAGGGAGGGGCGGTCGTTTGTACCTCACTCTTTGATCGCAGTTGGTCTTCAACGATTATCGTGAATCAACGACACGGGGTGAAGAGAGAGGGGAGTTAAGGGGGGCGGACAAAAAAGAGAAGGGGGAATAACAAAATGAGGGGTGCAACACGAGGACTTCCCAGGAGGTCACCCATCCTAGTACTACTCTCGCCCAAGCACGTTTAACTGCGGAGTTCTGATGGGATCCGGTGCATTAGTGCTGGTATGATCGCACCCGTAAGCACATGCATGATGAAATGCTATAAGCGACCACCCCTGACCTGATCCCACAACAAGGAGGGGAGGGGAGGGGAGGGGAGGCCGCTCGTCGTCGAATTTTTACAGGAGTTTCCGGAGGGTGTTTTCCTTGTAGTAGCTATGGAATCGCTACTCCGACCGCCGGATCTTTAGAATTTCACGATGTCATCCCGGGGCCTTGGTTGAGGCAGTTTTGGTGAATTCTGGGACGAAATATCGCGTGGATTGCGGAGGAGGAGGCGTGGCTAGACTTCGGTGCGGGTGGAATAAAATCGAGGGAGGGGCGGTCGTTTGTACCTCACTCTTTGATCGCAGTTGGTCTTCAACGATTATCGTGAATCAACGACACGGGGTGAAGAGAGAGGGGAGTTAAGGGGGGCGGACAAAAAAGAGAAGGGGGAATAACAAAATGAGGGGTGCAACACGAGGACTTCCCAGGAGGTCACCCATCCTAGTACTACTCTCGCCCAAGCACGTTTAACTGCGGAGTTCTGATGGGATCCGGTGCATTAGTGCTGGTATGATCGCACCCGTAAGCACATGCATGATGAAATGCTATAAGCGACCACCCCTGACCTGATCCCACAACAAGGAGGGGAGGGGAGGGGAGGGGAGGCCGCTCGTCGTCGAATTTTTACAGGAGTTTCCGGAGGGTGTTTTCCTTGTAGTAGCTATGGAATCGCTACTCCGACCGCCGGATCTTTAGAATTTCACGATGTCATCCCGGGGCCTTGGTTGAGGCAGTTTTGGTGAATTCTGGGACGAAATATCGCGTGGATTGCGGAGGAGGAGGCGTGGCTAGACTTCGGTGCGGGTGGAATAAAATCGAGGGAGGGGCGGTCGTTTGTACCTCACTCTTTGATCGCAGTTGGTCTTCAACGATTATCGTGAATCAACGACACGGGGTGAAGAGAGAGGGGAGTTAAGGGGGGCGGACAAAAAAGAGAAGGGGGAATAACAAAATGAGGGGTGCAACACGAGGACTTCCCAGGAGGTCACCCATCCTAGTACTACTCTCGCCCAAGCACGTTTAACTGCGGAGTTCTGATGGGATCCGGTGCATTAGTGCTGGTATGATCGCACCCGTAAGCACATGCATGATGAAATGCTATAAGCGACCACCCCTGACCTGATCCCACAACAAGGAGGGGAGGGGAGGGGAGGGGAGGCCGCTCGTCGTCGAATTTTTACAGGAGTTTCCGGAGGGTGTTTTCCTTGTAGTAGCTATGGAATCGCTACTCCGACCGCCGGATCTTTAGAATTTCACGATGTCATCCCGGGGCCTTGGTTGAGGCAGTTTTGGTGAATTCTGGGACGAAATATCGCGTGGATTGCGGAGGAGGAGGCGTGGCTAGACTTCGGTGCGGGTGGAATAAAATCGAGGGAGGGGCGGTCGTTTGTACCTCACTCTTTGATCGCAGTTGGTCTTCAACGATTATCGTGAATCAACGACACGGGGTGAAGAGAGAGGGGAGTTAAGGGGGGCGGACAAAAAAGAGAAGGGGGAATAACAAAATGAGGGGTGCAACACGAGGACTTCCCAGGAGGTCACCCATCCTAGTACTACTCTCGCCCAAGCACGTTTAACTGCGGAGTTCTGATGGGATCCGGTGCATTAGTGCTGGTATGATCGCACCCGTAAGCACATGCATGATGAAATGCTATAAGCGACCACCCCTGACCTGATCCCACAACAAGGAGGGGAGGGGAGGGGAGGGGAGGCCGCTCGTCGTCGAATTTTTACAGGAGTTTCCGGAGGGTGTTTTCCTTGTAGTAGCTATGGAATCGCTACTCCGACCGCCGGATCTTTAGAATTTCACGATGTCATCCCGGGGCCTTGGTTGAGGCAGTTTTGGTGAATTCTGGGACGAAATATCGCGTGGATTGCGGAGGAGGAGGCGTGGCTAGACTTCGGTGCGGGTGGAATAAAATCGAGGGAGGGGCGGTCGTTTGTACCTCACTCTTTGATCGCAGTTGGTCTTCAACGATTATCGTGAATCAACGACACGGGGTGAAGAGAGAGGGGAGTTAAGGGGGGCGGACAAAAAAGAGAAGGGGGAATAACAAAATGAGGGGTGCAACACGAGGACTTCCCAGGAGGTCACCCATCCTAGTACTACTCTCGCCCAAGCACGTTTAACTGCGGAGTTCTGATGGGATCCGGTGCATTAGTGCTGGTATGATCGCACCCGTAAGCACATGCATGATGAAATGCTATAAGCGACCACCCCTGACCTGATCCCACAACAAGGAGGGGAGGGGAGGGGAGGGGAGGCCGCTCGTCGTCGAATTTTTACAGGAGTTTCCGGAGGGTGTTTTCCTTGTAGTAGCTATGGAATCGCTACTCCGACCGCCGGATCTTTAGAATTTCACGATGTCATCCCGGGGCCTTGGTTGAGGCAGTTTTGGTGAATTCTGGGACGAAATATCGCGTGGATTGCGGAGGAGGAGGCGTGGCTAGACTTCGGTGCGGGTGGAATAAAATCGAGGGAGGGGCGGTCGTTTGTACCTCACTCTTTGATCGCAGTTGGTCTTCAACGATTATCGTGAATCAACGACACGGGGTGAAGAGAGAGGGGAGTTAAGGGGGGCGGACAAAAAAGAGAAGGGGGAATAACAAAATGAGGGGTGCAACACGAGGACTTCCCAGGAGGTCACCCATCCTAGTACTACTCTCGCCCAAGCACGTTTAACTGCGGAGTTCTGATGGGATCCGGTGCATTAGTGCTGGTATGATCGCACCCGTAAGCACATGCATGATGAAATGCTATAAGCGACCACCCCTGACCTGATCCCACAACAAGGAGGGGAGGGGAGGGGAGGGGAGGCCGCTCGTCGTCGAATTTTTACAGGAGTTTCCGGAGGGTGTTTTCCTTGTAGTAGCTATGGAATCGCTACTCCGACCGCCGGATCTTTAGAATTTCACGATGTCATCCCGGGGCCTTGGTTGAGGCAGTTTTGGTGAATTCTGGGACGAAATATCGCGTGGATTGCGGAGGAGGAGGCGTGGCTAGACTTCGGTGCGGGTGGAATAAAATCGAGGGAGGGGCGGTCGTTTGTACCTCACTCTTTGATCGCAGTTGGTCTTCAACGATTATCGTGAATCAACGACACGGGGTGAAGAGAGAGGGGAGTTAAGGGGGGCGGACAAAAAAGAGAAGGGGGAATAACAAAATGAGGGGTGCAACACGAGGACTTCCCAGGAGGTCACCCATCCTAGTACTACTCTCGCCCAAGCACGTTTAACTGCGGAGTTCTGATGGGATCCGGTGCATTAGTGCTGGTATGATCGCACCCGTAAGCACATGCATGATGAAATGCTATAAGCGACCACCCCTGACCTGATCCCACAACAAGGAGGGGAGGGGAGGGGAGGGGGGGAGGCCGCTCGTCGTCGAATTTTTACAGGAGTTTCCGGAGGGTGTTTTCCTTGTAGTAGCTATGGAATCGCTACTCCGACCGCCGGATCTTTAGAATTTCACGATGTCATCCCGGGGCCTTGGTTGAGGCAGTTTTGGTGAATTCTGGGACGAAATATCGCGTGGATTGCGGAGGAGGAGGCGTGGCTAGACTTCGGTGCGGGTGGAATAAAATCGAGGGAGGGGCGGTCGTTTGTACCTCACTCTTTGATCGCAGTTGGTCTTCAACGATTATCGTGAATCAACGACACGGGGTGAAGAGAGAGGGGAGTTAAGGGGGGCGGACAAAAAAGAGAAGGGGGAATAACAAAATGAGGGGTGCAACACGAGGACTTCCCAGGAGGTCACCCATCCTAGTACTACTCTCGCCCAAGCACGTTTAACTGCGGAGTTCTGATGGGATCCGGTGCATTAGTGCTGGTATGATCGCACCCGTAAGCACATGCATGATGAAATGCTATAAGCGACCACCCCTGACCTGATCCCACAACAAGGAGGGGAGGGGAGGGGAGGGGAGGGGAGGCCGCTCGTCGTCGAATTTTTACAGGAGTTTCCGGAGGGTGTTTTCCTTGTAGTAGCTATGGAATCGCTACTCCGACCGCCGGATCTTTAGAATTTCACGATGTCATCCCGGGGCCTTGGTTGAGGCAGTTTTGGTGAATTCTGGGACGAAATATCGCGTGGATTGCGGAGGAGGAGGCGTGGCTAGACTTCGGTGCGGGTGGAATAAAATCGAGGGAGGGGCGGTCGTTTGTACCTCACTCTTTGATCGCAGTTGGTCTTCAACGATTATCGTGAATCAACGACACGGGGTGAAGAGAGAGGGGAGTTAAGGGGGGCGGACAAAAAAGAGAAGGGGGAATAACAAAATGAGGGGTGCAACACGAGGACTTCCCAGGAGGTCACCCATCCTAGTACTACTCTCGCCCAAGCACGTTTAACTGCGGAGTTCTGATGGGATCCGGTGCATTAGTGCTGGTATGATCGCACCCGTAAGCACATGCATGATGAAATGCTATAAGCGACCACCCCTGACCTGATCCCACAACAAGGAGGGGAGGGGAGGGGAGGGGAGGCCGCTCGTCGTCGAATTTTTACAGGAGTTTCCGGAGGGTGTTTTCCTTGTAGTAGCTATGGAATCGCTACTCCGACCGCCGGATCTTTAGAATTTCACGATGTCATCCCGGGGCCTTGGTTGAGGCAGTTTTGGTGAATTCTGGGACGAAATATCGCGTGGATTGCGGAGGAGGAGGCGTGGCTAGACTTCGGTGCGGGTGGAATAAAATCGAGGGAGGGGCGGTCGTTTGTACCTCACTCTTTGATCGCAGTTGGTCTTCAACGATTATCGTGAATCAACGACACGGGGTGAAGAGAGAGGGGAGTTAAGGGGGGCGGACAAAAAAGAGAAGGGGGAATAACAAAATGAGGGGTGCAACACGAGGACTTCCCAGGAGGTCACCCATCCTAGTACTACTCTCGCCCAAGCACGTTTAACTGCGGAGTTCTGATGGGATCCGGTGCATTAGTGCTGGTATGATCGCACCCGTAAGCACATGCATGATGAAATGCTATAAGCGACCACCCCTGACCTGATCCCACAACAAGGAGGGGAGGGGAGGGGAGGGGAGGGGAGGCCGCTCGTCGTCGAATTTTTACAGGAGTTTCCGGAGGGTGTTTTCCTTGTAGTAGCTATGGAATCGCTACTCCGACCGCCGGATCTTTAGAATTTCACGATGTCATCCCGGGGCCTTGGTTGAGGCAGTTTTGGTGAATTCTGGGACGAAATATCGCGTGGATTGCGGAGGAGGAGGCGTGGCTAGACTTCGGTGCGGGTGGAATAAAATCGAGGGAGGGGCGGTCGTTTGTACCTCACTCTTTGATCGCAGTTGGTCTTCAACGATTATCGTGAATCAACGACACGGGGTGAAGAGAGAGGGGAGTTAAGGGGGGCGGACAAAAAAGAGAAGGGGGAATAACAAAATGAGGGGTGCAACACGAGGACTTCCCAGGAGGTCACCCATCCTAGTACTACTCTCGCCCAAGCACGTTTAACTGCGGAGTTCTGATGGGATCCGGTGCATTAGTGCTGGTATGATCGCACCCGTAAGCACATGCATGATGAAATGCTATAAGCGACCACCCCTGACCTGATCCCACAACAAGGAGGGGAGGGGAGGGGAGGGGAGGGGAGGCCGCTCGTCGTCGAATTTTTACAGGAGTTTCCGGAGGGTGTTTTCCTTGTAGTAGCTATGGAATCGCTACTCCGACCGCCGGATCTTTAGAATTTCACGATGTCATCCCGGGGCCTTGGTTGAGGCAGTTTTGGTGAATTCTGGGACGAAATATCGCGTGGATTGCGGAGGAGGAGGCGTGGCTAGACTTCGGTGCGGGTGGAATAAAATCGAGGGAGGGGCGGTCGTTTGTACCTCACTCTTTGATCGCAGTTGGTCTTCAACGATTATCGTGAATCAACGACACGGGGTGAAGAGAGAGGGGAGTTAAGGGGGGCGGACAAAAAAGAGAAGGGGGAATAACAAAATGAGGGGTGCAACACGAGGACTTCCCAGGAGGTCACCCATCCTAGTACTACTCTCGCCCAAGCACGTTTAACTGCGGAGTTCTGATGGGATCCGGTGCATTAGTGCTGGTATGATCGCACCCGTAAGCACATGCATGATGAAATGCTATAAGCGACCACCCCTGACCTGATCCCACAACAAGGAGGGGAGGGGAGGGGAGGGGAGGCCGCTCGTCGTCGAATTTTTACAGGAGTTTCCGGAGGGTGTTTTCCTTGTAGTAGCTATGGAATCGCTACTCCGACCGCCGGATCTTTAGAATTTCACGATGTCATCCCGGGGCCTTGGTTGAGGCAGTTTTGGTGAATTCTGGGACGAAATATCGCGTGGATTGCGGAGGAGGAGGCGTGGCTAGACTTCGGTGCGGGTGGAATAAAATCGAGGGAGGGGCGGTCGTTTGTACCTCACTCTTTGATCGCAGTTGGTCTTCAACGATTATCGTGAATCAACGACACGGGGTGAAGAGAGAGGGGAGTTAAGGGGGGCGGACAAAAAAGAGAAGGGGGAATAACAAAATGAGGGGTGCAACACGAGGACTTCCCAGGAGGTCACCCATCCTAGTACTACTCTCGCCCAAGCACGTTTAACTGCGGAGTTCTGATGGGATCCGGTGCATTAGTGCTGGTATGATCGCACCCGTAAGCACATGCATGATGAAATGCTATAAGCGACCACCCCTGACCTGATCCCACAACAAGGAGGGGAGGGGAGGGGAGGGGAGGCCGCTCGTCGTCGAATTTTTACAGGAGTTTCCGGAGGGTGTTTTCCTTGTAGTAGCTATGGAATCGCTACTCCGACCGCCGGATCTTTAGAATTTCACGATGTCATCCCGGGGCCTTGGTTGAGGCAGTTTTGGTGAATTCTGGGACGAAATATCGCGTGGATTGCGGAGGAGGAGGCGTGGCTAGACTTCGGTGCGGGTGGAATAAAATCGAGGGAGGGGCGGTCGTTTGTACCTCACTCTTTGATCGCAGTTGGTCTTCAACGATTATCGTGAATCAACGACACGGGGTGAAGAGAGAGGGGAGTTAAGGGGGGCGGACAAAAAAGAGAAGGGGGAATAACAAAATGAGGGGTGCAACACGAGGACTTCCCAGGAGGTCACCCATCCTAGTACTACTCTCGCCCAAGCACGTTTAACTGCGGAGTTCTGATGGGATCCGGTGCATTAGTGCTGGTATGATCGCACCCGTAAGCACATGCATGATGAAATGCTATAAGCGACCACCCCTGACCTGATCCCACAACAAGGAGGGGAGGGGAGGGGAGGGGAGGCCGCTCGTCGTCGAATTTTTACAGGAGTTTCCGGAGGGTGTTTTCCTTGTAGTAGCTATGGAATCGCTACTCCGACCGCCGGATCTTTAGAATTTCACGATGTCATCCCGGGGCCTTGGTTGAGGCAGTTTTGGTGAATTCTGGGACGAAATATCGCGTGGATTGCGGAGGAGGAGGCGTGGCTAGACTTCGGTGCGGGTGGAATAAAATCGAGGGAGGGGCGGTCGTTTGTACCTCACTCTTTGATCGCAGTTGGTCTTCAACGATTATCGTGAATCAACGACACGGGGTGAAGAGAGAGGGGAGTTAAGGGGGGCGGACAAAAAAGAGAAGGGGGAATAACAAAATGAGGGGTGCAACACGAGGACTTCCCAGGAGGTCACCCATCCTAGTACTACTCTCGCCCAAGCACGTTTAACTGCGGAGTTCTGATGGGATCCGGTGCATTAGTGCTGGTATGATCGCACCCGTAAGCACATGCATGATGAAATGCTATAAGCGACCACCCCTGACCTGATCCCACAACAAGGAGGGGAGGGGAGGGGAGGGGAGGGGAGGCCGCTCGTCGTCGAATTTTTACAGGAGTTTCCGGAGGGTGTTTTCCTTGTAGTAGCTATGGAATCGCTACTCCGACCGCCGGATCTTTAGAATTTCACGATGTCATCCCGGGGCCTTGGTTGAGGCAGTTTTGGTGAATTCTGGGACGAAATATCGCGTGGATTGCGGAGGAGGAGGCGTGGCTAGACTTCGGTGCGGGTGGAATAAAATCGAGGGAGGGGCGGTCGTTTGTACCTCACTCTTTGATCGCAGTTGGTCTTCAACGATTATCGTGAATCAACGACACGGGGTGAAGAGAGAGGGGAGTTAAGGGGGGCGGACAAAAAAGAGAAGGGGGAATAACAAAATGAGGGGTGCAACACGAGGACTTCCCAGGAGGTCACCCATCCTAGTACTACTCTCGCCCAAGCACGTTTAACTGCGGAGTTCTGATGGGATCCGGTGCATTAGTGCTGGTATGATCGCACCCGTAAGCACATGCATGATGAAATGCTATAAGCGACCACCCCTGACCTGATCCCACAACAAGGAGGGGAGGGGAGGGGAGGGGAGGGGAGGCCGCTCGTCGTCGAATTTTTACAGGAGTTTCCGGAGGGTGTTTTCCTTGTAGTAGCTATGGAATCGCTACTCCGACCGCCGGATCTTTAGAATTTCACGATGTCATCCCGGGGCCTTGGTTGAGGCAGTTTTGGTGAATTCTGGGACGAAATATCGCGTGGATTGCGGAGGAGGAGGCGTGGCTAGACTTCGGTGCGGGTGGAATAAAATCGAGGGAGGGGCGGTCGTTTGTACCTCACTCTTTGATCGCAGTTGGTCTTCAACGATTATCGTGAATCAACGACACGGGGTGAAGAGAGAGGGGAGTTAAGGGGGGCGGACAAAAAAGAGAAGGGGGAATAACAAAATGAGGGGTGCAACACGAGGACTTCCCAGGAGGTCACCCATCCTAGTACTACTCTCGCCCAAGCACGTTTAACTGCGGAGTTCTGATGGGATCCGGTGCATTAGTGCTGGTATGATCGCACCCGTAAGCACATGCATGATGAAATGCTATAAGCGACCACCCCTGACCTGATCCCACAACAAGGAGGGGAGGGGAGGGGAGGGGAGGCCGCTCGTCGTCGAATTTTTACAGGAGTTTCCGGAGGGTGTTTTCCTTGTAGTAGCTATGGAATCGCTACTCCGACCGCCGGATCTTTAGAATTTCACGATGTCATCCCGGGGCCTTGGTTGAGGCAGTTTTGGTGAATTCTGGGACGAAATATCGCGTGGATTGCGGAGGAGGAGGCGTGGCTAGACTTCGGTGCGGGTGGAATAAAATCGAGGGAGGGGCGGTCGTTTGTACCTCACTCTTTGATCGCAGTTGGTCTTCAACGATTATCGTGAATCAACGACACGGGGTGAAGAGAGAGGGGAGTTAAGGGGGGCGGACAAAAAAGAGAAGGGGGAATAACAAAATGAGGGGTGCAACACGAGGACTTCCCAGGAGGTCACCCATCCTAGTACTACTCTCGCCCAAGCACGTTTAACTGCGGAGTTCTGATGGGATCCGGTGCATTAGTGCTGGTATGATCGCACCCGTAAGCACATGCATGATGAAATGCTATAAGCGACCACCCCTGACCTGATCCCACAACAAGGAGGGGAGGGGAGGGGAGGGGAGGCCGCTCGTCGTCGAATTTTTACAGGAGTTTCCGGAGGGTGTTTTCCTTGTAGTAGCTATGGAATCGCTACTCCGACCGCCGGATCTTTAGAATTTCACGATGTCATCCCGGGGCCTTGGTTGAGGCAGTTTTGGTGAATTCTGGGACGAAATATCGCGTGGATTGCGGAGGAGGAGGCGTGGCTAGACTTCGGTGCGGGTGGAATAAAATCGAGGGAGGGGCGGTCGTTTGTACCTCACTCTTTGATCGCAGTTGGTCTTCAACGATTATCGTGAATCAACGACACGGGGTGAAGAGAGAGGGGAGTTAAGGGGGGCGGACAAAAAAGAGAAGGGGGAATAACAAAATGAGGGGTGCAACACGAGGACTTCCCAGGAGGTCACCCATCCTAGTACTACTCTCGCCCAAGCACGTTTAACTGCGGAGTTCTGATGGGATCCGGTGCATTAGTGCTGGTATGATCGCACCCGTAAGCACATGCATGATGAAATGCTATAAGCGACCACCCCTGACCTGATCCCACAACAAGGAGGGGAGGGGAGGGGAGGGGAGGGGAGGCCGCTCGTCGTCGAATTTTTACAGGAGTTTCCGGAGGGTGTTTTCCTTGTAGTAGCTATGGAATCGCTACTCCGACCGCCGGATCTTTAGAATTTCACGATGTCATCCCGGGGCCTTGGTTGAGGCAGTTTTGGTGAATTCTGGGACGAAATATCGCGTGGATTGCGGAGGAGGAGGCGTGGCTAGACTTCGGTGCGGGTGGAATAAAATCGAGGGAGGGGCGGTCGTTTGTACCTCACTCTTTGATCGCAGTTGGTCTTCAACGATTATCGTGAATCAACGACACGGGGTGAAGAGAGAGGGGAGTTAAGGGGGGCGGACAAAAAAGAGAAGGGGGAATAACAAAATGAGGGGTGCAACACGAGGACTTCCCAGGAGGTCACCCATCCTAGTACTACTCTCGCCCAAGCACGTTTAACTGCGGAGTTCTGATGGGATCCGGTGCATTAGTGCTGGTATGATCGCACCCGTAAGCACATGCATGATGAAATGCTATAAGCGACCACCCCTGACCTGATCCCACAACAAGGAGGGGAGGGGAGGGGAGGGGAGGCCGCTCGTCGTCGAATTTTTACAGGAGTTTCCGGAGGGTGTTTTCCTTGTAGTAGCTATGGAATCGCTACTCCGACCGCCGGATCTTTAGAATTTCACGATGTCATCCCGGGGCCTTGGTTGAGGCAGTTTTGGTGAATTCTGGGACGAAATATCGCGTGGATTGCGGAGGAGGAGGCGTGGCTAGACTTCGGTGCGGGTGGAATAAAATCGAGGGAGGGGCGGTCGTTTGTACCTCACTCTTTGATCGCAGTTGGTCTTCAACGATTATCGTGAATCAACGACACGGGGTGAAGAGAGAGGGGAGTTAAGGGGGGCGGACAAAAAAGAGAAGGGGGAATAACAAAATGAGGGGTGCAACACGAGGACTTCCCAGGAGGTCACCCATCCTAGTACTACTCTCGCCCAAGCACGTTTAACTGCGGAGTTCTGATGGGATCCGGTGCATTAGTGCTGGTATGATCGCACCCGTAAGCACATGCATGATGAAATGCTATAAGCGACCACCCCTGACCTGATCCCACAACAAGGAGGGGAGGGGAGGGGAGGGGAGGGGAGGCCGCTCGTCGTCGAATTTTTACAGGAGTTTCCGGAGGGTGTTTTCCTTGTAGTAGCTATGGAATCGCTACTCCGACCGCCGGATCTTTAGAATTTCACGATGTCATCCCGGGGCCTTGGTTGAGGCAGTTTTGGTGAATTCTGGGACGAAATATCGCGTGGATTGCGGAGGAGGAGGCGTGGCTAGACTTCGGTGCGGGTGGAATAAAATCGAGGGAGGGGCGGTCGTTTGTACCTCACTCTTTGATCGCAGTTGGTCTTCAACGATTATCGTGAATCAACGACACGGGGTGAAGAGAGAGGGGAGTTAAGGGGGGCGGACAAAAAAGAGAAGGGGGAATAACAAAATGAGGGGTGCAACACGAGGACTTCCCAGGAGGTCACCCATCCTAGTACTACTCTCGCCCAAGCACGTTTAACTGCGGAGTTCTGATGGGATCCGGTGCATTAGTGCTGGTATGATCGCACCCGTAAGCACATGCATGATGAAATGCTATAAGCGACCACCCCTGACCTGATCCCACAACAAGGAGGGGAGGGGAGGGGAGGGGAGGCCGCTCGTCGTCGAATTTTTACAGGAGTTTCCGGAGGGTGTTTTCCTTGTAGTAGCTATGGAATCGCTACTCCGACCGCCGGATCTTTAGAATTTCACGATGTCATCCCGGGGCCTTGGTTGAGGCAGTTTTGGTGAATTCTGGGACGAAATATCGCGTGGATTGCGGAGGAGGAGGCGTGGCTAGACTTCGGTGCGGGTGGAATAAAATCGAGGGAGGGGCGGTCGTTTGTACCTCACTCTTTGATCGCAGTTGGTCTTCAACGATTATCGTGAATCAACGACACGGGGTGAAGAGAGAGGGGAGTTAAGGGGGGCGGACAAAAAAGAGAAGGGGGAATAACAAAATGAGGGGTGCAACACGAGGACTTCCCAGGAGGTCACCCATCCTAGTACTACTCTCGCCCAAGCACGTTTAACTGCGGAGTTCTGATGGGATCCGGTGCATTAGTGCTGGTATGATCGCACCCGTAAGCACATGCATGATGAAATGCTATAAGCGACCACCCCTGACCTGATCCCACAACAAGGAGGGGAGGGGAGGGGAGGGGAGGCCGCTCGTCGTCGAATTTTTACAGGAGTTTCCGGAGGGTGTTTTCCTTGTAGTAGCTATGGAATCGCTACTCCGACCGCCGGATCTTTAGAATTTCACGATGTCATCCCGGGGCCTTGGTTGAGGCAGTTTTGGTGAATTCTGGGACGAAATATCGCGTGGATTGCGGAGGAGGAGGCGTGGCTAGACTTCGGTGCGGGTGGAATAAAATCGAGGGAGGGGCGGTCGTTTGTACCTCACTCTTTGATCGCAGTTGGTCTTCAACGATTATCGTGAATCAACGACACGGGGTGAAGAGAGAGGGGAGTTAAGGGGGGCGGACAAAAAAGAGAAGGGGGAATAACAAAATGAGGGGTGCAACACGAGGACTTCCCAGGAGGTCACCCATCCTAGTACTACTCTCGCCCAAGCACGTTTAACTGCGGAGTTCTGATGGGATCCGGTGCATTAGTGCTGGTATGATCGCACCCGGAAGCACATGCATGATGAAATGCTATAAGCGACCACCCCTGACCTGATCCCACAACAAGGAGGGGAGGGGAGGGGAGGGGAGGCCGCTCGTCGTCGAATTTTTACAGGAGTTTCCGGAGGGTGTTTTCCTTGTAGTAGCTATGGAATCGCTACTCCGACCGCCGGATCTTTAGAATTTCACGATGTCATCCCGGGGCCTTGGTTGAGGCAGTTTTGGTGAATTCTGGGACGAAATATCGCGTGGATTGCGGAGGAGGAGGCGTGGCTAGACTTCGGTGCGGGTGGAATAAAATCGAGGGAGGGGCGGTCGTTTGTACCTCACTCTTTGATCGCAGTTGGTCTTCAACGATTATCGTGAATCAACGACACGGGGTGAAGAGAGAGGGGAGTTAAGGGGGGCGGACAAAAAAGAGAAGGGGGAATAACAAAATGAGGGGTGCAACACGAGGACTTCCCAGGAGGTCACCCATCCTAGTACTACTCTCGCCCAAGCACGTTTAACTGCGGAGTTCTGATGGGATCCGGTGCATTAGTGCTGGTATGATCGCACCCGGAAGCACATGCATGATGAAATGCTATAAGCGACCACCCCTGACCTGATCCCACAACAAGGAGGGGAGGGGAGGGGAGGGGAGGCCGCTCGTCGTCGAATTTTTACAGGAGTTTCCGGAGGGTGTTTTCCTTGTAGTAGCTATGGAATCGCTACTCCGACCGCCGGATCTTTAGAATTTCACGATGTCATCCCGGGGCCTTGGTTGAGGCAGTTTTGGTGAATTCTGGGACGAAATATCGCGTGGATTGCGGAGGAGGAGGCGTGGCTAGACTTCGGTGCGGGTGGAATAAAATCGAGGGAGGGGCGGTCGTTTGTACCTCACTCTTTGATCGCAGTTGGTCTTCAACGATTATCGTGAATCAACGACACGGGGTGAAGAGAGAGGGGAGTTAAGGGGGGCGGACAAAAAAGAGAAGGGGGAATAACAAAATGAGGGGTGCAACACGAGGACTTCCCAGGAGGTCACCCATCCTAGTACTACTCTCGCCCAAGCACGTTTAACTGCGGAGTTCTGATGGGATCCGGTGCATTAGTGCTGGTATGATCGCACCCGTAAGCACATGCATGATGAAATGCTATAAGCGACCACCCCTGACCTGATCCCACAACAAGGAGGGGAGGGGAGGGGAGGGGAGGCCGCTCGTCGTCGAATTTTTACAGGAGTTTCCGGAGGGTGTTTTCCTTGTAGTAGCTATGGAATCGCTACTCCGACCGCCGGATCTTTAGAATTTCACGATGTCATCCCGGGGCCTTGGTTGAGGCAGTTTTGGTGAATTCTGGGACGAAATATCGCGTGGATTGCGGAGGAGGAGGCGTGGCTAGACTTCGGTGCGGGTGGAATAAAATCGAGGGAGGGGCGGTCGTTTGTACCTCACTCTTTGATCGCAGTTGGTCTTCAACGATTATCGTGAATCAACGACACGGGGTGAAGAGAGAGGGGAGTTAAGGGGGGCGGACAAAAAAGAGAAGGGGGAATAACAAAATGAGGGGTGCAACACGAGGACTTCCCAGGAGGTCACCCATCCTAGTACTACTCTCGCCCAAGCACGTTTAACTGCGGAGTTCTGATGGGATCCGGTGCATTAGTGCTGGTATGATCGCACCCGGAAGCACATGCATGATGAAATGCTATAAGCGACCACCCCTGACCTGATCCCACAACAAGGAGGGGAGGGGAGGGGAGGGGAGGGGAGGCCGCTCGTCGTCGAATTTTTACAGGAGTTTCCGGAGGGTGTTTTCCTTGTAGTAGCTATGGAATCGCTACTCCGACCGCCGGATCTTTAGAATTTCACGATGTCATCCCGGGGCCTTGGTTGAGGCAGTTTTGGTGAATTCTGGGACGAAATATCGCGTGGATTGCGGAGGAGGAGGCGTGGCTAGACTTCGGTGCGGGTGGAATAAAATCGAGGGAGGGGCGGTCGTTTGTACCTCACTCTTTGATCGCAGTTGGTCTTCAACGATTATCGTGAATCAACGACACGGGGTGAAGAGAGAGGGGAGTTAAGGGGGGCGGACAAAAAAGAGAAGGGGGAATAACAAAATGAGGGGTGCAACACGAGGACTTCCCAGGAGGTCACCCATCCTAGTACTACTCTCGCCCAAGCACGTTTAACTGCGGAGTTCTGATGGGATCCGGTGCATTAGTGCTGGTATGATCGCACCCGTAAGCACATGCATGATGAAATGCTATAAGCGACCACCCCTGACCTGATCCCACAACAAGGAGGGGAGGGGAGGGGAGGGGAGGCCGCTCGTCGTCGAATTTTTACAGGAGTTTCCGGAGGGTGTTTTCCTTGTAGTAGCTATGGAATCGCTACTCCGACCGCCGGATCTTTAGAATTTCACGATGTCATCCCGGGGCCTTGGTTGAGGCAGTTTTGGTGAATTCTGGGACGAAATATCGCGTGGATTGCGGAGGAGGAGGCGTGGCTAGACTTCGGTGCGGGTGGAATAAAATCGAGGGAGGGGCGGTCGTTTGTACCTCACTCTTTGATCGCAGTTGGTCTTCAACGATTATCGTGAATCAACGACACGGGGTGAAGAGAGAGGGGAGTTAAGGGGGGCGGACAAAAAAGAGAAGGGGGAATAACAAAATGAGGGGTGCAACACGAGGACTTCCCAGGAGGTCACCCATCCTAGTACTACTCTCGCCCAAGCACGTTTAACTGCGGAGTTCTGATGGGATCCGGTGCATTAGTGCTGGTATGATCGCACCCGTAAGCACATGCATGATGAAATGCTATAAGCGACCACCCCTGACCTGATCCCACAACAAGGAGGGGAGGGGAGGGGAGGGGAGGGGAGGCCGCTCGTCGTCGAATTTTTACAGGAGTTTCCGGAGGGTGTTTTCCTTGTAGTAGCTATGGAATCGCTACTCCGACCGCCGGATCTTTAGAATTTCACGATGTCATCCCGGGGCCTTGGTTGAGGCAGTTTTGGTGAATTCTGGGACGAAATATCGCGTGGATTGCGGAGGAGGAGGCGTGGCTAGACTTCGGTGCGGGTGGAATAAAATCGAGGGAGGGGCGGTCGTTTGTACCTCACTCTTTGATCGCAGTTGGTCTTCAACGATTATCGTGAATCAACGACACGGGGTGAAGAGAGAGGGGAGTTAAGGGGGGCGGACAAAAAAGAGAAGGGGGAATAACAAAATGAGGGGTGCAACACGAGGACTTCCCAGGAGGTCACCCATCCTAGTACTACTCTCGCCCAAGCACGTTTAACTGCGGAGTTCTGATGGGATCCGGTGCATTAGTGCTGGTATGATCGCACCCGTAAGCACATGCATGATGAAATGCTATAAGCGACCACCCCTGACCTGATCCCACAACAAGGAGGGGAGGGGAGGGGAGGGGAGGCCGCTCGTCGTCGAATTTTTACAGGAGTTTCCGGAGGGTGTTTTCCTTGTAGTAGCTATGGAATCGCTACTCCGACCGCCGGATCTTTAGAATTTCACGATGTCATCCCGGGGCCTTGGTTGAGGCAGTTTTGGTGAATTCTGGGACGAAATATCGCGTGGATTGCGGAGGAGGAGGCGTGGCTAGACTTCGGTGCGGGTGGAATAAAATCGAGGGAGGGGCGGTCGTTTGTACCTCACTCTTTGATCGCAGTTGGTCTTCAACGATTATCGTGAATCAACGACACGGGGTGAAGAGAGAGGGGAGTTAAGGGGGGCGGACAAAAAAGAGAAGGGGGAATAACAAAATGAGGGGTGCAACACGAGGACTTCCCAGGAGGTCACCCATCCTAGTACTACTCTCGCCCAAGCACGTTTAACTGCGGAGTTCTGATGGGATCCGGTGCATTAGTGCTGGTATGATCGCACCCGTAAGCACATGCATGATGAAATGCTATAAGCGACCACCCCTGACCTGATCCCACAACAAGGAGGGGAGGGGAGGGGAGGGGAGGGGAGGCCGCTCGTCGTCGAATTTTTACAGGAGTTTCCGGAGGGTGTTTTCCTTGTAGTAGCTATGGAATCGCTACTCCGACCGCCGGATCTTTAGAATTTCACGATGTCATCCCGGGGCCTTGGTTGAGGCAGTTTTGGTGAATTCTGGGACGAAATATCGCGTGGATTGCGGAGGAGGAGGCGTGGCTAGACTTCGGTGCGGGTGGAATAAAATCGAGGGAGGGGCGGTCGTTTGTACCTCACTCTTTGATCGCAGTTGGTCTTCAACGATTATCGTGAATCAACGACACGGGGTGAAGAGAGAGGGGAGTTAAGGGGGGCGGACAAAAAAGAGAAGGGGGAATAACAAAATGAGGGGTGCAACACGAGGACTTCCCAGGAGGTCACCCATCCTAGTACTACTCTCGCCCAAGCACGTTTAACTGCGGAGTTCTGATGGGATCCGGTGCATTAGTGCTGGTATGATCGCACCCGTAAGCACATGCATGATGAAATGCTATAAGCGACCACCCCTGACCTGATCCCACAACAAGGAGGGGAGGGGAGGGGAGGGGAGGCCGCTCGTCGTCGAATTTTTACAGGAGTTTCCGGAGGGTGTTTTCCTTGTAGTAGCTATGGAATCGCTACTCCGACCGCCGGATCTTTAGAATTTCACGATGTCATCCCGGGGCCTTGGTTGAGGCAGTTTTGGTGAATTCTGGGACGAAATATCGCGTGGATTGCGGAGGAGGAGGCGTGGCTAGACTTCGGTGCGGGTGGAATAAAATCGAGGGAGGGGCGGTCGTTTGTA
>CM045920.1:6346371-6406105 GCA_025169955.1 Salix arbutifolia
GATTATCGTGAATCAACGACACGGGGTGAAGAGAGAGGGGGAGTTAAGGGGGGCGGACAAAAAAGAGAAGGGGGAATAACAAAATGAGGGGTGCAACACGAGGACTTCCCAGGAGGTCACCCATCCTAGTACTACTCTCGCCCAAGCACGTTTAACTGCGGAGTTCTGATGGGATCCGGTGCATTAGTGCTGGTATGATCGCACCCGTAAGCACATGCATGATGAAATGCTATAAGCGACCACCCCTGACCTGATCCCACAACAAGGAGGGGAGGGGAGGGGAGGGGAGGGGGAGGCCGCTCGTCGTCGAATTTTTACAGGAGTTTCCGGAGGGTGTTTTCCTTGTAGTAGCTATGGAATCGCTACTCCGACCGCCGGATCTTTAGAATTTCACGATGTCATCCCGGGGCCTTGGTTGAGGCAGTTTTGGTGAATTCTGGGACGAAATATCGCGTGGATTGCGGAGGAGGAGGCGTGGCTAGACTTCGGTGCGGGTGGAATAAAATCGAGGGAGGGGCGGGTCGTTTGTACCTCACTCTTTGATCGCAGTTGGTCTTCAACGATTATCGTGAATCAACGACACGGGGTGAAGAGAGAGGGGAGTTAAGGGGGGCGGACAAAAAAGAGAAGGGGGGAATAACAAAATGAGGGGTGCAACACGAGGACTTCCCAGGAGGTCACCCATCCTAGTACTACTCTCGCCCAAGCACGTTTAACTGCGGAGTTCTGATGGGATCCGGTGCATTAGTGCTGGTATGATCGCACCCGTAAGCACATGCATGATGAAATGCTATAAGCGACCACCCCTGACCTGATCCCACAACAAGGAGGGGAGGGGAGGGCCGCTCGTCGTCGAATTTTTACAGGAGTTTCCGGAGGGTGTTTTCCTTGTAGTAGCTATGGAATCGCTACTCCGACCGCCGGATCTTTAGAATTTCACGATGTCATCCCGGGGCCTTGGTTGAGGCAGTTTTGGTGAATTCTGGGACGAAATATCGCGTGGATTGCGGAGGAGGAGGCGTGGCTAGACTTCGGTGCGGGTGGAATAAAATCGAGGGAGGGGCGGTCGTTTGTACCTCACTCTTTGATCGCAGTTGGTCTTCAACGATTATCGTGAATCAACGACACGGGGTGAAGAGAGAGGGGAGTTAAGGGGGGCGGACAAAAAAGAGAAGGGGGAATAACAAAATGAGGGGTGCAACACGAGGACTTCCCAGGAGGTCACCCATCCTAGTACTACTCTCGCCCAAGCACGTTTAACTGCGGAGTTCTGATGGGATCCGGTGCATTAGTGCTGGTATGATCGCACCCGTAAGCACATGCATGATGAAATGCTATAAGCGACCACCCCTGACCTGATCCCACAACAAGGAGGGGAGGGGAGGGGAGGCCGCTCGTCGTCGAATTTTTACAGGAGTTTCCGGAGGGTGTTTTCCTTGTAGTAGCTATGGAATCGCTACTCCGACCGCCGGATCTTTAGAATTTCACGATGTCATCCCGGGGGCCTTGGTTGAGGCAGTTTTGGTGAATTCTGGGACGAAATATCGCGTGGATTGCGGAGGAGGAGGCGTGGCTAGACTTCGGTGCGGGTGGAATAAAATCGAGGGAGGGGCGGGTCGTTTGTACCTCACTCTTTGATCGCAGTTGGTCTTCAACGATTATCGTGAATCAACGACACGGGGTGAAGAGAGAGGGGAGTTAAGGGGGGCGGACAAAAAAGAGAAGGGGGAATAACAAAATGAGGGGTGCAACACGAGGACTTCCCAGGAGGTCACCCATCCTAGTACTACTCTCGCCCAAGCACGTTTAACTGCGGAGTTCTGATGGGATCCGGTGCATTAGTGCTGGTATGATCGCACCCGTAAGCACATGCATGATGAAATGCTATAAGCGACCACCCCTGACCTGATCCCACAACAAGGAGGGGAGGGGAGGGGAGGCCGCTCGTCGTCGAATTTTTACAGGAGTTTCCGGAGGGTGTTTTCCTTGTAGTAGCTATGGAATCGCTACTCCGACCGCCGGATCTTTAGAATTTCACGATGTCATCCCGGGGCCTTGGTTGAGGCAGTTTTGGTGAATTCTGGGACGAAATATCGCGTGGATTGCGGAGGAGGAGGCGTGGCTAGACTTCGGTGCGGGTGGAATAAAATCGAGGGAGGGGCGGTCGTTTGTACCTCACTCTTTGATCGCAGTTGGTCTTCAACGATTATCGTGAATCAACGACACGGGGTGAAGAGAGAGGGGAGTTAAGGGGGGCGGACAAAAAAGAGAAGGGGGAATAACAAAATGAGGGGTGCAACACGAGGACTTCCCAGGAGGTCACCCATCCTAGTACTACTCTCGCCCAAGCACGTTTAACTGCGGAGTTCTGATGGGATCCGGTGCATTAGTGCTGGTATGATCGCACCCGTAAGCACATGCATGATGAAATGCTATAAGCGACCACCCCTGACCTGATCCCACAACAAGGAGGGGAGGGGAGGGGAGGGGAGGGGAGGGGAGGCCGCTCGTCGTCGAATTTTTACAGGAGTTTCCGGAGGGTGTTTTCCTTGTAGTAGCTATGGAATCGCTACTCCGACCGCCGGATCTTTAGAATGTCACGATGTCATCCCGGGGCCTTGGTTGAGGCAGTTTGGTGAATTCTGGGACGAAATATCGCGTGGATTGCGGAGGAGGAGGCGTGGCTAGACTTCGGTGCGGGTGGAATAAAATCGAGGGAGGGGCGGTCGTTTGTACCTCACTCTTTGATCGCAGTTGGTCTTCAACGATTATCGTGAATCAACGACACGGGGTGAAGAGAGAGGGGAGTTAAGGGGGGCGGACAAAAAAGAGAAGGGGGAATAACAAAATGAGGGGTGCAACACGAGGACTTCCCAGGAGGTCACCCATCCTGGTACTACTCTCGCCCAAGCACGTTTAACTGCGGAGTTCTGATGGGATCCGGTGCATTAGTGCTGGTATGATCGCACCCGTAAGCACATGCATGATGAAATGCTATAAGCGACCACCCCTGACCTGATCCCACAACAAGGAGGGGAGGGGAGGGGAGGGGAGGGGAGGCCGCTCGTCGTCGAATTTTTACAGGAGTTTCCGGAGGGTGTTTTCCTTGTAGTAGCTATGGAATCGCTACTCCGACCGCCGGATCTTTAGAATTTCACGATGTCATCCCGGGGCCTTGGTTGAGGCAGTTTTGGTGAATTCTGGGACGAAATATCGCGTGGATTGCGGAGGAGGAGGCGTGGCTAGACTTCGGTGCGGGTGGAATAAAATCGAGGGAGGGGCGGTCGTTTGTACCTCACTCTTTGATCGCAGTTGGTCTTCAACGATTATCGTGAATCAACGACACGGGGTGAAGAGAGAGGGGAGTTAAGGGGGGCGGACAAAAAAGAGAAGGGGGAATAACAAAATGAGGGGTGCAACACGAGGACTTCCCAGGAGGTCACCCATCCTAGTACTACTCTCGCCCAAGCACGTTTAACTGCGGAGTTCTGATGGGATCCGGTGCATTAGTGCTGGTATGATCGCACCCGTAAGCACATGCATGATGAAATGCTATAAGCGACCACCCCTGACCTGATCCCACAACAAGGAGGGGAGGGGAGGGGAGGGGAGGGGAGGGGAGGGGAGGCCGCTCGTTGTCGAATTTTTACAGGAGTTTCCGGAGGGTGTTTTCCTTGTAGTAGCTATGGAATCGCTACTCCGACCGCCGGATCTTTAGAATTTCACGATGTCATCCCGGGGCCTTGGTTGAGGCAGTTTTGGTGAATTCTGGGACGAAATATCGCGTGGATTGCGGAGGAGGAGGCGTGGCTAGACTTCGGTGCGGGTGGAATAAAATCGAGGGAGGGGCGGTCGTTTGTACCTCACTCTTTGATCGCAGTTGGTCTTCAACGATTATCGTGAATCAACGACACGGGGTGAAGAGAGAGGGGAGTTAAGGGGGGCGGACAAAAAAGAGAAGGGGGAATAACAAAATGAGGGGTGCAACACGAGGACTTCCCAGGAGGTCACCCATCCTAGTACTACTCTCGCCCAAGCACGTTTAACCTGCGGAGTTCTGATGGGATCCGGTGCATTAGTGCTGGTATGATCGCACCCGTAAGCACATGCATGATGAAATGCTATAAGCGACCACCCCTGACCTGATCCCACAACAAGGAGGGGAGGGGAGGGGAGGGGAGGGGAGGCCGCTCGTCGTCGAATTTTTACAGGAGTTTCCGGAGGGTGTTTTCCTTGTAGTAGCTATGGAATCGCTACTCCGACCGCCGGATCTTTAGAATTTCACGATGTCATCCCGGGGCCTTGGTTGAGGCAGTTTTTGGTGAATTCTGGGACGAAATATCGCGTGGATTGCGGAGGAGGAGGCGTGGCTAGACTTCGGTGCGGGTGGAATAAAATCGAGGGAGGGGCGGTCGTTTTTACCTCACTCTTTGATCGCAGTTGGTCTTCAACGATTATCGGTGAATCAACGACACGGGGTGAAGAGAGAGGGGAGTTAAGGGGGGCGGACAAAAAAGAGAAGGGGGAATAACAAAATGAGGGGTGCAACACGAGGACTTCCCAGGAGGTCACCCATCCTAGTACTACTCTCGCCCAAGCACGTTTAACTGCGGAGTTCTGATGGGATCCGGTGCATTAGTGCTGGTATGATCGCACCCGTAAGCACATGCATGATGAAATGCTATAAGCGACCACCCCTGACCTGATCCCACAACAAGGAGGGGAGGGGGAGGGGAGGGGAGGGGAGGGGAGGGGAGGCCGCTCGTCGTCGAATTTTTACAGGAGTTTCCGGAGGGTGTTTTCCTTGTAGTAGCTATGGAATCGCTACTCCGACCGCCGGATCTTTAGAATTTCACGATGTCATCCCGGGGCCTTGGTTGAGGCAGTTTTGGTGAATTCTGGGACGAAATATCGCGTGGATTGCGGAGGAGGAGGCGTGGCTAGACTTCGGTGCGGGTGGAATAAAATCGAGGGAGGGGCGGTCGTTTGTACCTCACTCTTTGATCGCAGTTGGTCTTCAACGATTATCGTGAATCAACGACACGGGGTGAAGAGAGAGGGGAGTTAAGGGGGGCGGACAAAAAAGAGAAGGGGGAATAACAAAATGAGGGGTGCAACACGAGGACTTCCCAGGAGGTCACCCATCCTAGTACTACTCTCGCCCAAGCACGTTTAACTGCGGAGTTCTGATGGGATCCGGTGCATTAGTGCTGGTATGATCGCACCCGTAAGCACATGCATGATGAAATGCTATAAGCGACCACCCCTGACCTGATCCCACAACAAGGAGGGGAGGGGAGGGGAGGGGAGGGGAGGCCGCTCGTCGTCGAATTTTTACAGGAGTTTCCGGAGGGTGTTTTCCTTGTAGTAGCTATGGAATCGCTACTCCGACCGCCGGATCTTTAGAATTTCACGATGTCATCCCGGGGCCTTGGTTGAGGCAGTTTTGGTGAATTCTGGGACGAAATATCGC
Organism: Salix arbutifolia; assembly: GCA_025169955.1. NCBI lineage: Eukaryota > Viridiplantae > Streptophyta > Magnoliopsida > Malpighiales > Salicaceae > Salix > Salix arbutifolia. The sequence continues at coordinate 6,351,845 of CM045920.1, forward strand.
GTGGATTGCGGAGGAGGAGGCGTGGCTAGACTTCGGTGCGGGTGGAATAAAATCGAGGGAGGGGGCGGTCGTTTGTACCTCACTCTTTGATCGCAGTTGGTCTTCAACGATTATCGTGAATCAACGACACGGGGTGAAGAGAGAGGGGAGTTAAGGGGGGCGGACAAAAAAGAGAAGGGGGGAATAACAAAATGAGGGGTGCAACACGAGGACTTCCCAGGAGGTCACCCATCCTAGTACTACTCTCGCCCAAGCACGTTTAACTGCGGAGTTCTGATGGGATCCGGTGCATTAGTGCTGGTATGATCGCACCCGTAAGCACATGCATGATGAAATGCTATAAGCGACCACCCCTGACCTGATCCCACAACAAGGAGGGGAGGGGAGGGGAGGGGAGGGGAGGGGAGGCCGCTCGTCGTCGAATTTTTACAGGAGTTTCCGGAGGGTGTTTTCCTTGTAGTAGCTATGAATCGCTACTCCGACCGCCGGATCTTTAGAATTTCACGATGTCATCCCGGGGCCTTGGTTGAGGCAGTTTTGGTGAATTCTGGGACGAAATATCGCGTGGATTGCGGAGGAGGAGGCGTGGCTAGACTTCGGTGCGGGTGGAATAAAATCGAGGGAGGGGCGGTCGTTTGTACCTCACTCTTTGATCGCAGTTGGTCTTCAACGATTATCGTGAATCAACGACACGGGGTGAAGAGAGAGGGGAGTTAAGGGGGGCGGACAAAAAAGAGAAGGGGGAATAACAAAATGAGGGGTGCAACACGAGGACTTCCCAGGAGGTCACCCATCCTAGTACTACTCTCGCCCCAAGCACGTTTAACTGCGGAGTTCTGATGGGATCCGGTTGCATTAGTGCTGGTATGATCGCACCCGAAGCACATGCATGATGAAATGCTATAAGCGACCACCCCTGACCTGATCCCACAACAAGGAGGGGAGGGGGGGAGGGGAGGGGAGGGAGGCCGCTGCGTCGTCGAATTTTTACAGGAGTTTCCGAGGGTGTTTTCCTTGTAGTAGCTATGGAATCGCTACTCCGACCGCCGGATCTTTAGAATTTCACGATGTCATCCCGGGCCTTGGTTGAGGCAGTTTTTGGTGAATTCTGGACGAAATATCGCGTGGGATTGCGGAGGAGGAGGCGGTGGCTAGACTTCGGTGCGGGTGGAATAAAATCGAGGGAGGGGGCGGTCTGTTTGTACCTCACTCTTTGATCGCAGTTGGTCTTCACGATTATCGTGAATCAACGACACGGGGTGAAGAGAGAGGGGAGTTAAGGGGGGGCGACAAAAAAGAGAAGGGGGAATAACAAAATGAGGGGTGCAACACGAGGACTTCCCAGGAGGTCACCCATCCTAGTACTACTCTCGCCAAGCACGTTTAACTGCGGAGTTCTGATGGGATCCGGTGCATTAGTGCTGGTATGATCGCACCCGTAAGCACATGCATGATGAAATGCTATAAGCGACCACCCCTGACCTGATCCCACAACAAGGAGGGGAGGGGAGGAGGGAGGAGCCGCTCGTCGTCGAATTTTTACAGGAGTTTCCGGAGGTGTTTTCCTTGTAGTAGCTATGAATCGCTACTCCGACCGCCGGATCTTTAGAATTTCACGATGTCATCCCGGGGCCTTGGTGTGAGGCAGTTTTGGTGAATTCTGGGACGAAATATCGCGTGGATTGCGGAGGAGGAGTGCGTGGCTAGACTTCGGTGCGGGTGGAATAAAATCGAGGGAGGGGCGGTCGTTTGTACCTCACTCTTTGATCGCAGTTGGTCTTCAACGATTATCGTGAATCAACGACACGGGGTGAAGAGAGAGGGGAGTTAAGGGGGGCGGACAAAAAGAGAAGGGGGAATAACAAAATGAGGGGTGCAACACGAGGACTTCCCAGGAGGTCACCCATCCTAGTACTACTCTCGCCCAAGCACGTTTAACTGCGGAGTTCTGATGGGATCCGTGCATTAGTGCTGGTATGATCGCACCCGTAAGCACATGCATGATGAAATGCTATAAGCGACCACCCCTGACCTGATCCCACAACAAGGTGGAGGGGAGGGGAGGGGAGGAGGGCTCGTCGTCGAATTTTTACAGGGAGTTTCCGGAGGGTGTTTTCCTTGTAGTAGCTATGGAATCGCTGCTCCGACCGCCGGATCTTTAGAATTTCACGATGTCATCCCGGGGCCTTGGTTGAGGCAGTTTTGGTGAATTCTGGGACGAAATATCGCGTGGATTGCGGAGGAGGAGGCGTGGCTAGACTTCGGTGCGGGTGGAATAAAATCGAGGGAGGGGCGGTCGTTTGTACCTCACTCTTTGATCGCAGTGGTCTTCAACGATTATCGTGAATCAACGACACGGGGTGAAGAGAGAGGGGAGTTAAGGGGGGGCGGACAAAAAAGAGAAGGGGGAATAACAAAATGAGGGGTGCAACACGAGGACTTCCCAGGAGGTCACCCATCCTAGTACTACTCTAGCCCAAGCACGTTTAACTGCGGAGTTCTGATGGGATCCGGTGCATTAGTGCTGGTATGATCGCACCCGTAAGCACATGCATGATGAAATGCTATAAGCGACCACCCCTGACCTGATCCCACAACAAGGAGGGGGAGGGAGGGAGGGGAGGGGAGGCCGCTCGTCGTCGAATTTTTACAGGAGTTTCCGGAGGGTGTTTTCCTTGTAGTAGCTATGGAATCGCTACTCCGACCGCCGGATCTTTAGAATTTCACGATGTCATCCCGGGGCCTTGGTTGAGGCAGTTTTGGTGAATTCTGGGACGAAATATCGCGTGGATTGCGGAGGAGGAGGCGTGGCTAGACTTCGGTGCGGGTGGAATAAAATCGAGGGAGGGGCGGTCGTTTGTACCTCACTCTTGATCGCAGTTGGTCTTCAACGATTATCGTGAATCAACGACACGGGGTGAAGAGAGAGGGGAGTTAAGGGGGGCGGACAAAAAAGAGAAGGGGGGAATAACAAAATGAGGGGTGCAACACGAGGACTTCCCAGGAGGTCACCCATCCTAGTACTACTCTCGCCCAAGCACGTTTAACTGCGGAGTTCTGATGGGATCCGTTGCATTAGTGCTGGTATGATCGCACCCGTAAGCACATGCATGATGAAATGCTATAAGCGACCACCCCTGACCTGATCCACAACAAGGAGGGGGAGGGGGGGAGGGTGAGGGGAGGCCGCTCGTCTTCGAATTTTTACAGGAGTTTCCGGAGGGTGTTTTCCTTGTAGTAGCTATGGAATCGCTACTCCGACCGCCGGATCTTTAGAATTTCACGATGTCAATCCCGGGGCCTTGGTTGAGGCAGTTTGGTGAATTCTGGGACGAAATATCGCGTGGATTGCGGAGGAGGAGGCGTGGCTAGACTTCGGTGCGGGTGGAATAAAATCGAGGGAGGGGCGGTCGTTTGTACCTCACTCTTTGATCGCAGTTGGTCTTCAACGATTATCGTGAATCAACGAACACGGGGTGAAGAGAGAGGGGAGTTAAGGGGGGCGGACAAAAAAGAGAAGGGGGAATAACAAAATGAGGGGTGCAACACGAGGACTTCCCAGGAGGTCACCCATCCTAGTACTACTCTCGCCCAAGCACGTTTAACTGCGGAGTTCTGATGGGATCCGGTGCATTAGTGCTGGTATGATCGCACCCGTAAGCACATGCATGATGAAATGCTATAAGCGACCACCCCTGACCTGATCCCACAACAAGGAGGGGAGGGGAGGGAGGGAGGGGAGGGGAGGCCGCTCGTCGTCGAATTTTTACAGGAGTTTCCGGAGGGTGTTTTCCTTGTAGTAGCTATGGAATCGCTACTCCGACCGCCGGATCTTTAGAATTTCACGATGTCATCCCGGGGCCTTGGTTGAGGCAGTTTTGGTGAATTCTGGGACGAAATATCGCGTGGATTGCGGAGGAGGAGGCGTGGCTAGACTTCGGTGCGGGTGGAATAAAATCGAGGGAGGGGCGGTCGTTTGTACCTCACTCTTTGATCGCAGTTGGTCTTCAACGATTATCGTGAATCAACGACACGGGGTGAAGAGAGAGGGGAGTTAAGGGGGGGCGGACAAAAAAGAGAAGGGGGAATAACAAAATGAGGGGTGCAACACGAGGACTTCCCAGGAGGTCACCCATCCTAGTACTACTCTCGCCCAAGCACGTTTAACTGCGGAGTTCTGATGGGATCCGGTGCATTAGTGCTGGTATGATCGCACCCGTAAGCACATGCATGATGAAATGCTATAAGCGACCACCCCTGACCTGATCCCACAACAAGGAGGGGAGGGGAGGGGAGGGGAGGGGAGGCCGCTCGTCGTCGAATTTTTACAGGAGTTTCCGGAGGGTGTTTTCCTTGTAGTAGCTATGGAATCGCTACTCCGACCGCCGGATCTTTAGAATTTCACGATGTCATCCCGGGGCCTTGGTTGAGGCAGTTTTGGTGAATTCTGGGACGAAATATCGCGTGGATTGCGGAGGAGGAGGCGTGGCTAGACTTCGGTGCGGGTGGAATAAAATCGAGGGAGGGGCGGTCGTTTGTACCTCACTCTTTGATCGCAGTTGGTCTTCAACGATTATCGTGAATCAACGACACGGGGTGAAGAGAGAGGGGAGTTAAGGGGGGCGGACAAAAAAGAGAAGGGGGAATAACAAAATGAGGGGTGCAACACGAGGACTTCCCAGGAGGTCACCCATCCTAGTACTACTCTCGCCCAAGCACGTTTAACTGCGGAGTTCTGATGGGATCCGGTGCATTAGTGCTGGTATGATCGCACCCGTAAGCACATGCATGATGAAATGCTATAAGCGACCACCCCTGACCTGATCCCACAACAAGGAGGAGGGGAGGGGAGGGGAGGGGGGGGAGGCCGCTCGTCGTCGAATTTTTACAGGAGTTTCCGGAGGGTGTTTTCCTTGTAGTAGCTATGGAATCGCTACTCCGACCGCCGGATCTTTAGAATTTCACGATGTCATCCCGGGGCCTTGGTTGAGGCAGTTTTGGTGAATTCTGGGACGAAATATCGCGTGGATTGCGGAGGAGGAGGCGTGGCTAGACTTCGGTGCGGGTGGAATAAAATCGAGGGAGGGGCGGTCGTTTGTACCTCACTCTTTGATCGCAGTTGGTCTTCAACGATTATCGTGAATCAACGACACGGGGTGAAGAGAGAGGGGAGTTAAGGGGGGCGGACAAAAAAGAGAAGGGGGAATAACAAAATGAGGGGTGCAACACGAGGACTTCCCAGGAGGTCACCCATCCTAGTACTACTCTCGCCCAAGCACGTTTAACTGCGGAGTTCTGATGGGATCCGGTGCATTAGTGCTGGTATGATCGCACCCGTAAGCACATGCATGATGAAATGCTATAAGCGACCACCCCTGACCTGATCCCACAACAGGAGGGGAGGGGAGGGGAGGGGAGGGGAGGCCGCTCGTCGTCGAATTTTTACAGGAGTTTCCGGAGGGTGTTTTCCTTGTAGTAGCTATGGAATCGCTACTCCGACCGCCGGATCTTTAGAATTTCACGATGTCATCCCGGGGCCTTGGTTGAGGCAGTTTTGGTGAATTCTGGGACGAAATATCGCGTGGATTGCGGAGGAGGAGGCGTGGCTAGACTTCGGTGCGGGTGGAATAAAATCGAGGGAGGGGCGGTCGTTTGTACCTCACTCTTTGATCGCAGTTGGTCTTCAACGATTATCGTGAATCAACGACACGGGGTGAAGAGAGAGGGGAGTTAAGGGGGGCGGACAAAAAAGAGAAGGGGGAATAACAAAATGAGGGGTGCAACACGAGGACTTCCCAGGAGGTCACCCATCCTAGTACTACTCTCGCCCAAGCACGTTTAACTGCGGAGTTCTGATGGGATCCGGTGCATTAGTGCTGGTATGATCGCACCCGTAAGCACATGCATGATGAAATGCTATAAGCGACCACCCCTGACCTGATCCCACAACAGGAGGGGAGGGGAGGGGAGGGGAGGGGAGGGGAGGCCGCTCGTCGTCGAATTTTTACAGGAGTTTCCGGAGGGTGTTTTCCTTGTAGTAGCTATGGAATCGCTACTCCGACCGCCGGATCTTTAGAATTTCACGATGTCATCCCGGGGCCTTGGTTGAGGCAGTTTTGGTGAATTCTGGGACGAAATATCGCGTGGATTGCGGAGGAGGAGGCGTGGCTAGACTTCGGTGCGGGTGGAATAAAATCGAGGGAGGGGCGGTCGTTTGTACCTCACTCTTTGATCGCAGTTGGTCTTCAACGATTATCGTGAATCAACGACACGGGGTGAAGAGAGAGGGGAGTTAAGGGGGGCGGACAAAAAAGAGAAGGGGGAATAACAAAATGAGGGGTGCAACACGAGGACTTCCCAGGAGGTCACCCATCCTAGTACTACTCTCGCCCAAGCACGTTTAACTGCGGAGTTCTGATGGGATCCGGTGCATTAGTGCTGGTATGATCGCACCCGTAAGCACATGCATGATGAAATGCTATAAGCGACCACCCCTGACCTGATCCCACAACAAGGAGGGGAGGGGAGGGGAGGGGAGGGGAGGCCGCTCGTCGTCGAATTTTTACAGGAGTTTCCGGAGGGTGTTTTCCTTGTAGTAGCTATGGAATCGCTACTCCGACCGCCGGATCTTTAGAATTTCACGATGTCATCCCGGGGCCTTGGTTGAGGCAGTTTTGGTGAATTCTGGGACGAAATATCGCGTGGATTGCGGAGGAGGAGGCGTGGCTAGACTTCGGTGCGGGTGGAATAAAATCGAGGGAGGGGCGGTCGTTTGTACCTCACTCTTTGATCGCAGTTGGTCTTCAACGATTATCGTGAATCAACGACACGGGGTGAAGAGAGAGGGGAGTTAAGGGGGGCGGACAAAAAAGAGAAGGGGGAATAACAAAATGAGGGGTGCAACACGAGGACTTCCCAGGAGGTCACCCATCCTAGTACTACTCTCGCCCAAGCACGTTTAACTGCGGAGTTCTGATGGGATCCGGTGCATTAGTGCTGGTATGATCGCACCCGTAAGCACATGCATGATGAAATGCTATAAGCGACCACCCCTGACCTGATCCCACAACAAGGAGGGGAGGGGAGGGGAGGGGAGGGGAGGCCGCTCGTCGTCGAATTTTTACAGGAGTTTCCGGAGGGTGTTTTCCTTGTAGTAGCTATGGAATCGCTACTCCGACCGCCGGATCTTTAGAATTTCACGATGTCATCCCGGGGCCTTGGTTGAGGCAGTTTTGGTGAATTCTGGGACGAAATATCGCGTGGATTGCGGAGGAGGAGGCGTGGCTAGACTTCGGTGCGGGTGGAATAAAATCGAGGGAGGGGCGGTCGTTTGTACCTCACTCTTTGATCGCAGTTGGTCTTCAACGATTATCGTGAATCAACGACACGGGGTGAAGAGAGAGGGGAGTTAAGGGGGGCGGACAAAAAAGAGAAGGGGGAATAACAAAATGAGGGGTGCAACACGAGGACTTCCCAGGAGGTCACCCATCCTAGTACTACTCTCGCCCAAGCACGTTTAACTGCGGAGTTCTGATGGGATCCGGTGCATTAGTGCTGGTATGATCGCACCCGTAAGCACATGCATGATGAAATGCTATAAGCGACCACCCCTGACCTGATCCCACAACAAGGAGGGGAGGGGAGGGGGGAGGGAGGCCGCTCGTCGTCGAATTTTTACAGGAGTTTCCGGAGGGTGTTTTCCTTGTAGTAGCTATGGAATCGCTACTCCGACCGCCGGATCTTTAGAATTTCACGATGTCATCCCGGGGCCTTGGTTGAGGCAGTTTTGGTGAATTCTGGGACGAAATATCGCGTGGATTGCGGAGGAGGAGGCGTGGCTAGACTTCGGTGCGGGTGGAATAAAATCGAGGGAGGGGCGGTCGTTTGTACCTCACTCTTTGATCGCAGTTGGTCTTCAACGATTATCGTGAATCAACGACACGGGGTGAAGAGAGAGGGGAGTTAAGGGGGGCGGACAAAAAAGAGAAGGGGGAATAACAAAATGAGGGGTGCAACACGAGGACTTCCCAGGAGGTCACCCATCCTAGTACTACTCTCGCCCAAGCACGTTTAACTGCGGAGTTCTGATGGGATCCGGTGCATTAGTGCTGGTATGATCGCACCCGTAAGCACATGCATGATGAAATGCTATAAGCGACCACCCCTGACCTGATCCCACAACAAGGAGGGGAGGGGAGGGGAGGCCGCTCGTCGTCGAATTTTTACAGGAGTTTCCGGAGGGTGTTTTCCTTGTAGTAGCTATGGAATCGCTACTCCGACCGCCGGATCTTTAGAATTTCACGATGTCATCCCGGGGCCTTGGTTGAGGCAGTTTTGGTGAATTCTGGGACGAAATATCGCGTGGATTGCGGAGGAGGAGGCGTGGCTAGACTTCGGTGCGGGTGGAATAAAATCGAGGGAGGGGCGGTCGTTTGTACCTCACTCTTTGATCGCAGTTGGTCTTCAACGATTATCGTGAATCAACGACACGGGGTGAAGAGAGAGGGGAGTTAAGGGGGGCGGACAAAAAAGAGAAGGGGGAATAACAAAATGAGGGGTGCAACACGAGGACTTCCCAGGAGGTCACCCATCCTAGTACTACTCTCGCCCAAGCACGTTTAACTGCGGAGTTCTGATGGGATCCGGTGCATTAGTGCTGGTATGATCGCACCCGTAAGCACATGCATGATGAAATGCTATAAGCGACCACCCCTGACCTGATCCCACAACAAGGGGAGGGGAGGGGAGGGGAGGGCCGCTCGTCGTCGAATTTTTACAGGAGTTTCCGGAGGGTGTTTTCCTTGTAGTAGCTATGGAATCGCTACTCCGACCGCCGGATCTTTAGAATTTCACGATGTCATCCCGGGGCCTTGGTTGAGGCAGTTTTGGTGAATTCTGGGACGAAATATCGCGTGGATTGCGGAGGAGGAGGCGTGGCTAGACTTCGGTGCGGGTGGAATAAAATCGAGGGAGGGGCGGTCGTTTGTACCTCACTCTTTGATCGCAGTTGGTCTTCAACGATTATCGTGAATCAACGACACGGGGTGAAGAGAGAGGGGAGTTAAGGGGGGCGGACAAAAAAGAGAAGGGGGAATAACAAAATGAGGGGTGCAACACGAGGACTTCCCAGGAGGTCACCCATCCTAGTACTACTCTCGCCCAAGCACGTTTAACTGCGGAGTTCTGATGGGATCCGGTGCATTAGTGCTGGTATGATCGCACCCGTAAGCACATGCATGATGAAATGCTATAAGCGACCACCCCTGACCTGATCCCACAACAAGGAGGGGAGGGGAGGGAGGGGAGGGGAGGCCGCTCGTCGTCGAATTTTTACAGGAGTTTCCGGAGGGTGTTTTCCTTGTAGTAGCTATGGAATCGCTACTCCGACCGCCGGATCTTTAGAATTTCACGATGTCATCCCGGGGCCTTGGTTGAGGCAGTTTTGGTGAATTCTGGGACGAAATATCGCGTGGATTGCGGAGGAGGAGGCGTGGCTAGACTTCGGTGCGGGTGGAATAAAATCGAGGGAGGGGCGGTCGTTTGTACCTCACTCTTTGATCGCAGTTGGTCTTCAACGATTATCGTGAATCAACGACACGGGGTGAAGAGAGAGGGGAGTTAAGGGGGGCGGACAAAAAAGAGAAGGGGGAATAACAAAATGAGGGGTGCAACACGAGGACTTCCCAGGAGGTCACCCATCCTAGTACTACTCTCGCCCAAGCACGTTTAACTGCGGAGTTCTGATGGGATCCGGTGCATTAGTGCTGGTATGATCGCACCCGTAAGCACATGCATGATGAAATGCTATAAGCGACCACCCCTGACCTGATCCCACAACAAGGGGAGGGGAGGGGAGGGGAGGGGAGGCCGCTCGTCGTCGAATTTTTACAGGAGTTTCCGGAGGGTGTTTTCCTTGTAGTAGCTATGGAATCGCTACTCCGACCGCCGGATCTTTAGAATTTCACGATGTCATCCCGGGGCCTTGGTTGAGGCAGTTTTGGTGAATTCTGGGACGAAATATCGCGTGGATTGCGGAGGAGGAGGCGTGGCTAGACTTCGGTGCGGGTGGAATAAAATCGAGGGAGGGGCGGTCGTTTGTACCTCACTCTTTGATCGCAGTTGGTCTTCAACGATTATCGTGAATCAACGACACGGGGTGAAGAGAGAGGGGAGTTAAGGGGGGCGGACAAAAAAGAGAAGGGGGAATAACAAAATGAGGGGTGCAACACGAGGACTTCCCAGGAGGTCACCCATCCTAGTACTACTCTCGCCCAAGCACGTTTAACTGCGGAGTTCTGATGGGATCCGGTGCATTAGTGCTGGTATGATCGCACCCGTAAGCACATGCATGATGAAATGCTATAAGCGACCACCCCTGACCTGATCCCACAACAAGGAGGGGAGGGGAGGGGAGGGGAGGCCGCTCGTCGTCGAATTTTTACAGGAGTTTCCGGAGGGTGTTTTCCTTGTAGTAGCTATGGAATCGCTACTCCGACCGCCGGATCTTTAGAATTTCACGATGTCATCCCGGGGCCTTGGTTGAGGCAGTTTTGGTGAATTCTGGGACGAAATATCGCGTGGATTGCGGAGGAGGAGGCGTGGCTAGACTTCGGTGCGGGTGGAATAAAATCGAGGGAGGGGCGGTCGTTTGTACCTCACTCTTTGATCGCAGTTGGTCTTCAACGATTATCGTGAATCAACGACACGGGGTGAAGAGAGAGGGGAGTTAAGGGGGGCGGACAAAAAAGAGAAGGGGGAATAACAAAATGAGGGGTGCAACACGAGGACTTCCCAGGAGGTCACCCATCCTAGTACTACTCTCGCCCAAGCACGTTTAACTGCGGAGTTCTGATGGGATCCGGTGCATTAGTGCTGGTATGATCGCACCCGTAAGCACATGCATGATGAAATGCTATAAGCGACCACCCCTGACCTGATCCCACAACAAGGAGGGGAGGGGAGGGGAGGGGAGAGGCCGCTCGTCGTCGAATTTTTACAGGAGTTTCCGGAGGGTGTTTTCCTTGTAGTAGCTATGGAATCGCTACTCCGACCGCCGGATCTTTAGAATTTCACGATGTCATCCCGGGGCCTTGGTTGAGGCAGTTTTGGTGAATTCTGGGACGAAATATCGCGTGGATTGCGGAGGAGGAGGCGTGGCTAGACTTCGGTGCGGGTGGAATAAAATCGAGGGAGGGGCGGTCGTTTGTACCTCACTCTTTGATCGCAGTTGGTCTTCAACGATTATCGTGAATCAACGACACGGGGTGAAGAGAGAGGGGAGTTAAGGGGGGCGGACAAAAAAGAGAAGGGGGAATAACAAAATGAGGGGTGCAACACGAGGACTTCCCAGGAGGTCACCCATCCTAGTACTACTCTCGCCCAAGCACGTTTAACTGCGGAGTTCTGATGGGATCCGGTGCATTAGTGCTGGTATGATCGCACCCGTAAGCACATGCATGATGAAATGCTATAAGCGACCACCCCTGACCTGATCCCACAACAAGGAGGGGAGGGGAGGGGAGGGGAGGGGAGGCCGCTCGTCGTCGAATTTTTACAGGAGTTTCCGGAGGGTGTTTTCCTTGTAGTAGCTATGGAATCGCTACTCCGACCGCCGGATCTTTAGAATTTCACGATGTCATCCCGGGGCCTTGGTTGAGGCAGTTTTGGTGAATTCTGGGACGAAATATCGCGTGGATTGCGGAGGAGGAGGCGTGGCTAGACTTCGGTGCGGGTGGAATAAAATCGAGGGAGGGGCGGTCGTTTGTACCTCACTCTTTGATCGCAGTTGGTCTTCAACGATTATCGTGAATCAACGACACGGGGTGAAGAGAGAGGGGAGTTAAGGGGGGCGGACAAAAAAGAGAAGGGGGAATAACAAAATGAGGGGTGCAACACGAGGACTTCCCAGGAGGTCACCCATCCTAGTACTACTCTCGCCCAAGCACGTTTAACTGCGGAGTTCTGATGGGATCCGGTGCATTAGTGCTGGTATGATCGCACCCGTAAGCACATGCATGATGAAATGCTATAAGCGACCACCCCTGACCTGATCCCACAACAAGGGGAGGGGAGGGGAGGGGAGGCCGCTCGTCGTCGAATTTTTACAGGAGTTTCCGGAGGGTGTTTTCCTTGTAGTAGCTATGGAATCGCTACTCCGACCGCCGGATCTTTAGAATTTCACGATGTCATCCCGGGGCCTTGGTTGAGGCAGTTTTGGTGAATTCTGGGACGAAATATCGCGTGGATTGCGGAGGAGGAGGCGTGGCTAGACTTCGGTGCGGGTGGAATAAAATCGAGGGAGGGGCGGTCGTTTGTACCTCACTCTTTGATCGCAGTTGGTCTTCAACGATTATCGTGAATCAACGACACGGGGTGAAGAGAGAGGGGAGTTAAGGGGGGCGGACAAAAAAGAGAAGGGGGAATAACAAAATGAGGGGTGCAACACGAGGACTTCCCAGGAGGTCACCCATCCTAGTACTACTCTCGCCCAAGCACGTTTAACTGCGGAGTTCTGATGGGATCCGGTGCATTAGTGCTGGTATGATCGCACCCGTAAGCACATGCATGATGAAATGCTATAAGCGACCACCCCTGACCTGATCCCACAACAAGGAGGGGAGGGGAGGGGAGGGGAGGCCGCTCGTCGTCGAATTTTTACAGGAGTTTCCGGAGGGTGTTTTCCTTGTAGTAGCTATGGAATCGCTACTCCGACCGCCGGATCTTTAGAATTTCACGATGTCATCCCGGGGCCTTGGTTGAGGCAGTTTTGGTGAATTCTGGGACGAAATATCGCGTGGATTGCGGAGGAGGAGGCGTGGCTAGACTTCGGTGCGGGTGGAATAAAATCGAGGGAGGGGCGGTCGTTTGTACCTCACTCTTTGATCGCAGTTGGTCTTCAACGATTATCGTGAATCAACGACACGGGGTGAAGAGAGAGGGGAGTTAAGGGGGGCGGACAAAAAAGAGAAGGGGGAATAACAAAATGAGGGGTGCAACACGAGGACTTCCCAGGAGGTCACCCATCCTAGTACTACTCTCGCCCAAGCACGTTTAACTGCGGAGTTCTGATGGGATCCGGTGCATTAGTGCTGGTATGATCGCACCCGTAAGCACATGCATGATGAAATGCTATAAGCGACCACCCCTGACCTGATCCCACAACAAGGAGGGGAGGGGAGGGGAGGCCGCTCGTCGTCGAATTTTTACAGGAGTTTCCGGAGGGTGTTTTCCTTGTAGTAGCTATGGAATCGCTACTCCGACCGCCGGATCTTTAGAATTTCACGATGTCATCCCGGGGCCTTGGTTGAGGCAGTTTTGGTGAATTCTGGGACGAAATATCGCGTGGATTGCGGAGGAGGAGGCGTGGCTAGACTTCGGTGCGGGTGGAATAAAATCGAGGGAGGGGCGGTCGTTTGTACCTCACTCTTTGATCGCAGTTGGTCTTCAACGATTATCGTGAATCAACGACACGGGGTGAAGAGAGAGGGGAGTTAAGGGGGGCGGACAAAAAAGAGAAGGGGGAATAACAAAATGAGGGGTGCAACACGAGGACTTCCCAGGAGGTCACCCATCCTAGTACTACTCTCGCCCAAGCACGTTTAACTGCGGAGTTCTGATGGGATCCGGTGCATTAGTGCTGGTATGATCGCACCCGTAAGCACATGCATGATGAAATGCTATAAGCGACCACCCCTGACCTGATCCCACAACAAGGGGAGGGGAGGGGAGGGGAGGCCGCTCGTCGTCGAATTTTTACAGGAGTTTCCGGAGGGTGTTTTCCTTGTAGTAGCTATGGAATCGCTACTCCGACCGCCGGATCTTTAGAATTTCACGATGTCATCCCGGGGCCTTGGTTGAGGCAGTTTTGGTGAATTCTGGGACGAAATATCGCGTGGATTGCGGAGGAGGAGGCGTGGCTAGACTTCGGTGCGGGTGGAATAAAATCGAGGGAGGGGCGGTCGTTTGTACCTCACTCTTTGATCGCAGTTGGTCTTCAACGATTATCGTGAATCAACGACACGGGGTGAAGAGAGAGGGGAGTTAAGGGGGGCGGACAAAAAAGAGAAGGGGGAATAACAAAATGAGGGGTGCAACACGAGGACTTCCCAGGAGGTCACCCATCCTAGTACTACTCTCGCCCAAGCACGTTTAACTGCGGAGTTCTGATGGGATCCGGTGCATTAGTGCTGGTATGATCGCACCCGTAAGCACATGCATGATGAAATGCTATAAGCGACCACCCCTGACCTGATCCCACAACAAGGAGGGGAGGGGAGGGGAGGGGAGGGGAGGCCGCTCGTCGTCGAATTTTTACAGGAGTTTCCGGAGGGTGTTTTCCTTGTAGTAGCTATGGAATCGCTACTCCGACCGCCGGATCTTTAGAATTTCACGATGTCATCCCGGGGCCTTGGTTGAGGCAGTTTTGGTGAATTCTGGGACGAAATATCGCGTGGATTGCGGAGGAGGAGGCGTGGCTAGACTTCGGTGCGGGTGGAATAAAATCGAGGGAGGGGCGGTCGTTTGTACCTCACTCTTTGATCGCAGTTGGTCTTCAACGATTATCGTGAATCAACGACACGGGGTGAAGAGAGAGGGGAGTTAAGGGGGGCGGACAAAAAAGAGAAGGGGGAATAACAAAATGAGGGGTGCAACACGAGGACTTCCCAGGAGGTCACCCATCCTAGTACTACTCTCGCCCAAGCACGTTTAACTGCGGAGTTCTGATGGGATCCGGTGCATTAGTGCTGGTATGATCGCACCCGTAAGCACATGCATGATGAAATGCTATAAGCGACCACCCCTGACCTGATCCCACAACAAGGAGGGGAGGGGAGGGGAGGCCGCTCGTCGTCGAATTTTTACAGGAGTTTCCGGAGGGTGTTTTCCTTGTAGTAGCTATGGAATCGCTACTCCGACCGCCGGATCTTTAGAATTTCACGATGTCATCCCGGGGCCTTGGTTGAGGCAGTTTTGGTGAATTCTGGGACGAAATATCGCGTGGATTGCGGAGGAGGAGGCGTGGCTAGACTTCGGTGCGGGTGGAATAAAATCGAGGGAGGGGCGGTCGTTTGTACCTCACTCTTTGATCGCAGTTGGTCTTCAACGATTATCGTGAATCAACGACACGGGGTGAAGAGAGAGGGGAGTTAAGGGGGGCGGACAAAAAAGAGAAGGGGGAATAACAAAATGAGGGGTGCAACACGAGGACTTCCCAGGAGGTCACCCATCCTAGTACTACTCTCGCCCAAGCACGTTTAACTGCGGAGTTCTGATGGGATCCGGTGCATTAGTGCTGGTATGATCGCACCCGTAAGCACATGCATGATGAAATGCTATAAGCGACCACCCCTGACCTGATCCCACAACAAGGAGGGGAGGGGAGGGGAGGCCGCTCGTCGTCGAATTTTTACAGGAGTTTCCGGAGGGTGTTTTCCTTGTAGTAGCTATGGAATCGCTACTCCGACCGCCGGATCTTTAGAATTTCACGATGTCATCCCGGGGCCTTGGTTGAGGCAGTTTTGGTGAATTCTGGGACGAAATATCGCGTGGATTGCGGAGGAGGAGGCGTGGCTAGACTTCGGTGCGGGTGGAATAAAATCGAGGGAGGGGCGGTCGTTTGTACCTCACTCTTTGATCGCAGTTGGTCTTCAACGATTATCGTGAATCAACGACACGGGGTGAAGAGAGAGGGGAGTTAAGGGGGGCGGACAAAAAAGAGAAGGGGGAATAACAAAATGAGGGGTGCAACACGAGGACTTCCCAGGAGGTCACCCATCCTAGTACTACTCTCGCCCAAGCACGTTTAACTGCGGAGTTCTGATGGGATCCGGTGCATTAGTGCTGGTATGATCGCACCCGTAAGCACATGCATGATGAAATGCTATAAGCGACCACCCCTGACCTGATCCCACAACAAGGAGGGGAGGGGAGGGGAGGGGAGGCCGCTCGTCGTCGAATTTTTACAGGAGTTTCCGGAGGGTGTTTTCCTTGTAGTAGCTATGGAATCGCTACTCCGACCGCCGGATCTTTAGAATTTCACGATGTCATCCCGGGGGCCTTGGTTGAGGCAGTTTTGGTGAATTCTGGGACGAAATATCGCGTGGATTGCGGAGGAGGAGGCGTGGCTAGACTTCGGTGCGGGTGGAATAAAATCGAGGGAGGGGCGGTCGTTTGTACCTCACTCTTTGATCGCAGTTGGTCTTCAACGATTATCGTGAATCAACGACACGGGGTGAAGAGAGAGGGGAGTTAAGGGGGGCGGACAAAAAAGAGAAGGGGGAATAACAAAATGAGGGGTGCAACACGAGGACTTCCCAGGAGGTCACCCATCCTAGTACTACTCTCGCCCAAGCACGTTTAACTGCGGAGTTCTGATGGGATCCGGTGCATTAGTGCTGGTATGATCGCACCCGTAAGCACATGCATGATGAAATGCTATAAGCGACCACCCCTGACCTGATCCCACAACAAGGAGGGGAGGGGAGGGGAGGCCGCTCGTCGTCGAATTTTTACAGGAGTTTCCGGAGGGTGTTTTCCTTGTAGTAGCTATGGAATCGCTACTCCGACCGCCGGATCTTTAGAATTTCACGATGTCATCCCGGGGCCTTGGTTGAGGCAGTTTTGGTGAATTCTGGGACGAAATATCGCGTGGATTGCGGAGGAGGAGGCGTGGCTAGACTTCGGTGCGGGTGGAATAAAATCGAGGGAGGGGCGGTCGTTTGTACCTCACTCTTTGATCGCAGTTGGTCTTCAACGATTATCGTGAATCAACGACACGGGGTGAAGAGAGAGGGGAGTTAAGGGGGGCGGACAAAAAAGAGAAGGGGGAATAACAAAATGAGGGGTGCAACACGAGGACTTCCCAGGAGGTCACCCATCCTAGTACTACTCTCGCCCAAGCACGTTTAACTGCGGAGTTCTGATGGGATCCGGTGCATTAGTGCTGGTATGATCGCACCCGTAAGCACATGCATGATGAAATGCTATAAGCGACCACCCCTGACCTGATCCCACAACAAGGAGGGGAGGGGAGGGGAGGGGAGGCCGCTCGTCGTCGAATTTTTACAGGAGTTTCCGGAGGGTGTTTTCCTTGTAGTAGCTATGGAATCGCTACTCCGACCGCCGGATCTTTAGAATTTCACGATGTCATCCCGGGGCCTTGGTTGAGGCAGTTTTGGTGAATTCTGGGACGAAATATCGCGTGGATTGCGGAGGAGGAGGCGTGGCTAGACTTCGGTGCGGGTGGAATAAAATCGAGGGAGGGGCGGTCGTTTGTACCTCACTCTTTGATCGCAGTTGGTCTTCAACGATTATCGTGAATCAACGACACGGGGTGAAGAGAGAGGGGAGTTAAGGGGGGCGGACAAAAAAGAGAAGGGGGAATAACAAAATGAGGGGTGCAACACGAGGACTTCCCAGGAGGTCACCCATCCTAGTACTACTCTCGCCCAAGCACGTTTAACTGCGGAGTTCTGATGGGATCCGGTGCATTAGTGCTGGTATGATCGCACCCGTAAGCACATGCATGATGAAATGCTATAAGCGACCACCCCTGACCTGATCCCACAACAAGGAGGGGAGGGGAGGGGAGGGGAGGGGAGGCCGCTCGTCGTCGAATTTTTACAGGAGTTTCCGGAGGGTGTTTTCCTTGTAGTAGCTATGGAATCGCTACTCCGACCGCCGGATCTTTAGAATTTCACGATGTCATCCCGGGGCCTTGGTTGAGGCAGTTTTGGTGAATTCTGGGACGAAATATCGCGTGGATTGCGGAGGAGGAGGCGTGGCTAGACTTCGGTGCGGGTGGAATAAAATCGAGGGAGGGGCGGTCGTTTGTACCTCACTCTTTGATCGCAGTTGGTCTTCAACGATTATCGTGAATCAACGACACGGGGTGAAGAGAGAGGGGAGTTAAGGGGGGCGGACAAAAAAGAGAAGGGGGAATAACAAAATGAGGGGTGCAACACGAGGACTTCCCAGGAGGTCACCCATCCTAGTACTACTCTCGCCCAAGCACGTTTAACTGCGGAGTTCTGATGGGATCCGGTGCATTAGTGCTGGTATGATCGCACCCGTAAGCACATGCATGATGAAATGCTATAAGCGACCACCCCTGACCTGATCCCACAACAAGGAGGGGAGGGGAGGGGAGGGGAGGCCGCTCGTCGTCGAATTTTTACAGGAGTTTCCGGAGGGTGTTTTCCTTGTAGTAGCTATGGAATCGCTACTCCGACCGCCGGATCTTTAGAATTTCACGATGTCATCCCGGGGCCTTGGTTGAGGCAGTTTTGGTGAATTCTGGGACGAAATATCGCGTGGATTGCGGAGGAGGAGGCGTGGCTAGACTTCGGTGCGGGTGGAATAAAATCGAGGGAGGGGCGGTCGTTTGTACCTCACTCTTTGATCGCAGTTGGTCTTCAACGATTATCGTGAATCAACGACACGGGGTGAAGAGAGAGGGGAGTTAAGGGGGGCGGACAAAAAAGAGAAGGGGGAATAACAAAATGAGGGGTGCAACACGAGGACTTCCCAGGAGGTCACCCATCCTAGTACTACTCTCGCCCAAGCACGTTTAACTGCGGAGTTCTGATGGGATCCGGTGCATTAGTGCTGGTATGATCGCACCCGTAAGCACATGCATGATGAAATGCTATAAGCGACCACCCCTGACCTGATCCCACAACAAGGAGGGGAGGGGAGGGGAGGGGAGGCCGCTCGTCGTCGAATTTTTACAGGAGTTTCCGGAGGGTGTTTTCCTTGTAGTAGCTATGGAATCGCTACTCCGACCGCCGGATCTTTAGAATTTCACGATGTCATCCCGGGGCCTTGGTTGAGGCAGTTTTGGTGAATTCTGGGACGAAATATCGCGTGGATTGCGGAGGAGGAGGCGTGGCTAGACTTCGGTGCGGGTGGAATAAAATCGAGGGAGGGGCGGTCGTTTGTACCTCACTCTTTGATCGCAGTTGGTCTTCAACGATTATCGTGAATCAACGACACGGGGTGAAGAGAGAGGGGAGTTAAGGGGGGCGGACAAAAAAGAGAAGGGGGAATAACAAAATGAGGGGTGCAACACGAGGACTTCCCAGGAGGTCACCCATCCTAGTACTACTCTCGCCCAAGCACGTTTAACTGCGGAGTTCTGATGGGATCCGGTGCATTAGTGCTGGTATGATCGCACCCGTAAGCACATGCATGATGAAATGCTATAAGCGACCACCCCTGACCTGATCCCACAACAAGGGGAGGGGAGGGGAGGGGAGGGGAGGCCGCTCGTCGTCGAATTTTTACAGGAGTTTCCGGAGGGTGTTTTCCTTGTAGTAGCTATGGAATCGCTACTCCGACCGCCGGATCTTTAGAATTTCACGATGTCATCCCGGGGCCTTGGTTGAGGCAGTTTTGGTGAATTCTGGGACGAAATATCGCGTGGATTGCGGAGGAGGAGGCGTGGCTAGACTTCGGTGCGGGTGGAATAAAATCGAGGGAGGGGCGGTCGTTTGTACCTCACTCTTTGATCGCAGTTGGTCTTCAACGATTATCGTGAATCAACGACACGGGGTGAAGAGAGAGGGGAGTTAAGGGGGGCGGACAAAAAAGAGAAGGGGGAATAACAAAATGAGGGGTGCAACACGAGGACTTCCCAGGAGGTCACCCATCCTAGTACTACTCTCGCCCAAGCACGTTTAACTGCGGAGTTCTGATGGGATCCGGTGCATTAGTGCTGGTATGATCGCACCCGTAAGCACATGCATGATGAAATGCTATAAGCGACCACCCCTGACCTGATCCCACAACAAGGAGGGGAGGGGAGGGGAGGCCGCTCGTCGTCGAATTTTTACAGGAGTTTCCGGAGGGTGTTTTCCTTGTAGTAGCTATGGAATCGCTACTCCGACCGCCGGATCTTTAGAATTTCACGATGTCATCCCGGGGCCTTGGTTGAGGCAGTTTTGGTGAATTCTGGGACGAAATATCGCGTGGATTGCGGAGGAGGAGGCGTGGCTAGACTTCGGTGCGGGTGGAATAAAATCGAGGGAGGGGCGGTCGTTTGTACCTCACTCTTTGATCGCAGTTGGTCTTCAACGATTATCGTGAATCAACGACACGGGGTGAAGAGAGAGGGGAGTTAAGGGGGGCGGACAAAAAAGAGAAGGGGGAATAACAAAATGAGGGGTGCAACACGAGGACTTCCCAGGAGGTCACCCATCCTAGTACTACTCTCGCCCAAGCACGTTTAACTGCGGAGTTCTGATGGGATCCGGTGCATTAGTGCTGGTATGATCGCACCCGTAAGCACATGCATGATGAAATGCTATAAGCGACCACCCCTGACCTGATCCCACAACAGGAGGGGAGGGGAGGGGAGGGGAGGCCGCTCGTCGTCGAATTTTTACAGGAGTTTCCGGAGGGTGTTTTCCTTGTAGTAGCTATGGAATCGCTACTCCGACCGCCGGATCTTTAGAATTTCACGATGTCATCCCGGGGCCTTGGTTGAGGCAGTTTTGGTGAATTCTGGGACGAAATATCGCGTGGATTGCGGAGGAGGAGGCGTGGCTAGACTTCGGTGCGGGTGGAATAAAATCGAGGGAGGGGCGGTCGTTTGTACCTCACTCTTTGATCGCAGTTGGTCTTCAACGATTATCGTGAATCAACGACACGGGGTGAAGAGAGAGGGGAGTTAAGGGGGGCGGACAAAAAAGAGAAGGGGGAATAACAAAATGAGGGGTGCAACACGAGGACTTCCCAGGAGGTCACCCATCCTAGTACTACTCTCGCCCAAGCACGTTTAACTGCGGAGTTCTGATGGGATCCGGTGCATTAGTGCTGGTATGATCGCACCCGTAAGCACATGCATGATGAAATGCTATAAGCGACCACCCCTGACCTGATCCCACAACAAGGAGGGGAGGGGAGGGGAGGGGAGGGGAGGCCGCTCGTCGTCGAATTTTTACAGGAGTTTCCGGAGGGTGTTTTCCTTGTAGTAGCTATGGAATCGCTACTCCGACCGCCGGATCTTTAGAATTTCACGATGTCATCCCGGGGCCTTGGTTGAGGCAGTTTTGGTGAATTCTGGGACGAAATATCGCGTGGATTGCGGAGGAGGAGGCGTGGCTAGACTTCGGTGCGGGTGGAATAAAATCGAGGGAGGGGCGGTCGTTTGTACCTCACTCTTTGATCGCAGTTGGTCTTCAACGATTATCGTGAATCAACGACACGGGGTGAAGAGAGAGGGGAGTTAAGGGGGGCGGACAAAAAAGAGAAGGGGGAATAACAAAATGAGGGGTGCAACACGAGGACTTCCCAGGAGGTCACCCATCCTAGTACTACTCTCGCCCAAGCACGTTTAACTGCGGAGTTCTGATGGGATCCGGTGCATTAGTGCTGGTATGATCGCACCCGTAAGCACATGCATGATGAAATGCTATAAGCGACCACCCCTGACCTGATCCCACAACAGGAGGGGAGGGGAGGGGAGGGGAGGGGAGGCCGCTCGTCGTCGAATTTTTACAGGAGTTTCCGGAGGGTGTTTTCCTTGTAGTAGCTATGGAATCGCTACTCCGACCGCCGGATCTTTAGAATTTCACGATGTCATCCCGGGGCCTTGGTTGAGGCAGTTTTGGTGAATTCTGGGACGAAATATCGCGTGGATTGCGGAGGAGGAGGCGTGGCTAGACTTCGGTGCGGGTGGAATAAAATCGAGGGAGGGGCGGTCGTTTGTACCTCACTCTTTGATCGCAGTTGGTCTTCAACGATTATCGTGAATCAACGACACGGGGTGAAGAGAGAGGGGAGTTAAGGGGGGCGGACAAAAAAGAGAAGGGGGAATAACAAAATGAGGGGTGCAACACGAGGACTTCCCAGGAGGTCACCCATCCTAGTACTACTCTCGCCCAAGCACGTTTAACTGCGGAGTTCTGATGGGATCCGGTGCATTAGTGCTGGTATGATCGCACCCGTAAGCACATGCATGATGAAATGCTATAAGCGACCACCCCTGACCTGATCCCACAACAGGAGGGGAGGGGAGGGGAGGGGAGGGGAGGGGAGGCCGCTCGTCGTCGAATTTTTACAGGAGTTTCCGGAGGGTGTTTTCCTTGTAGTAGCTATGGAATCGCTACTCCGACCGCCGGATCTTTAGAATTTCACGATGTCATCCCGGGGCCTTGGTTGAGGCAGTTTTGGTGAATTCTGGGACGAAATATCGCGTGGATTGCGGAGGAGGAGGCGTGGCTAGACTTCGGTGCGGGTGGAATAAAATCGAGGGAGGGGCGGTCGTTTGTACCTCACTCTTTGATCGCAGTTGGTCTTCAACGATTATCGTGAATCAACGACACGGGGTGAAGAGAGAGGGGAGTTAAGGGGGGCGGACAAAAAAGAGAAGGGGGAATAACAAAATGAGGGGTGCAACACGAGGACTTCCCAGGAGGTCACCCATCCTAGTACTACTCTCGCCCAAGCACGTTTAACTGCGGAGTTCTGATGGGATCCGGTGCATTAGTGCTGGTATGATCGCACCCGTAAGCACATGCATGATGAAATGCTATAAGCGACCACCCCTGACCTGATCCCACAACAAGGAGGGGAGGGGAGGGGAGGCCGCTCGTCGTCGAATTTTTACAGGAGTTTCCGGAGGGTGTTTTCCTTGTAGTAGCTATGGAATCGCTACTCCGACCGCCGGATCTTTAGAATTTCACGATGTCATCCCGGGGCCTTGGTTGAGGCAGTTTTGGTGAATTCTGGGACGAAATATCGCGTGGATTGCGGAGGAGGAGGCGTGGCTAGACTTCGGTGCGGGTGGAATAAAATCGAGGGAGGGGCGGTCGTTTGTACCTCACTCTTTGATCGCAGTTGGTCTTCAACGATTATCGTGAATCAACGACACGGGGTGAAGAGAGAGGGGAGTTAAGGGGGGCGGACAAAAAAGAGAAGGGGGAATAACAAAATGAGGGGTGCAACACGAGGACTTCCCAGGAGGTCACCCATCCTAGTACTACTCTCGCCCAAGCACGTTTAACTGCGGAGTTCTGATGGGATCCGGTGCATTAGTGCTGGTATGATCGCACCCGTAAGCACATGCATGATGAAATGCTATAAGCGACCACCCCTGACCTGATCCCACAACAAGGAGGGGAGGGGAGGGGAGGCCGCTCGTCGTCGAATTTTTACAGGAGTTTCCGGAGGGTGTTTTCCTTGTAGTAGCTATGGAATCGCTACTCCGACCGCCGGATCTTTAGAATTTCACGATGTCATCCCGGGGCCTTGGTTGAGGCAGTTTTGGTGAATTCTGGGACGAAATATCGCGTGGATTGCGGAGGAGGAGGCGTGGCTAGACTTCGGTGCGGGTGGAATAAAATCGAGGGAGGGGCGGTCGTTTGTACCTCACTCTTTGATCGCAGTTGGTCTTCAACGATTATCGTGAATCAACGACACGGGGTGAAGAGAGAGGGGAGTTAAGGGGGGCGGACAAAAAAGAGAAGGGGGAATAACAAAATGAGGGGTGCAACACGAGGACTTCCCAGGAGGTCACCCATCCTAGTACTACTCTCGCCCAAGCACGTTTAACTGCGGAGTTCTGATGGGATCCGGTGCATTAGTGCTGGTATGATCGCACCCGTAAGCACATGCATGATGAAATGCTATAAGCGACCACCCCTGACCTGATCCCACAACAAGGAGGGGAGGGGAGGGGAGGGGAGGGGAGGCCGCTCGTCGTCGAATTTTTACAGGAGTTTCCGGAGGGTGTTTTCCTTGTAGTAGCTATGGAATCGCTACTCCGACCGCCGGATCTTTAGAATTTCACGATGTCATCCCGGGGCCTTGGTTGAGGCAGTTTTGGTGAATTCTGGGACGAAATATCGCGTGGATTGCGGAGGAGGAGGCGTGGCTAGACTTCGGTGCGGGTGGAATAAAATCGAGGGAGGGGCGGTCGTTTGTACCTCACTCTTTGATCGCAGTTGGTCTTCAACGATTATCGTGAATCAACGACACGGGGTGAAGAGAGAGGGGAGTTAAGGGGGGCGGACAAAAAAGAGAAGGGGGAATAACAAAATGAGGGGTGCAACACGAGGACTTCCCAGGAGGTCACCCATCCTAGTACTACTCTCGCCCAAGCACGTTTAACTGCGGAGTTCTGATGGGATCCGGTGCATTAGTGCTGGTATGATCGCACCCGTAAGCACATGCATGATGAAATGCTATAAGCGACCACCCCTGACCTGATCCCACAACAAGGAGGGGAGGGGAGGGGAGGGGAGGGGAGGCCGCTCGTCGTCGAATTTTTACAGGAGTTTCCGGAGGGTGTTTTCCTTGTAGTAGCTATGGAATCGCTACTCCGACCGCCGGATCTTTAGAATTTCACGATGTCATCCCGGGGCCTTGGTTGAGGCAGTTTTGGTGAATTCTGGGACGAAATATCGCGTGGATTGCGGAGGAGGAGGCGTGGCTAGACTTCGGTGCGGGTGGAATAAAATCGAGGGAGGGGCGGTCGTTTGTACCTCACTCTTTGATCGCAGTTGGTCTTCAACGATTATCGTGAATCAACGACACGGGGTGAAGAGAGAGGGGAGTTAAGGGGGGCGGACAAAAAAGAGAAGGGGGAATAACAAAATGAGGGGTGCAACACGAGGACTTCCCAGGAGGTCACCCATCCTAGTACTACTCTCGCCCAAGCACGTTTAACTGCGGAGTTCTGATGGGATCCGGTGCATTAGTGCTGGTATGATCGCACCCGTAAGCACATGCATGATGAAATGCTATAAGCGACCACCCCTGACCTGATCCCACAACAGGAGGAGGGGAGGGGAGGGGAGGGGAGGCCGCTCGTCGTCGAATTTTTACAGGAGTTTCCGGAGGGTGTTTTCCTTGTAGTAGCTATGGAATCGCTACTCCGACCGCCGGATCTTTAGAATTTCACGATGTCATCCCGGGGCCTTGGTTGAGGCAGTTTTGGTGAATTCTGGGACGAAATATCGCGTGGATTGCGGAGGAGGAGGCGTGGCTAGACTTCGGTGCGGGTGGAATAAAATCGAGGGAGGGGCGGTCGTTTGTACCTCACTCTTTGATCGCAGTTGGTCTTCAACGATTATCGTGAATCAACGACACGGGGTGAAGAGAGAGGGGAGTTAAGGGGGGCGGACAAAAAAGAGAAGGGGGAATAACAAAATGAGGGGTGCAACACGAGGACTTCCCAGGAGGTCACCCATCCTAGTACTACTCTCGCCCAAGCACGTTTAACTGCGGAGTTCTGATGGGATCCGGTGCATTAGTGCTGGTATGATCGCACCCGTAAGCACATGCATGATGAAATGCTATAAGCGACCACCCCTGACCTGATCCCACAACAAGGAGGGGAGGGGAGGGGAGGGGAGGCCGCTCGTCGTCGAATTTTTACAGGAGTTTCCGGAGGGTGTTTTCCTTGTAGTAGCTATGGAATCGCTACTCCGACCGCCGGATCTTTAGAATTTCACGATGTCATCCCGGGGCCTTGGTTGAGGCAGTTTTGGTGAATTCTGGGACGAAATATCGCGTGGATTGCGGAGGAGGAGGCGTGGCTAGACTTCGGTGCGGGTGGAATAAAATCGAGGGAGGGGCGGTCGTTTGTACCTCACTCTTTGATCGCAGTTGGTCTTCAACGATTATCGTGAATCAACGACACGGGGTGAAGAGAGAGGGGAGTTAAGGGGGGCGGACAAAAAAGAGAAGGGGGAATAACAAAATGAGGGGTGCAACACGAGGACTTCCCAGGAGGTCACCCATCCTAGTACTACTCTCGCCCAAGCACGTTTAACTGCGGAGTTCTGATGGGATCCGGTGCATTAGTGCTGGTATGATCGCACCCGTAAGCACATGCATGATGAAATGCTATAAGCGACCACCCCTGACCTGATCCCACAACAAGGAGGGGAGGGGAGGGGAGGGGAGGGGAGGCCGCTCGTCGTCGAATTTTTACAGGAGTTTCCGGAGGGTGTTTTCCTTGTAGTAGCTATGGAATCGCTACTCCGACCGCCGGATCTTTAGAATTTCACGATGTCATCCCGGGGCCTTGGTTGAGGCAGTTTTGGTGAATTCTGGGACGAAATATCGCGTGGATTGCGGAGGAGGAGGCGTGGCTAGACTTCGGTGCGGGTGGAATAAAATCGAGGGAGGGGCGGTCGTTTGTACCTCACTCTTTGATCGCAGTTGGTCTTCAACGATTATCGTGAATCAACGACACGGGGTGAAGAGAGAGGGGAGTTAAGGGGGGCGGACAAAAAAGAGAAGGGGGAATAACAAAATGAGGGGTGCAACACGAGGACTTCCCAGGAGGTCACCCATCCTAGTACTACTCTCGCCCAAGCACGTTTAACTGCGGAGTTCTGATGGGATCCGGTGCATTAGTGCTGGTATGATCGCACCCGTAAGCACATGCATGATGAAATGCTATAAGCGACCACCCCTGACCTGATCCCACAACAAGGAGGGGAGGGGAGGGGAGGGGAGGCCGCTCGTCGTCGAATTTTTACAGGAGTTTCCGGAGGGTGTTTTCCTTGTAGTAGCTATGGAATCGCTACTCCGACCGCCGGATCTTTAGAATTTCACGATGTCATCCCGGGGCCTTGGTTGAGGCAGTTTTGGTGAATTCTGGGACGAAATATCGCGTGGATTGCGGAGGAGGAGGCGTGGCTAGACTTCGGTGCGGGTGGAATAAAATCGAGGGAGGGGCGGTCGTTTGTACCTCACTCTTTGATCGCAGTTGGTCTTCAACGATTATCGTGAATCAACGACACGGGGTGAAGAGAGAGGGGAGTTAAGGGGGGCGGACAAAAAAGAGAAGGGGGAATAACAAAATGAGGGGTGCAACACGAGGACTTCCCAGGAGGTCACCCATCCTAGTACTACTCTCGCCCAAGCACGTTTAACTGCGGAGTTCTGATGGGATCCGGTGCATTAGTGCTGGTATGATCGCACCCGTAAGCACATGCATGATGAAATGCTATAAGCGACCACCCCTGACCTGATCCCACAACAAGGGGAGGGGAGGGGAGGGGAGGGGAGGCCGCTCGTCGTCGAATTTTTACAGGAGTTTCCGGAGGGTGTTTTCCTTGTAGTAGCTATGGAATCGCTACTCCGACCGCCGGATCTTTAGAATTTCACGATGTCATCCCGGGGCCTTGGTTGAGGCAGTTTTGGTGAATTCTGGGACGAAATATCGCGTGGATTGCGGAGGAGGAGGCGTGGCTAGACTTCGGTGCGGGTGGAATAAAATCGAGGGAGGGGCGGTCGTTTGTACCTCACTCTTTGATCGCAGTTGGTCTTCAACGATTATCGTGAATCAACGACACGGGGTGAAGAGAGAGGGGAGTTAAGGGGGGCGGACAAAAAAGAGAAGGGGGAATAACAAAATGAGGGGTGCAACACGAGGACTTCCCAGGAGGTCACCCATCCTAGTACTACTCTCGCCCAAGCACGTTTAACTGCGGAGTTCTGATGGGATCCGGTGCATTAGTGCTGGTATGATCGCACCCGTAAGCACATGCATGATGAAATGCTATAAGCGACCACCCCTGACCTGATCCCACAACAAGGAGGGGAGGGGAGGGGAGGCCGCTCGTCGTCGAATTTTTACAGGAGTTTCCGGAGGGTGTTTTCCTTGTAGTAGCTATGGAATCGCTACTCCGACCGCCGGATCTTTAGAATTTCACGATGTCATCCCGGGGCCTTGGTTGAGGCAGTTTTGGTGAATTCTGGGACGAAATATCGCGTGGATTGCGGAGGAGGAGGCGTGGCTAGACTTCGGTGCGGGTGGAATAAAATCGAGGGAGGGGCGGTCGTTTGTACCTCACTCTTTGATCGCAGTTGGTCTTCAACGATTATCGTGAATCAACGACACGGGGTGAAGAGAGAGGGGAGTTAAGGGGGGCGGACAAAAAAGAGAAGGGGGAATAACAAAATGAGGGGTGCAACACGAGGACTTCCCAGGAGGTCACCCATCCTAGTACTACTCTCGCCCAAGCACGTTTAACTGCGGAGTTCTGATGGGATCCGGTGCATTAGTGCTGGTATGATCGCACCCGTAAGCACATGCATGATGAAATGCTATAAGCGACCACCCCTGACCTGATCCCACAACAAGGAGGGGAGGGGAGGGGAGGCCGCTCGTCGTCGAATTTTTACAGGAGTTTCCGGAGGGTGTTTTCCTTGTAGTAGCTATGGAATCGCTACTCCGACCGCCGGATCTTTAGAATTTCACGATGTCATCCCGGGGCCTTGGTTGAGGCAGTTTTGGTGAATTCTGGGACGAAATATCGCGTGGATTGCGGAGGAGGAGGCGTGGCTAGACTTCGGTGCGGGTGGAATAAAATCGAGGGAGGGGCGGTCGTTTGTACCTCACTCTTTGATCGCAGTTGGTCTTCAACGATTATCGTGAATCAACGACACGGGGTGAAGAGAGAGGGGAGTTAAGGGGGGCGGACAAAAAAGAGAAGGGGGAATAACAAAATGAGGGGTGCAACACGAGGACTTCCCAGGAGGTCACCCATCCTAGTACTACTCTCGCCCAAGCACGTTTAACTGCGGAGTTCTGATGGGATCCGGTGCATTAGTGCTGGTATGATCGCACCCGTAAGCACATGCATGATGAAATGCTATAAGCGACCACCCCTGACCTGATCCCACAACAAGGGGAGGGGAGGGGAGGGGAGGCCGCTCGTCGTCGAATTTTTACAGGAGTTTCCGGAGGGTGTTTTCCTTGTAGTAGCTATGGAATCGCTACTCCGACCGCCGGATCTTTAGAATTTCACGATGTCATCCCGGGGCCTTGGTTGAGGCAGTTTTGGTGAATTCTGGGACGAAATATCGCGTGGATTGCGGAGGAGGAGGCGTGGCTAGACTTCGGTGCGGGTGGAATAAAATCGAGGGAGGGGCGGTCGTTTGTACCTCACTCTTTGATCGCAGTTGGTCTTCAACGATTATCGTGAATCAACGACACGGGGTGAAGAGAGAGGGGAGTTAAGGGGGGCGGACAAAAAAGAGAAGGGGGAATAACAAAATGAGGGGTGCAACACGAGGACTTCCCAGGAGGTCACCCATCCTAGTACTACTCTCGCCCAAGCACGTTTAACTGCGGAGTTCTGATGGGATCCGGTGCATTAGTGCTGGTATGATCGCACCCGTAAGCACATGCATGATGAAATGCTATAAGCGACCACCCCTGACCTGATCCCACAACAGGGGAGGGGAGGGGAGGGGAGGGGAGGCCGCTCGTCGTCGAATTTTTACAGGAGTTTCCGGAGGGTGTTTTCCTTGTAGTAGCTATGGAATCGCTACTCCGACCGCCGGATCTTTAGAATTTCACGATGTCATCCCGGGGCCTTGGTTGAGGCAGTTTTGGTGAATTCTGGGACGAAATATCGCGTGGATTGCGGAGGAGGAGGCGTGGCTAGACTTCGGTGCGGGTGGAATAAAATCGAGGGAGGGGCGGTCGTTTGTACCTCACTCTTTGATCGCAGTTGGTCTTCAACGATTATCGTGAATCAACGACACGGGGTGAAGAGAGAGGGGAGTTAAGGGGGGCGGACAAAAAAGAGAAGGGGGAATAACAAAATGAGGGGTGCAACACGAGGACTTCCCAGGAGGTCACCCATCCTAGTACTACTCTCGCCCAAGCACGTTTAACTGCGGAGTTCTGATGGGATCCGGTGCATTAGTGCTGGTATGATCGCACCCGTAAGCACATGCATGATGAAATGCTATAAGCGACCACCCCTGACCTGATCCCACAACAGGGGAGGGGAGGGGAGGGGAGGGGAGGCCGCTCGTCGTCGAATTTTTACAGGAGTTTCCGGAGGGTGTTTTCCTTGTAGTAGCTATGGAATCGCTACTCCGACCGCCGGATCTTTAGAATTTCACGATGTCATCCCGGGGCCTTGGTTGAGGCAGTTTTGGTGAATTCTGGGACGAAATATCGCGTGGATTGCGGAGGAGGAGGCGTGGCTAGACTTCGGTGCGGGTGGAATAAAATCGAGGGAGGGGCGGTCGTTTGTACCTCACTCTTTGATCGCAGTTGGTCTTCAACGATTATCGTGAATCAACGACACGGGGTGAAGAGAGAGGGGAGTTAAGGGGGGCGGACAAAAAAGAGAAGGGGGAATAACAAAATGAGGGGTGCAACACGAGGACTTCCCAGGAGGTCACCCATCCTAGTACTACTCTCGCCCAAGCACGTTTAACTGCGGAGTTCTGATGGGATCCGGTGCATTAGTGCTGGTATGATCGCACCCGTAAGCACATGCATGATGAAATGCTATAAGCGACCACCCCTGACCTGATCCCACAACAGGAGGGGAGGGGAGGGGAGGGGAGGGGAGGCCGCTCGTCGTCGAATTTTTACAGGAGTTTCCGGAGGGTGTTTTCCTTGTAGTAGCTATGGAATCGCTACTCCGACCGCCGGATCTTTAGAATTTCACGATGTCATCCCGGGGCCTTGGTTGAGGCAGTTTTGGTGAATTCTGGGACGAAATATCGCGTGGATTGCGGAGGAGGAGGCGTGGCTAGACTTCGGTGCGGGTGGAATAAAATCGAGGGAGGGGCGGTCGTTTGTACCTCACTCTTTGATCGCAGTTGGTCTTCAACGATTATCGTGAATCAACGACACGGGGTGAAGAGAGAGGGGAGTTAAGGGGGGCGGACAAAAAAGAGAAGGGGGAATAACAAAATGAGGGGTGCAACACGAGGACTTCCCAGGAGGTCACCCATCCTAGTACTACTCTCGCCCAAGCACGTTTAACTGCGGAGTTCTGATGGGATCCGGTGCATTAGTGCTGGTATGATCGCACCCGTAAGCACATGCATGATGAAATGCTATAAGCGACCACCCCTGACCTGATCCCACAACAAGGAGGGGAGGGGAGGGGAGGGGAGGGGAGGCCGCTCGTCGTCGAATTTTTACAGGAGTTTCCGGAGGGTGTTTTCCTTGTAGTAGCTATGGAATCGCTACTCCGACCGCCGGATCTTTAGAATTTCACGATGTCATCCCGGGGCCTTGGTTGAGGCAGTTTTGGTGAATTCTGGGACGAAATATCGCGTGGATTGCGGAGGAGGAGGCGTGGCTAGACTTCGGTGCGGGTGGAATAAAATCGAGGGAGGGGCGGTCGTTTGTACCTCACTCTTTGATCGCAGTTGGTCTTCAACGATTATCGTGAATCAACGACACGGGGTGAAGAGAGAGGGGAGTTAAGGGGGGCGGACAAAAAAGAGAAGGGGGAATAACAAAATGAGGGGTGCAACACGAGGACTTCCCAGGAGGTCACCCATCCTAGTACTACTCTCGCCCAAGCACGTTTAACTGCGGAGTTCTGATGGGATCCGGTGCATTAGTGCTGGTATGATCGCACCCGTAAGCACATGCATGATGAAATGCTATAAGCGACCACCCCTGACCTGATCCCACAACAAGGAGGGGAGGGGAGGGGAGGCCGCTCGTCGTCGAATTTTTACAGGAGTTTCCGGAGGGTGTTTTCCTTGTAGTAGCTATGGAATCGCTACTCCGACCGCCGGATCTTTAGAATTTCACGATGTCATCCCGGGGCCTTGGTTGAGGCAGTTTTGGTGAATTCTGGGACGAAATATCGCGTGGATTGCGGAGGAGGAGGCGTGGCTAGACTTCGGTGCGGGTGGAATAAAATCGAGGGAGGGGCGGTCGTTTGTACCTCACTCTTTGATCGCAGTTGGTCTTCAACGATTATCGTGAATCAACGACACGGGGTGAAGAGAGAGGGGAGTTAAGGGGGGCGGACAAAAAAGAGAAGGGGGAATAACAAAATGAGGGGTGCAACACGAGGACTTCCCAGGAGGTCACCCATCCTAGTACTACTCTCGCCCAAGCACGTTTAACTGCGGAGTTCTGATGGGATCCGGTGCATTAGTGCTGGTATGATCGCACCCGTAAGCACATGCATGATGAAATGCTATAAGCGACCACCCCTGACCTGATCCCACAACAAGGAGGGGAGGGGAGGGGGGGCGGGGAGGCCGCTCGTCGTCGAATTTTTACAGGAGTTTCCGGAGGGTGTTTTCCTTGTAGTAGCTATGGAATCGCTACTCCGACCGCCGGATCTTTAGAATTTCACGATGTCATCCCGGGGCCTTGGTTGAGGCAGTTTTGGTGAATTCTGGGACGAAATATCGCGTGGATTGCGGAGGAGGAGGCGTGGCTAGACTTCGGTGCGGGTGGAATAAAATCGAGGGAGGGGCGGTCGTTTGTACCTCACTCTTTGATCGCAGTTGGTCTTCAACGATTATCGTGAATCAACGACACGGGGTGAAGAGAGAGGGGAGTTAAGGGGGGCGGACAAAAAAGAGAAGGGGGAATAACAAAATGAGGGGTGCAACACGAGGACTTCCCAGGAGGTCACCCATCCTAGTACTACTCTCGCCCAAGCACGTTTAACTGCGGAGTTCTGATGGGATCCGGTGCATTAGTGCTGGTATGATCGCACCCGTAAGCACATGCATGATGAAATGCTATAAGCGACCACCCCTGACCTGATCCCACAACAGGGGAGGGGAGGGGAGGGGAGGGGAGGCCGCTCGTCGTCGAATTTTTACAGGAGTTTCCGGAGGGTGTTTTCCTTGTAGTAGCTATGGAATCGCTACTCCGACCGCCGGATCTTTAGAATTTCACGATGTCATCCCGGGGCCTTGGTTGAGGCAGTTTTGGTGAATTCTGGGACGAAATATCGCGTGGATTGCGGAGGAGGAGGCGTGGCTAGACTTCGGTGCGGGTGGAATAAAATCGAGGGAGGGGCGGTCGTTTGTACCTCACTCTTTGATCGCAGTTGGTCTTCAACGATTATCGTGAATCAACGACACGGGGTGAAGAGAGAGGGGAGTTAAGGGGGGCGGACAAAAAAGAGAAGGGGGAATAACAAAATGAGGGGTGCAACACGAGGACTTCCCAGGAGGTCACCCATCCTAGTACTACTCTCGCCCAAGCACGTTTAACTGCGGAGTTCTGATGGGATCCGGTGCATTAGTGCTGGTATGATCGCACCCGTAAGCACATGCATGATGAAATGCTATAAGCGACCACCCCTGACCTGATCCCACAACAAGGAGGGGAGGGGAGGGGAGGGGAGGGGAGGCCGCTCGTCGTCGAATTTTTACAGGAGTTTCCGGAGGGTGTTTTCCTTGTAGTAGCTATGGAATCGCTACTCCGACCGCCGGATCTTTAGAATTTCACGATGTCATCCCGGGGCCTTGGTTGAGGCAGTTTTGGTGAATTCTGGGACGAAATATCGCGTGGATTGCGGAGGAGGAGGCGTGGCTAGACTTCGGTGCGGGTGGAATAAAATCGAGGGAGGGGCGGTCGTTTGTACCTCACTCTTTGATCGCAGTTGGTCTTCAACGATTATCGTGAATCAACGACACGGGGTGAAGAGAGAGGGGAGTTAAGGGGGGCGGACAAAAAAGAGAAGGGGGAATAACAAAATGAGGGGTGCAACACGAGGACTTCCCAGGAGGTCACCCATCCTAGTACTACTCTCGCCCAAGCACGTTTAACTGCGGAGTTCTGATGGGATCCGGTGCATTAGTGCTGGTATGATCGCACCCGTAAGCACATGCATGATGAAATGCTATAAGCGACCACCCCTGACCTGATCCCACAACAAGGAGGGGAGGGGAGGGGAGGGGAGGCCGCTCGTCGTCGAATTTTTACAGGAGTTTCCGGAGGGTGTTTTCCTTGTAGTAGCTATGGAATCGCTACTCCGACCGCCGGATCTTTAGAATTTCACGATGTCATCCCGGGGCCTTGGTTGAGGCAGTTTTGGTGAATTCTGGGACGAAATATCGCGTGGATTGCGGAGGAGGAGGCGTGGCTAGACTTCGGTGCGGGTGGAATAAAATCGAGGGAGGGGCGGTCGTTTGTACCTCACTCTTTGATCGCAGTTGGTCTTCAACGATTATCGTGAATCAACGACACGGGGTGAAGAGAGAGGGGAGTTAAGGGGGGCGGACAAAAAAGAGAAGGGGGAATAACAAAATGAGGGGTGCAACACGAGGACTTCCCAGGAGGTCACCCATCCTAGTACTACTCTCGCCCAAGCACGTTTAACTGCGGAGTTCTGATGGGATCCGGTGCATTAGTGCTGGTATGATCGCACCCGTAAGCACATGCATGATGAAATGCTATAAGCGACCACCCCTGACCTGATCCCACAACAAGGAGGGGAGGGGAGGGGAGGGGAGGGGAGGCCGCTCGTCGTCGAATTTTTACAGGAGTTTCCGGAGGGTGTTTTCCTTGTAGTAGCTATGGAATCGCTACTCCGACCGCCGGATCTTTAGAATTTCACGATGTCATCCCGGGGCCTTGGTTGAGGCAGTTTTGGTGAATTCTGGGACGAAATATCGCGTGGATTGCGGAGGAGGAGGCGTGGCTAGACTTCGGTGCGGGTGGAATAAAATCGAGGGAGGGGCGGTCGTTTGTACCTCACTCTTTGATCGCAGTTGGTCTTCAACGATTATCGTGAATCAACGACACGGGGTGAAGAGAGAGGGGAGTTAAGGGGGGCGGACAAAAAAGAGAAGGGGGAATAACAAAATGAGGGGTGCAACACGAGGACTTCCCAGGAGGTCACCCATCCTAGTACTACTCTCGCCCAAGCACGTTTAACTGCGGAGTTCTGATGGGATCCGGTGCATTAGTGCTGGTATGATCGCACCCGTAAGCACATGCATGATGAAATGCTATAAGCGACCACCCCTGACCTGATCCCACAACAAGGAGGGGAGGGGAGGGGAGGCCGCTCGTCGTCGAATTTTTACAGGAGTTTCCGGAGGGTGTTTTCCTTGTAGTAGCTATGGAATCGCTACTCCGACCGCCGGATCTTTAGAATTTCACGATGTCATCCCGGGGCCTTGGTTGAGGCAGTTTTGGTGAATTCTGGGACGAAATATCGCGTGGATTGCGGAGGAGGAGGCGTGGCTAGACTTCGGTGCGGGTGGAATAAAATCGAGGGAGGGGCGGTCGTTTGTACCTCACTCTTTGATCGCAGTTGGTCTTCAACGATTATCGTGAATCAACGACACGGGGTGAAGAGAGAGGGGAGTTAAGGGGGGCGGACAAAAAAGAGAAGGGGGAATAACAAAATGAGGGGTGCAACACGAGGACTTCCCAGGAGGTCACCCATCCTAGTACTACTCTCGCCCAAGCACGTTTAACTGCGGAGTTCTGATGGGATCCGGTGCATTAGTGCTGGTATGATCGCACCCGTAAGCACATGCATGATGAAATGCTATAAGCGACCACCCCTGACCTGATCCCACAACAAGGAGGGGAGGGGAGGGGAGGGGAGGCCGCTCGTCGTCGAATTTTTACAGGAGTTTCCGGAGGGTGTTTTCCTTGTAGTAGCTATGGAATCGCTACTCCGACCGCCGGATCTTTAGAATTTCACGATGTCATCCCGGGGCCTTGGTTGAGGCAGTTTTGGTGAATTCTGGGACGAAATATCGCGTGGATTGCGGAGGAGGAGGCGTGGCTAGACTTCGGTGCGGGTGGAATAAAATCGAGGGAGGGGCGGTCGTTTGTACCTCACTCTTTGATCGCAGTTGGTCTTCAACGATTATCGTGAATCAACGACACGGGGTGAAGAGAGAGGGGAGTTAAGGGGGGCGGACAAAAAAGAGAAGGGGGAATAACAAAATGAGGGGTGCAACACGAGGACTTCCCAGGAGGTCACCCATCCTAGTACTACTCTCGCCCAAGCACGTTTAACTGCGGAGTTCTGATGGGATCCGGTGCATTAGTGCTGGTATGATCGCACCCGTAAGCACATGCATGATGAAATGCTATAAGCGACCACCCCTGACCTGATCCCACAACAAGGAGGGGAGGGGAGGGGAGGGGAGGGGAGGCCGCTCGTCGTCGAATTTTTACAGGAGTTTCCGGAGGGTGTTTTCCTTGTAGTAGCTATGGAATCGCTACTCCGACCGCCGGATCTTTAGAATTTCACGATGTCATCCCGGGGCCTTGGTTGAGGCAGTTTTGGTGAATTCTGGGACGAAATATCGCGTGGATTGCGGAGGAGGAGGCGTGGCTAGACTTCGGTGCGGGTGGAATAAAATCGAGGGAGGGGCGGTCGTTTGTACCTCACTCTTTGATCGCAGTTGGTCTTCAACGATTATCGTGAATCAACGACACGGGGTGAAGAGAGAGGGGAGTTAAGGGGGGCGGACAAAAAAGAGAAGGGGGAATAACAAAATGAGGGGTGCAACACGAGGACTTCCCAGGAGGTCACCCATCCTAGTACTACTCTCGCCCAAGCACGTTTAACTGCGGAGTTCTGATGGGATCCGGTGCATTAGTGCTGGTATGATCGCACCCGTAAGCACATGCATGATGAAATGCTATAAGCGACCACCCCTGACCTGATCCCACAACAAGGGGAGGGGAGGGGAGGGGAGGCCGCTCGTCGTCGAATTTTTACAGGAGTTTCCGGAGGGTGTTTTCCTTGTAGTAGCTATGGAATCGCTACTCCGACCGCCGGATCTTTAGAATTTCACGATGTCATCCCGGGGCCTTGGTTGAGGCAGTTTTGGTGAATTCTGGGACGAAATATCGCGTGGATTGCGGAGGAGGAGGCGTGGCTAGACTTCGGTGCGGGTGGAATAAAATCGAGGGAGGGGCGGTCGTTTGTACCTCACTCTTTGATCGCAGTTGGTCTTCAACGATTATCGTGAATCAACGACACGGGGTGAAGAGAGAGGGGAGTTAAGGGGGGCGGACAAAAAAGAGAAGGGGGAATAACAAAATGAGGGGTGCAACACGAGGACTTCCCAGGAGGTCACCCATCCTAGTACTACTCTCGCCCAAGCACGTTTAACTGCGGAGTTCTGATGGGATCCGGTGCATTAGTGCTGGTATGATCGCACCCGTAAGCACATGCATGATGAAATGCTATAAGCGACCACCCCTGACCTGATCCCACAACAAGGAGGGGAGGGGAGGGGAGGGGAGGGGAGGCCGCTCGTCGTCGAATTTTTACAGGAGTTTCCGGAGGGTGTTTTCCTTGTAGTAGCTATGGAATCGCTACTCCGACCGCCGGATCTTTAGAATTTCACGATGTCATCCCGGGGCCTTGGTTGAGGCAGTTTTGGTGAATTCTGGGACGAAATATCGCGTGGATTGCGGAGGAGGAGGCGTGGCTAGACTTCGGTGCGGGTGGAATAAAATCGAGGGAGGGGCGGTCGTTTGTACCTCACTCTTTGATCGCAGTTGGTCTTCAACGATTATCGTGAATCAACGACACGGGGTGAAGAGAGAGGGGAGTTAAGGGGGGCGGACAAAAAAGAGAAGGGGGAATAACAAAATGAGGGGTGCAACACGAGGACTTCCCAGGAGGTCACCCATCCTAGTACTACTCTCGCCCAAGCACGTTTAACTGCGGAGTTCTGATGGGATCCGGTGCATTAGTGCTGGTATGATCGCACCCGTAAGCACATGCATGATGAAATGCTATAAGCGACCACCCCTGACCTGATCCCACAACAAGGAGGGGAGGGGAGGGGAGGCCGCTCGTCGTCGAATTTTTACAGGAGTTTCCGGAGGGTGTTTTCCTTGTAGTAGCTATGGAATCGCTACTCCGACCGCCGGATCTTTAGAATTTCACGATGTCATCCCGGGGCCTTGGTTGAGGCAGTTTTGGTGAATTCTGGGACGAAATATCGCGTGGATTGCGGAGGAGGAGGCGTGGCTAGACTTCGGTGCGGGTGGAATAAAATCGAGGGAGGGGCGGTCGTTTGTACCTCACTCTTTGATCGCAGTTGGTCTTCAACGATTATCGTGAATCAACGACACGGGGTGAAGAGAGAGGGGAGTTAAGGGGGGCGGACAAAAAAGAGAAGGGGGAATAACAAAATGAGGGGTGCAACACGAGGACTTCCCAGGAGGTCACCCATCCTAGTACTACTCTCGCCCAAGCACGTTTAACTGCGGAGTTCTGATGGGATCCGGTGCATTAGTGCTGGTATGATCGCACCCGTAAGCACATGCATGATGAAATGCTATAAGCGACCACCCCTGACCTGATCCCACAACAAGGAGGGGAGGGGAGGGGAGGGGAGGCCGCTCGTCGTCGAATTTTTACAGGAGTTTCCGGAGGGTGTTTTCCTTGTAGTAGCTATGGAATCGCTACTCCGACCGCCGGATCTTTAGAATTTCACGATGTCATCCCGGGGCCTTGGTTGAGGCAGTTTTGGTGAATTCTGGGACGAAATATCGCGTGGATTGCGGAGGAGGAGGCGTGGCTAGACTTCGGTGCGGGTGGAATAAAATCGAGGGAGGGGCGGTCGTTTGTACCTCACTCTTTGATCGCAGTTGGTCTTCAACGATTATCGTGAATCAACGACACGGGGTGAAGAGAGAGGGGAGTTAAGGGGGGCGGACAAAAAAGAGAAGGGGGAATAACAAAATGAGGGGTGCAACACGAGGACTTCCCAGGAGGTCACCCATCCTAGTACTACTCTCGCCCAAGCACGTTTAACTGCGGAGTTCTGATGGGATCCGGTGCATTAGTGCTGGTATGATCGCACCCGTAAGCACATGCATGATGAAATGCTATAAGCGACCACCCCTGACCTGATCCCACAACAAGGAGGGGAGGGGAGGGGAGGGGAGGGGAGGCCGCTCGTCGTCGAATTTTTACAGGAGTTTCCGGAGGGTGTTTTCCTTGTAGTAGCTATGGAATCGCTACTCCGACCGCCGGATCTTTAGAATTTCACGATGTCATCCCGGGGCCTTGGTTGAGGCAGTTTTGGTGAATTCTGGGACGAAATATCGCGTGGATTGCGGAGGAGGAGGCGTGGCTAGACTTCGGTGCGGGTGGAATAAAATCGAGGGAGGGGCGGTCGTTTGTACCTCACTCTTTGATCGCAGTTGGTCTTCAACGATTATCGTGAATCAACGACACGGGGTGAAGAGAGAGGGGAGTTAAGGGGGGCGGACAAAAAAGAGAAGGGGGAATAACAAAATGAGGGGTGCAACACGAGGACTTCCCAGGAGGTCACCCATCCTAGTACTACTCTCGCCCAAGCACGTTTAACTGCGGAGTTCTGATGGGATCCGGTGCATTAGTGCTGGTATGATCGCACCCGTAAGCACATGCATGATGAAATGCTATAAGCGACCACCCCTGACCTGATCCCACAACAAGGAGGGGAGGGGAGGGGAGGCCGCTCGTCGTCGAATTTTTACAGGAGTTTCCGGAGGGTGTTTTCCTTGTAGTAGCTATGGAATCGCTACTCCGACCGCCGGATCTTTAGAATTTCACGATGTCATCCCGGGGCCTTGGTTGAGGCAGTTTTGGTGAATTCTGGGACGAAATATCGCGTGGATTGCGGAGGAGGAGGCGTGGCTAGACTTCGGTGCGGGTGGAATAAAATCGAGGGAGGGGCGGTCGTTTGTACCTCACTCTTTGATCGCAGTTGGTCTTCAACGATTATCGTGAATCAACGACACGGGGTGAAGAGAGAGGGGAGTTAAGGGGGGCGGACAAAAAAGAGAAGGGGGAATAACAAAATGAGGGGTGCAACACGAGGACTTCCCAGGAGGTCACCCATCCTAGTACTACTCTCGCCCAAGCACGTTTAACTGCGGAGTTCTGATGGGATCCGGTGCATTAGTGCTGGTATGATCGCACCCGTAAGCACATGCATGATGAAATGCTATAAGCGACCACCCCTGACCTGATCCCACAACAGGAGGGGAGGGGAGGGGAGGGGAGGCCGCTCGTCGTCGAATTTTTACAGGAGTTTCCGGAGGGTGTTTTCCTTGTAGTAGCTATGGAATCGCTACTCCGACCGCCGGATCTTTAGAATTTCACGATGTCATCCCGGGGCCTTGGTTGAGGCAGTTTTGGTGAATTCTGGGACGAAATATCGCGTGGATTGCGGAGGAGGAGGCGTGGCTAGACTTCGGTGCGGGTGGAATAAAATCGAGGGAGGGGCGGTCGTTTGTACCTCACTCTTTGATCGCAGTTGGTCTTCAACGATTATCGTGAATCAACGACACGGGGTGAAGAGAGAGGGGAGTTAAGGGGGGCGGACAAAAAAGAGAAGGGGGAATAACAAAATGAGGGGTGCAACACGAGGACTTCCCAGGAGGTCACCCATCCTAGTACTACTCTCGCCCAAGCACGTTTAACTGCGGAGTTCTGATGGGATCCGGTGCATTAGTGCTGGTATGATCGCACCCGTAAGCACATGCATGATGAAATGCTATAAGCGACCACCCCTGACCTGATCCCACAACAAGGAGGGGAGGGGAGGGGAGGCCGCTCGTCGTCGAATTTTTACAGGAGTTTCCGGAGGGTGTTTTCCTTGTAGTAGCTATGGAATCGCTACTCCGACCGCCGGATCTTTAGAATTTCACGATGTCATCCCGGGGCCTTGGTTGAGGCAGTTTTGGTGAATTCTGGGACGAAATATCGCGTGGATTGCGGAGGAGGAGGCGTGGCTAGACTTCGGTGCGGGTGGAATAAAATCGAGGGAGGGGCGGTCGTTTGTACCTCACTCTTTGATCGCAGTTGGTCTTCAACGATTATCGTGAATCAACGACACGGGGTGAAGAGAGAGGGGAGTTAAGGGGGGCGGACAAAAAAGAGAAGGGGGAATAACAAAATGAGGGGTGCAACACGAGGACTTCCCAGGAGGTCACCCATCCTAGTACTACTCTCGCCCAAGCACGTTTAACTGCGGAGTTCTGATGGGATCCGGTGCATTAGTGCTGGTATGATCGCACCCGTAAGCACATGCATGATGAAATGCTATAAGCGACCACCCCTGACCTGATCCCACAACAAGGAGGGGAGGGGAGGGGAGGCCGCTCGTCGTCGAATTTTTACAGGAGTTTCCGGAGGGTGTTTTCCTTGTAGTAGCTATGGAATCGCTACTCCGACCGCCGGATCTTTAGAATTTCACGATGTCATCCCGGGGCCTTGGTTGAGGCAGTTTTGGTGAATTCTGGGACGAAATATCGCGTGGATTGCGGAGGAGGAGGCGTGGCTAGACTTCGGTGCGGGTGGAATAAAATCGAGGGAGGGGCGGTCGTTTGTACCTCACTCTTTGATCGCAGTTGGTCTTCAACGATTATCGTGAATCAACGACACGGGGTGAAGAGAGAGGGGAGTTAAGGGGGGCGGACAAAAAAGAGAAGGGGGAATAACAAAATGAGGGGTGCAACACGAGGACTTCCCAGGAGGTCACCCATCCTAGTACTACTCTCGCCCAAGCACGTTTAACTGCGGAGTTCTGATGGGATCCGGTGCATTAGTGCTGGTATGATCGCACCCGTAAGCACATGCATGATGAAATGCTATAAGCGACCACCCCTGACCTGATCCCACAACAGGGGAGGGGAGGGGAGGGGAGGGGAGGCCGCTCGTCGTCGAATTTTTACAGGAGTTTCCGGAGGGTGTTTTCCTTGTAGTAGCTATGGAATCGCTACTCCGACCGCCGGATCTTTAGAATTTCACGATGTCATCCCGGGGCCTTGGTTGAGGCAGTTTTGGTGAATTCTGGGACGAAATATCGCGTGGATTGCGGAGGAGGAGGCGTGGCTAGACTTCGGTGCGGGTGGAATAAAATCGAGGGAGGGGCGGTCGTTTGTACCTCACTCTTTGATCGCAGTTGGTCTTCAACGATTATCGTGAATCAACGACACGGGGTGAAGAGAGAGGGGAGTTAAGGGGGGCGGACAAAAAAGAGAAGGGGGAATAACAAAATGAGGGGTGCAACACGAGGACTTCCCAGGAGGTCACCCATCCTAGTACTACTCTCGCCCAAGCACGTTTAACTGCGGAGTTCTGATGGGATCCGGTGCATTAGTGCTGGTATGATCGCACCCGTAAGCACATGCATGATGAAATGCTATAAGCGACCACCCCTGACCTGATCCCACAACAAGGAGGGGAGGGGAGGGGAGGCCGCTCGTCGTCGAATTTTTACAGGAGTTTCCGGAGGGTGTTTTCCTTGTAGTAGCTATGGAATCGCTACTCCGACCGCCGGATCTTTAGAATTTCACGATGTCATCCCGGGGCCTTGGTTGAGGCAGTTTTGGTGAATTCTGGGACGAAATATCGCGTGGATTGCGGAGGAGGAGGCGTGGCTAGACTTCGGTGCGGGTGGAATAAAATCGAGGGAGGGGCGGTCGTTTGTACCTCACTCTTTGATCGCAGTTGGTCTTCAACGATTATCGTGAATCAACGACACGGGGTGAAGAGAGAGGGGAGTTAAGGGGGGCGGACAAAAAAGAGAAGGGGGAATAACAAAATGAGGGGTGCAACACGAGGACTTCCCAGGAGGTCACCCATCCTAGTACTACTCTCGCCCAAGCACGTTTAACTGCGGAGTTCTGATGGGATCCGGTGCATTAGTGCTGGTATGATCGCACCCGTAAGCACATGCATGATGAAATGCTATAAGCGACCACCCCTGACCTGATCCCACAACAAGGGGAGGGGAGGGGAGGGGAGGGGAGGCCGCTCGTCGTCGAATTTTTACAGGAGTTTCCGGAGGGTGTTTTCCTTGTAGTAGCTATGGAATCGCTACTCCGACCGCCGGATCTTTAGAATTTCACGATGTCATCCCGGGGCCTTGGTTGAGGCAGTTTTGGTGAATTCTGGGACGAAATATCGCGTGGATTGCGGAGGAGGAGGCGTGGCTAGACTTCGGTGCGGGTGGAATAAAATCGAGGGAGGGGCGGTCGTTTGTACCTCACTCTTTGATCGCAGTTGGTCTTCAACGATTATCGTGAATCAACGACACGGGGTGAAGAGAGAGGGGAGTTAAGGGGGGCGGACAAAAAAGAGAAGGGGGAATAACAAAATGAGGGGTGCAACACGAGGACTTCCCAGGAGGTCACCCATCCTAGTACTACTCTCGCCCAAGCACGTTTAACTGCGGAGTTCTGATGGGATCCGGTGCATTAGTGCTGGTATGATCGCACCCGTAAGCACATGCATGATGAAATGCTATAAGCGACCACCCCTGACCTGATCCCACAACAGGGGAGGGGAGGGGAGGGGAGGGGAGGCCGCTCGTCGTCGAATTTTTACAGGAGTTTCCGGAGGGTGTTTTCCTTGTAGTAGCTATGGAATCGCTACTCCGACCGCCGGATCTTTAGAATTTCACGATGTCATCCCGGGGCCTTGGTTGAGGCAGTTTTGGTGAATTCTGGGACGAAATATCGCGTGGATTGCGGAGGAGGAGGCGTGGCTAGACTTCGGTGCGGGTGGAATAAAATCGAGGGAGGGGCGGTCGTTTGTACCTCACTCTTTGATCGCAGTTGGTCTTCAACGATTATCGTGAATCAACGACACGGGGTGAAGAGAGAGGGGAGTTAAGGGGGGCGGACAAAAAAGAGAAGGGGGAATAACAAAATGAGGGGTGCAACACGAGGACTTCCCAGGAGGTCACCCATCCTAGTACTACTCTCGCCCAAGCACGTTTAACTGCGGAGTTCTGATGGGATCCGGTGCATTAGTGCTGGTATGATCGCACCCGTAAGCACATGCATGATGAAATGCTATAAGCGACCACCCCTGACCTGATCCCACAACAAGGAGGGGAGGGGAGGGGAGGGGAGGCCGCTCGTCGTCGAATTTTTACAGGAGTTTCCGGAGGGTGTTTTCCTTGTAGTAGCTATGGAATCGCTACTCCGACCGCCGGATCTTTAGAATTTCACGATGTCATCCCGGGGCCTTGGTTGAGGCAGTTTTGGTGAATTCTGGGACGAAATATCGCGTGGATTGCGGAGGAGGAGGCGTGGCTAGACTTCGGTGCGGGTGGAATAAAATCGAGGGAGGGGCGGTCGTTTGTACCTCACTCTTTGATCGCAGTTGGTCTTCAACGATTATCGTGAATCAACGACACGGGGTGAAGAGAGAGGGGAGTTAAGGGGGGCGGACAAAAAAGAGAAGGGGGAATAACAAAATGAGGGGTGCAACACGAGGACTTCCCAGGAGGTCACCCATCCTAGTACTACTCTCGCCCAAGCACGTTTAACTGCGGAGTTCTGATGGGATCCGGTGCATTAGTGCTGGTATGATCGCACCCGTAAGCACATGCATGATGAAATGCTATAAGCGACCACCCCTGACCTGATCCCACAACAAGGAGGGGAGGGGAGGGGAGGGGAGGCCGCTCGTCGTCGAATTTTTACAGGAGTTTCCGGAGGGTGTTTTCCTTGTAGTAGCTATGGAATCGCTACTCCGACCGCCGGATCTTTAGAATTTCACGATGTCATCCCGGGGCCTTGGTTGAGGCAGTTTTGGTGAATTCTGGGACGAAATATCGCGTGGATTGCGGAGGAGGAGGCGTGGCTAGACTTCGGTGCGGGTGGAATAAAATCGAGGGAGGGGCGGTCGTTTGTACCTCACTCTTTGATCGCAGTTGGTCTTCAACGATTATCGTGAATCAACG
The DNA here is from genome assembly GCA_025169955.1 of Salix arbutifolia. Lineage (NCBI taxonomy): Eukaryota > Viridiplantae > Streptophyta > Magnoliopsida > Malpighiales > Salicaceae > Salix > Salix arbutifolia. Next base: position 6,396,287 of record CM045920.1, read on the forward strand.
ACACGGGGTGAAGAGAGAGGGGAGTTAAGGGGGGCGGACAAAAAAGAGAAGGGGGAATAACAAAATGAGGGGTGCAACACGAGGACTTCCCAGGAGGTCACCCATCCTAGTACTACTCTCGCCCAAGCACGTTTAACTGCGGAGTTCTGATGGGATCCGGTGCATTAGTGCTGGTATGATCGCACCCGTAAGCACATGCATGATGAAATGCTATAAGCGACCACCCCTGACCTGATCCCACAACAAGGGGAGGGGAGGGGAGGGGAGGGGAGGCCGCTCGTCGTCGAATTTTTACAGGAGTTTCCGGAGGGTGTTTTCCTTGTAGTAGCTATGGAATCGCTACTCCGACCGCCGGATCTTTAGAATTTCACGATGTCATCCCGGGGCCTTGGTTGAGGCAGTTTTGGTGAATTCTGGGACGAAATATCGCGTGGATTGCGGAGGAGGAGGCGTGGCTAGACTTCGGTGCGGGTGGAATAAAATCGAGGGAGGGGCGGTCGTTTGTACCTCACTCTTTGATCGCAGTTGGTCTTCAACGATTATCGTGAATCAACGACACGGGGTGAAGAGAGAGGGGAGTTAAGGGGGGCGGACAAAAAAGAGAAGGGGGAATAACAAAATGAGGGGTGCAACACGAGGACTTCCCAGGAGGTCACCCATCCTAGTACTACTCTCGCCCAAGCACGTTTAACTGCGGAGTTCTGATGGGATCCGGTGCATTAGTGCTGGTATGATCGCACCCGTAAGCACATGCATGATGAAATGCTATAAGCGACCACCCCTGACCTGATCCCACAACAAGGGGAGGGGAGGGGAGGGGAGGCCGCTCGTCGTCGAATTTTTACAGGAGTTTCCGGAGGGTGTTTTCCTTGTAGTAGCTATGGAATCGCTACTCCGACCGCCGGATCTTTAGAATTTCACGATGTCATCCCGGGGCCTTGGTTGAGGCAGTTTTGGTGAATTCTGGGACGAAATATCGCGTGGATTGCGGAGGAGGAGGCGTGGCTAGACTTCGGTGCGGGTGGAATAAAATCGAGGGAGGGGCGGTCGTTTGTACCTCACTCTTTGATCGCAGTTGGTCTTCAACGATTATCGTGAATCAACGACACGGGGTGAAGAGAGAGGGGAGTTAAGGGGGGCGGACAAAAAAGAGAAGGGGGAATAACAAAATGAGGGGTGCAACACGAGGACTTCCCAGGAGGTCACCCATCCTAGTACTACTCTCGCCCAAGCACGTTTAACTGCGGAGTTCTGATGGGATCCGGTGCATTAGTGCTGGTATGATCGCACCCGTAAGCACATGCATGATGAAATGCTATAAGCGACCACCCCTGACCTGATCCCACAACAAGGGGAGGGGAGGGGAGGGGAGGCCGCTCGTCGTCGAATTTTTACAGGAGTTTCCGGAGGGTGTTTTCCTTGTAGTAGCTATGGAATCGCTACTCCGACCGCCGGATCTTTAGAATTTCACGATGTCATCCCGGGGCCTTGGTTGAGGCAGTTTTGGTGAATTCTGGGACGAAATATCGCGTGGATTGCGGAGGAGGAGGCGTGGCTAGACTTCGGTGCGGGTGGAATAAAATCGAGGGAGGGGCGGTCGTTTGTACCTCACTCTTTGATCGCAGTTGGTCTTCAACGATTATCGTGAATCAACGACACGGGGTGAAGAGAGAGGGGAGTTAAGGGGGGCGGACAAAAAAGAGAAGGGGGAATAACAAAATGAGGGGTGCAACACGAGGACTTCCCAGGAGGTCACCCATCCTAGTACTACTCTCGCCCAAGCACGTTTAACTGCGGAGTTCTGATGGGATCCGGTGCATTAGTGCTGGTATGATCGCACCCGTAAGCACATGCATGATGAAATGCTATAAGCGACCACCCCTGACCTGATCCCACAACAAGGAGGGGAGGGGAGGGGAGGGGAGGCCGCTCGTCGTCGAATTTTTACAGGAGTTTCCGGAGGGTGTTTTCCTTGTAGTAGCTATGGAATCGCTACTCCGACCGCCGGATCTTTAGAATTTCACGATGTCATCCCGGGGCCTTGGTTGAGGCAGTTTTGGTGAATTCTGGGACGAAATATCGCGTGGATTGCGGAGGAGGAGGCGTGGCTAGACTTCGGTGCGGGTGGAATAAAATCGAGGGAGGGGCGGTCGTTTGTACCTCACTCTTTGATCGCAGTTGGTCTTCAACGATTATCGTGAATCAACGACACGGGGTGAAGAGAGAGGGGAGTTAAGGGGGGCGGACAAAAAAGAGAAGGGGGAATAACAAAATGAGGGGTGCAACACGAGGACTTCCCAGGAGGTCACCCATCCTAGTACTACTCTCGCCCAAGCACGTTTAACTGCGGAGTTCTGATGGGATCCGGTGCATTAGTGCTGGTATGATCGCACCCGTAAGCACATGCATGATGAAATGCTATAAGCGACCACCCCTGACCTGATCCCACAACAAGGAGGGGAGGGGAGGGGAGGGGAGGGGAGGCCGCTCGTCGTCGAATTTTTACAGGAGTTTCCGGAGGGTGTTTTCCTTGTAGTAGCTATGGAATCGCTACTCCGACCGCCGGATCTTTAGAATTTCACGATGTCATCCCGGGGCCTTGGTTGAGGCAGTTTTGGTGAATTCTGGGACGAAATATCGCGTGGATTGCGGAGGAGGAGGCGTGGCTAGACTTCGGTGCGGGTGGAATAAAATCGAGGGAGGGGCGGTCGTTTGTACCTCACTCTTTGATCGCAGTTGGTCTTCAACGATTATCGTGAATCAACGACACGGGGTGAAGAGAGAGGGGAGTTAAGGGGGGCGGACAAAAAAGAGAAGGGGGAATAACAAAATGAGGGGTGCAACACGAGGACTTCCCAGGAGGTCACCCATCCTAGTACTACTCTCGCCCAAGCACGTTTAACTGCGGAGTTCTGATGGGATCCGGTGCATTAGTGCTGGTATGATCGCACCCGTAAGCACATGCATGATGAAATGCTATAAGCGACCACCCCTGACCTGATCCCACAACAAGGAGGGGAGGGGAGGGGAGGCCGCTCGTCGTCGAATTTTTACAGGAGTTTCCGGAGGGTGTTTTCCTTGTAGTAGCTATGGAATCGCTACTCCGACCGCCGGATCTTTAGAATTTCACGATGTCATCCCGGGGCCTTGGTTGAGGCAGTTTTGGTGAATTCTGGGACGAAATATCGCGTGGATTGCGGAGGAGGAGGCGTGGCTAGACTTCGGTGCGGGTGGAATAAAATCGAGGGAGGGGCGGTCGTTTGTACCTCACTCTTTGATCGCAGTTGGTCTTCAACGATTATCGTGAATCAACGACACGGGGTGAAGAGAGAGGGGAGTTAAGGGGGGCGGACAAAAAAGAGAAGGGGGAATAACAAAATGAGGGGTGCAACACGAGGACTTCCCAGGAGGTCACCCATCCTAGTACTACTCTCGCCCAAGCACGTTTAACTGCGGAGTTCTGATGGGATCCGGTGCATTAGTGCTGGTATGATCGCACCCGTAAGCACATGCATGATGAAATGCTATAAGCGACCACCCCTGACCTGATCCCACAACAAGGGGAGGGGAGGGGAGGGGAGGCCGCTCGTCGTCGAATTTTTACAGGAGTTTCCGGAGGGTGTTTTCCTTGTAGTAGCTATGGAATCGCTACTCCGACCGCCGGATCTTTAGAATTTCACGATGTCATCCCGGGGCCTTGGTTGAGGCAGTTTTGGTGAATTCTGGGACGAAATATCGCGTGGATTGCGGAGGAGGAGGCGTGGCTAGACTTCGGTGCGGGTGGAATAAAATCGAGGGAGGGGCGGTCGTTTGTACCTCACTCTTTGATCGCAGTTGGTCTTCAACGATTATCGTGAATCAACGACACGGGGTGAAGAGAGAGGGGAGTTAAGGGGGGCGGACAAAAAAGAGAAGGGGGAATAACAAAATGAGGGGTGCAACACGAGGACTTCCCAGGAGGTCACCCATCCTAGTACTACTCTCGCCCAAGCACGTTTAACTGCGGAGTTCTGATGGGATCCGGTGCATTAGTGCTGGTATGATCGCACCCGTAAGCACATGCATGATGAAATGCTATAAGCGACCACCCCTGACCTGATCCCACAACAAGGAGGGGAGGGGAGGGGAGGCCGCTCGTCGTCGAATTTTTACAGGAGTTTCCGGAGGGTGTTTTCCTTGTAGTAGCTATGGAATCGCTACTCCGACCGCCGGATCTTTAGAATTTCACGATGTCATCCCGGGGCCTTGGTTGAGGCAGTTTTGGTGAATTCTGGGACGAAATATCGCGTGGATTGCGGAGGAGGAGGCGTGGCTAGACTTCGGTGCGGGTGGAATAAAATCGAGGGAGGGGCGGTCGTTTGTACCTCACTCTTTGATCGCAGTTGGTCTTCAACGATTATCGTGAATCAACGACACGGGGTGAAGAGAGAGGGGAGTTAAGGGGGGCGGACAAAAAAGAGAAGGGGGAATAACAAAATGAGGGGTGCAACACGAGGACTTCCCAGGAGGTCACCCATCCTAGTACTACTCTCGCCCAAGCACGTTTAACTGCGGAGTTCTGATGGGATCCGGTGCATTAGTGCTGGTATGATCGCACCCGTAAGCACATGCATGATGAAATGCTATAAGCGACCACCCCTGACCTGATCCCACAACAGGAGGGGAGGGGAGGGGAGGGGAGGGGAGGGGAGGCCGCTCGTCGTCGAATTTTTACAGGAGTTTCCGGAGGGTGTTTTCCTTGTAGTAGCTATGGAATCGCTACTCCGACCGCCGGATCTTTAGAATTTCACGATGTCATCCCGGGGCCTTGGTTGAGGCAGTTTTGGTGAATTCTGGGACGAAATATCGCGTGGATTGCGGAGGAGGAGGCGTGGCTAGACTTCGGTGCGGGTGGAATAAAATCGAGGGAGGGGCGGTCGTTTGTACCTCACTCTTTGATCGCAGTTGGTCTTCAACGATTATCGTGAATCAACGACACGGGGTGAAGAGAGAGGGGAGTTAAGGGGGGCGGACAAAAAAGAGAAGGGGGAATAACAAAATGAGGGGTGCAACACGAGGACTTCCCAGGAGGTCACCCATCCTAGTACTACTCTCGCCCAAGCACGTTTAACTGCGGAGTTCTGATGGGATCCGGTGCATTAGTGCTGGTATGATCGCACCCGTAAGCACATGCATGATGAAATGCTATAAGCGACCACCCCTGACCTGATCCCACAACAAGGAGGGGAGGGGAGGGGAGGGGAGGGGAGGGGAGGCCGCTCGTCGTCGAATTTTTACAGGAGTTTCCGGAGGGTGTTTTCCTTGTAGTAGCTATGGAATCGCTACTCCGACCGCCGGATCTTTAGAATTTCACGATGTCATCCCGGGGCCTTGGTTGAGGCAGTTTTGGTGAATTCTGGGACGAAATATCGCGTGGATTGCGGAGGAGGAGGCGTGGCTAGACTTCGGTGCGGGTGGAATAAAATCGAGGGAGGGGCGGTCGTTTGTACCTCACTCTTTGATCGCAGTTGGTCTTCAACGATTATCGTGAATCAACGACACGGGGTGAAGAGAGAGGGGAGTTAAGGGGGGCGGACAAAAAAGAGAAGGGGGAATAACAAAATGAGGGGTGCAACACGAGGACTTCCCAGGAGGTCACCCATCCTAGTACTACTCTCGCCCAAGCACGTTTAACTGCGGAGTTCTGATGGGATCCGGTGCATTAGTGCTGGTATGATCGCACCCGTAAGCACATGCATGATGAAATGCTATAAGCGACCACCCCTGACCTGATCCCACAACAAGGAGGGGAGGAGGGGAGGGGAGGGGAGGGGAGGCCGCTCGTCGTCGAATTTTTACAGGAGTTTCCGGAGGGTGTTTTCCTTGTAGTAGCTATGGAATCGCTACTCCGACCGCCGGATCTTTAGAATTTCACGATGTCATCCCGGGGCCTTGGTTGAGGCAGTTTTGGTGAATTCTGGGACGAAATATCGCGTGGATTGCGGAGGAGGAGGCGTGGCTAGACTTCGGTGCGGGTGGAATAAAATCGAGGGAGGGGCGGTCGTTTGTACCTCACTCTTTGATCGCAGTTGGTCTTCAACGATTATCGTGAATCAACGACACGGGGTGAAGAGAGAGGGGAGTTAAGGGGGGCGGACAAAAAAGAGAAGGGGGAATAACAAAATGAGGGGTGCAACACGAGGACTTCCCAGGAGGTCACCCATCCTAGTACTACTCTCGCCCAAGCACGTTTAACTGCGGAGTTCTGATGGGATCCGGTGCATTAGTGCTGGTATGATCGCACCCGTAAGCACATGCATGATGAAATGCTATAAGCGACCACCCCTGACCTGATCCCACAACAAGGAGGGGAGGGGAGGGGAGGGGAGGGGAGGGGAGGCCGCTCGTCGTCGAATTTTTACAGGAGTTTCCGGAGGGTGTTTTCCTTGTAGTAGCTATGGAATCGCTACTCCGACCGCCGGATCTTTAGAATTTCACGATGTCATCCCGGGGCCTTGGTTGAGGCAGTTTTGGTGAATTCTGGGACGAAATATCGCGTGGATTGCGGAGGAGGAGGCGTGGCTAGACTTCGGTGCGGGTGGAATAAAATCGAGGGAGGGGCGGTCGTTTGTACCTCACTCTTTGATCGCAGTTGGTCTTCAACGATTATCGTGAATCAACGACACGGGGTGAAGAGAGAGGGGAGTTAAGGGGGGCGGACAAAAAAGAGAAGGGGGAATAACAAAATGAGGGGTGCAACACGAGGACTTCCCAGGAGGTCACCCATCCTAGTACTACTCTCGCCCAAGCACGTTTAACTGCGGAGTTCTGATGGGATCCGGTGCATTAGTGCTGGTATGATCGCACCCGTAAGCACATGCATGATGAAATGCTATAAGCGACCACCCCTGACCTGATCCCACAACAAGGAGGGGAGGGGAGGGGAGGGGAGGGGAGGGGAGGCCGCTCGTCGTCGAATTTTTACAGGAGTTTCCGGAGGGTGTTTTCCTTGTAGTAGCTATGGAATCGCTACTCCGACCGCCGGATCTTTAGAATTTCACGATGTCATCCCGGGGCCTTGGTTGAGGCAGTTTTGGTGAATTCTGGGACGAAATATCGCGTGGATTGCGGAGGAGGAGGCGTGGCTAGACTTCGGTGCGGGTGGAATAAAATCGAGGGAGGGGCGGTCGTTTGTACCTCACTCTTTGATCGCAGTTGGTCTTCAACGATTATCGTGAATCAACGACACGGGGTGAAGAGAGAGGGGAGTTAAGGGGGGCGGACAAAAAAGAGAAGGGGGAATAACAAAATGAGGGGTGCAACACGAGGACTTCCCAGGAGGTCACCCATCCTAGTACTACTCTCGCCCAAGCACGTTTAACTGCGGAGTTCTGATGGGATCCGGTGCATTAGTGCTGGTATGATCGCACCCGTAAGCACATGCATGATGAAATGCTATAAGCGACCACCCCTGACCTGATCCCACAACAAGGAGGGGAGGGGAGGGGAGGGGAGGGGAGGCCGCTCGTCGTCGAATTTTTACAGGAGTTTCCGGAGGGTGTTTTCCTTGTAGTAGCTATGGAATCGCTACTCCGACCGCCGGATCTTTAGAATTTCACGATGTCATCCCGGGGCCTTGGTTGAGGCAGTTTTGGTGAATTCTGGGACGAAATATCGCGTGGATTGCGGAGGAGGAGGCGTGGCTAGACTTCGGTGCGGGTGGAATAAAATCGAGGGAGGGGCGGTCGTTTGTACCTCACTCTTTGATCGCAGTTGGTCTTCAACGATTATCGTGAATCAACGACACGGGGTGAAGAGAGAGGGGAGTTAAGGGGGGCGGACAAAAAAGAGAAGGGGGAATAACAAAATGAGGGGTGCAACACGAGGACTTCCCAGGAGGTCACCCATCCTAGTACTACTCTCGCCCAAGCACGTTTAACTGCGGAGTTCTGATGGGATCCGGTGCATTAGTGCTGGTATGATCGCACCCGTAAGCACATGCATGATGAAATGCTATAAGCGACCACCCCTGACCTGATCCCACAACAGGGGAGGGGAGGGGAGGGGAGGGGAGGCCGCTCGTCGTCGAATTTTTACAGGAGTTTCCGGAGGGTGTTTTCCTTGTAGTAGCTATGGAATCGCTACTCCGACCGCCGGATCTTTAGAATTTCACGATGTCATCCCGGGGCCTTGGTTGAGGCAGTTTTGGTGAATTCTGGGACGAAATATCGCGTGGATTGCGGAGGAGGAGGCGTGGCTAGACTTCGGTGCGGGTGGAATAAAATCGAGGGAGGGGCGGTCGTTTGTACCTCACTCTTTGATCGCAGTTGGTCTTCAACGATTATCGTGAATCAACGACACGGGGTGAAGAGAGAGGGGAGTTAAGGGGGGCGGACAAAAAAGAGAAGGGGGAATAACAAAATGAGGGGTGCAACACGAGGACTTCCCAGGAGGTCACCCATCCTAGTACTACTCTCGCCCAAGCACGTTTAACTGCGGAGTTCTGATGGGATCCGGTGCATTAGTGCTGGTATGATCGCACCCGTAAGCACATGCATGATGAAATGCTATAAGCGACCACCCCTGACCTGATCCCACAACAAGGAGGGGAGGGGAGGGGAGGGGAGGGGAGGGGAGGCCGCTCGTCGTCGAATTTTTACAGGAGTTTCCGGAGGGTGTTTTCCTTGTAGTAGCTATGGAATCGCTACTCCGACCGCCGGATCTTTAGAATTTCACGATGTCATCCCGGGGCCTTGGTTGAGGCAGTTTTGGTGAATTCTGGGACGAAATATCGCGTGGATTGCGGAGGAGGAGGCGTGGCTAGACTTCGGTGCGGGTGGAATAAAATCGAGGGAGGGGCGGTCGTTTGTACCTCACTCTTTGATCGCAGTTGGTCTTCAACGATTATCGTGAATCAACGACACGGGGTGAAGAGAGAGGGGAGTTAAGGGGGGCGGACAAAAAAGAGAAGGGGGAATAACAAAATGAGGGGTGCAACACGAGGACTTCCCAGGAGGTCACCCATCCTAGTACTACTCTCGCCCAAGCACGTTTAACTGCGGAGTTCTGATGGGATCCGGTGCATTAGTGCTGGTATGATCGCACCCGTAAGCACATGCATGATGAAATGCTATAAGCGACCACCCCTGACCTGATCCCACAACAAGGAGGGGAGGGGAGGGGAGGGGAGGGGAGGCCGCTCGTCGTCGAATTTTTACAGGAGTTTCCGGAGGGTGTTTTCCTTGTAGTAGCTATGGAATCGCTACTCCGACCGCCGGATCTTTAGAATTTCACGATGTCATCCCGGGGCCTTGGTTGAGGCAGTTTTGGTGAATTCTGGGACGAAATATCGCGTGGATTGCGGAGGAGGAGGCGTGGCTAGACTTCGGTGCGGGTGGAATAAAATCGAGGGAGGGGGCGGTCGTTTGTACCTCACTCTTTGATCGCAGTTGGTCTTCAACGATTATCGTGAATCAACGACACGGGGTGAAGAGAGAGGGGAGTTAAGGGGGGCGGACAAAAAAGAGAAGGGGGAATAACAAAATGAGGGGTGCAACACGAGGACTTCCCAGGAGGTCACCCATCCTAGTACTACTCTCGCCCAAGCACGTTTAACTGCGGAGTTCTGATGGGATCCGGTGCATTAGTGCTGGTATGATCGCACCCGTAAGCACATGCATGATGAAATGCTATAAGCGACCACCCCTGACCTGATCCCACAACAAGGAGGGGAGGGGAGGGGAGGCCGCTCGTCGTCGAATTTTTACAGGAGTTTCCGGAGGGTGTTTTCCTTGTAGTAGCTATGGAATCGCTACTCCGACCGCCGGATCGCCGGACTAG
>CM045920.1:6406205-6458658 GCA_025169955.1 Salix arbutifolia
TCCGGAGGGTGTTTTCCTTGTAGTAGCTATGGAATCGCTACTCCGACCGCCGGATCTTTAGAATTTCACGATGTCATCCCGGGGCCTTGGTTGAGGCAGTTTTGGTGAATTCTGGGACGAAATATCGCGTGGATTGCGGAGGAGGAGGCGTGGCTAGACTTCGGTGCGGGTGGAATAAAATCGAGGGAGGGGCGGTCGTTTGTACCTCACTCTTTGATCGCAGTTGGTCTTCAACGATTATCGTGAATCAACGACACGGGGTGAAGAGAGAGGGGAGTTAAGGGGGGCGGACAAAAAAGAGAAGGGGGAATAACAAAATGAGGGGTGCAACACGAGGACTTCCCAGGAGGTCACCCATCCTAGTACTACTCTCGCCCAAGCACGTTTAACTGCGGAGTTCTGATGGGATCCGGTGCATTAGTGCTGGTATGATCGCACCCGTAAGCACATGCATGATGAAATGCTATAAGCGACCACCCCTGACCTGATCCCACAACAGGAGGGGAGGGGAGGGGAGGGGAGGCCGCTCGTCGTCGAATTTTTACAGGAGTTTCCGGAGGGTGTTTTCCTTGTAGTAGCTATGGAATCGCTACTCCGACCGCCGGATCTTTAGAATTTCACGATGTCATCCCGGGGCCTTGGTTGAGGCAGTTTTGGTGAATTCTGGGACGAAATATCGCGTGGATTGCGGAGGAGGAGGCGTGGCTAGACTTCGGTGCGGGTGGAATAAAATCGAGGGAGGGGCGGTCGTTTGTACCTCACTCTTTGATCGCAGTTGGTCTTCAACGATTATCGTGAATCAACGACACGGGGTGAAGAGAGAGGGGAGTTAAGGGGGGCGGACAAAAAAGAGAAGGGGGAATAACAAAATGAGGGGTGCAACACGAGGACTTCCCAGGAGGTCACCCATCCTAGTACTACTCTCGCCCAAGCACGTTTAACTGCGGAGTTCTGATGGGATCCGGTGCATTAGTGCTGGTATGATCGCACCCGTAAGCACATGCATGATGAAATGCTATAAGCGACCACCCCTGACCTGATCCCACAACAAGGAGGGGAGGGGAGGGGAGGGGAGGGGAGGGGAGGCCGCTCGTCGTCGAATTTTTACAGGAGTTTCCGGAGGGTGTTTTCCTTGTAGTAGCTATGGAATCGCTACTCCGACCGCCGGATCTTTAGAATTTCACGATGTCATCCCGGGGCCTTGGTTGAGGCAGTTTTGGTGAATTCTGGGACGAAATATCGCGTGGATTGCGGAGGAGGAGGCGTGGCTAGACTTCGGTGCGGGTGGAATAAAATCGAGGGAGGGGCGGTCGTTTGTACCTCACTCTTTGATCGCAGTTGGTCTTCAACGATTATCGTGAATCAACGACACGGGGTGAAGAGAGAGGGGAGTTAAGGGGGGCGGACAAAAAAGAGAAGGGGGAATAACAAAATGAGGGGTGCAACACGAGGACTTCCCAGGAGGTCACCCATCCTAGTACTACTCTCGCCCAAGCACGTTTAACTGCGGAGTTCTGATGGGATCCGGTGCATTAGTGCTGGTATGATCGCACCCGTAAGCACATGCATGATGAAATGCTATAAGCGACCACCCCTGACCTGATCCCACAACAAGGAGGGGAGGGGAGGGGAGGGGAGGGGAGGGGAGGCCGCTCGTCGTCGAATTTTTACAGGAGTTTCCGGAGGGTGTTTTCCTTGTAGTAGCTATGGAATCGCTACTCCGACCGCCGGATCTTTAGAATTTCACGATGTCATCCCGGGGCCTTGGTTGAGGCAGTTTTGGTGAATTCTGGGACGAAATATCGCGTGGATTGCGGAGGAGGAGGCGTGGCTAGACTTCGGTGCGGGTGGAATAAAATCGAGGGAGGGGCGGTCGTTTGTACCTCACTCTTTGATCGCAGTTGGTCTTCAACGATTATCGTGAATCAACGACACGGGGTGAAGAGAGAGGGGAGTTAAGGGGGGCGGACAAAAAAGAGAAGGGGGAATAACAAAATGAGGGGTGCAACACGAGGACTTCCCAGGAGGTCACCCATCCTAGTACTACTCTCGCCCAAGCACGTTTAACTGCGGAGTTCTGATGGGATCCGGTGCATTAGTGCTGGTATGATCGCACCCGTAAGCACATGCATGATGAAATGCTATAAGCGACCACCCCTGACCTGATCCCACAACAAGGGGAGGGGAGGGGAGGGGAGGGGAGGCCGCTCGTCGTCGAATTTTTACAGGAGTTTCCGGAGGGTGTTTTCCTTGTAGTAGCTATGGAATCGCTACTCCGACCGCCGGATCTTTAGAATTTCACGATGTCATCCCGGGGCCTTGGTTGAGGCAGTTTTGGTGAATTCTGGGACGAAATATCGCGTGGATTGCGGAGGAGGAGGCGTGGCTAGACTTCGGTGCGGGTGGAATAAAATCGAGGGAGGGGCGGTCGTTTGTACCTCACTCTTTGATCGCAGTTGGTCTTCAACGATTATCGTGAATCAACGACACGGGGTGAAGAGAGAGGGGAGTTAAGGGGGGCGGACAAAAAAGAGAAGGGGGAATAACAAAATGAGGGGTGCAACACGAGGACTTCCCAGGAGGTCACCCATCCTAGTACTACTCTCGCCCAAGCACGTTTAACTGCGGAGTTCTGATGGGATCCGGTGCATTAGTGCTGGTATGATCGCACCCGTAAGCACATGCATGATGAAATGCTATAAGCGACCACCCCTGACCTGATCCCACAACAGGAGGGGAGGGGAGGGGAGGGGAGGGGAGGGGAGGCCGCTCGTCGTCGAATTTTTACAGGAGTTTCCGGAGGGTGTTTTCCTTGTAGTAGCTATGGAATCGCTACTCCGACCGCCGGATCTTTAGAATTTCACGATGTCATCCCGGGGCCTTGGTTGAGGCAGTTTTGGTGAATTCTGGGACGAAATATCGCGTGGATTGCGGAGGAGGAGGCGTGGCTAGACTTCGGTGCGGGTGGAATAAAATCGAGGGAGGGGCGGTCGTTTGTACCTCACTCTTTGATCGCAGTTGGTCTTCAACGATTATCGTGAATCAACGACACGGGGTGAAGAGAGAGGGGAGTTAAGGGGGGCGGACAAAAAAGAGAAGGGGGAATAACAAAATGAGGGGTGCAACACGAGGACTTCCCAGGAGGTCACCCATCCTAGTACTACTCTCGCCCAAGCACGTTTAACTGCGGAGTTCTGATGGGATCCGGTGCATTAGTGCTGGTATGATCGCACCCGTAAGCACATGCATGATGAAATGCTATAAGCGACCACCCCTGACCTGATCCCACAACAGGGGAGGGGAGGGGAGGGGAGGGGAGGGGAGGCCGCTCGTCGTCGAATTTTTACAGGAGTTTCCGGAGGGTGTTTTCCTTGTAGTAGCTATGGAATCGCTACTCCGACCGCCGGATCTTTAGAATTTCACGATGTCATCCCGGGGCCTTGGTTGAGGCAGTTTTGGTGAATTCTGGGACGAAATATCGCGTGGATTGCGGAGGAGGAGGCGTGGCTAGACTTCGGTGCGGGTGGAATAAAATCGAGGGAGGGGCGGTCGTTTGTACCTCACTCTTTGATCGCAGTTGGTCTTCAACGATTATCGTGAATCAACGACACGGGGTGAAGAGAGAGGGGAGTTAAGGGGGGCGGACAAAAAAGAGAAGGGGGAATAACAAAATGAGGGGTGCAACACGAGGACTTCCCAGGAGGTCACCCATCCTAGTACTACTCTCGCCCAAGCACGTTTAACTGCGGAGTTCTGATGGGATCCGGTGCATTAGTGCTGGTATGATCGCACCCGTAAGCACATGCATGATGAAATGCTATAAGCGACCACCCCTGACCTGATCCCACAACAGGGGAGGGGAGGGGAGGGGAGGGGAGGGGAGGCCGCTCGTCGTCGAATTTTTACAGGAGTTTCCGGAGGGTGTTTTCCTTGTAGTAGCTATGGAATCGCTACTCCGACCGCCGGATCTTTAGAATTTCACGATGTCATCCCGGGGCCTTGGTTGAGGCAGTTTTGGTGAATTCTGGGACGAAATATCGCGTGGATTGCGGAGGAGGAGGCGTGGCTAGACTTCGGTGCGGGTGGAATAAAATCGAGGGAGGGGCGGTCGTTTGTACCTCACTCTTTGATCGCAGTTGGTCTTCAACGATTATCGTGAATCAACGACACGGGGTGAAGAGAGAGGGGAGTTAAGGGGGGCGGACAAAAAAGAGAAGGGGGAATAACAAAATGAGGGGTGCAACACGAGGACTTCCCAGGAGGTCACCCATCCTAGTACTACTCTCGCCCAAGCACGTTTAACTGCGGAGTTCTGATGGGATCCGGTGCATTAGTGCTGGTATGATCGCACCCGTAAGCACATGCATGATGAAATGCTATAAGCGACCACCCCTGACCTGATCCCACAACAAGGAGGGGAGGGGAGGGGAGGGGAGGCCGCTCGTCGTCGAATTTTTACAGGAGTTTCCGGAGGGTGTTTTCCTTGTAGTAGCTATGGAATCGCTACTCCGACCGCCGGATCTTTAGAATTTCACGATGTCATCCCGGGGCCTTGGTTGAGGCAGTTTTGGTGAATTCTGGGACGAAATATCGCGTGGATTGCGGAGGAGGAGGCGTGGCTAGACTTCGGTGCGGGTGGAATAAAATCGAGGGAGGGGCGGTCGTTTGTACCTCACTCTTTGATCGCAGTTGGTCTTCAACGATTATCGTGAATCAACGACACGGGGTGAAGAGAGAGGGGAGTTAAGGGGGGCGGACAAAAAAGAGAAGGGGGAATAACAAAATGAGGGGTGCAACACGAGGACTTCCCAGGAGGTCACCCATCCTAGTACTACTCTCGCCCAAGCACGTTTAACTGCGGAGTTCTGATGGGATCCGGTGCATTAGTGCTGGTATGATCGCACCCGTAAGCACATGCATGATGAAATGCTATAAGCGACCACCCCTGACCTGATCCCACAACAGGGGAGGGGAGGGGAGGGGAGGGGAGGGGAGGCCGCTCGTCGTCGAATTTTTACAGGAGTTTCCGGAGGGTGTTTTCCTTGTAGTAGCTATGGAATCGCTACTCCGACCGCCGGATCTTTAGAATTTCACGATGTCATCCCGGGGCCTTGGTTGAGGCAGTTTTGGTGAATTCTGGGACGAAATATCGCGTGGATTGCGGAGGAGGAGGCGTGGCTAGACTTCGGTGCGGGTGGAATAAAATCGAGGGAGGGGCGGTCGTTTGTACCTCACTCTTTGATCGCAGTTGGTCTTCAACGATTATCGTGAATCAACGACACGGGGTGAAGAGAGAGGGGAGTTAAGGGGGGCGGACAAAAAAGAGAAGGGGGAATAACAAAATGAGGGGTGCAACACGAGGACTTCCCAGGAGGTCACCCATCCTAGTACTACTCTCGCCCAAGCACGTTTAACTGCGGAGTTCTGATGGGATCCGGTGCATTAGTGCTGGTATGATCGCACCCGTAAGCACATGCATGATGAAATGCTATAAGCGACCACCCCTGACCTGATCCCACAACAGGGGAGGGGAGGGGAGGGGAGGGGAGGGGAGGCCGCTCGTCGTCGAATTTTTACAGGAGTTTCCGGAGGGTGTTTTCCTTGTAGTAGCTATGGAATCGCTACTCCGACCGCCGGATCTTTAGAATTTCACGATGTCATCCCGGGGCCTTGGTTGAGGCAGTTTTGGTGAATTCTGGGACGAAATATCGCGTGGATTGCGGAGGAGGAGGCGTGGCTAGACTTCGGTGCGGGTGGAATAAAATCGAGGGAGGGGCGGTCGTTTGTACCTCACTCTTTGATCGCAGTTGGTCTTCAACGATTATCGTGAATCAACGACACGGGGTGAAGAGAGAGGGGAGTTAAGGGGGGCGGACAAAAAAGAGAAGGGGGAATAACAAAATGAGGGGTGCAACACGAGGACTTCCCAGGAGGTCACCCATCCTAGTACTACTCTCGCCCAAGCACGTTTAACTGCGGAGTTCTGATGGGATCCGGTGCATTAGTGCTGGTATGATCGCACCCGTAAGCACATGCATGATGAAATGCTATAAGCGACCACCCCTGACCTGATCCCACAACAAGGGGAGGGGAGGGGAGGGGAGGGGAGGCCGCTCGTCGTCGAATTTTTACAGGAGTTTCCGGAGGGTGTTTTCCTTGTAGTAGCTATGGAATCGCTACTCCGACCGCCGGATCTTTAGAATTTCACGATGTCATCCCGGGGCCTTGGTTGAGGCAGTTTTGGTGAATTCTGGGACGAAATATCGCGTGGATTGCGGAGGAGGAGGCGTGGCTAGACTTCGGTGCGGGTGGAATAAAATCGAGGGAGGGGCGGTCGTTTGTACCTCACTCTTTGATCGCAGTTGGTCTTCAACGATTATCGTGAATCAACGACACGGGGTGAAGAGAGAGGGGAGTTAAGGGGGGCGGACAAAAAAGAGAAGGGGGAATAACAAAATGAGGGGTGCAACACGAGGACTTCCCAGGAGGTCACCCATCCTAGTACTACTCTCGCCCAAGCACGTTTAACTGCGGAGTTCTGATGGGATCCGGTGCATTAGTGCTGGTATGATCGCACCCGTAAGCACATGCATGATGAAATGCTATAAGCGACCACCCCTGACCTGATCCCACAACAAGGGGAGGGGAGGGGAGGGGAGGGGAGGCCGCTCGTCGTCGAATTTTTACAGGAGTTTCCGGAGGGTGTTTTCCTTGTAGTAGCTATGGAATCGCTACTCCGACCGCCGGATCTTTAGAATTTCACGATGTCATCCCGGGGCCTTGGTTGAGGCAGTTTTGGTGAATTCTGGGACGAAATATCGCGTGGATTGCGGAGGAGGAGGCGTGGCTAGACTTCGGTGCGGGTGGAATAAAATCGAGGGAGGGGCGGTCGTTTGTACCTCACTCTTTGATCGCAGTTGGTCTTCAACGATTATCGTGAATCAACGACACGGGGTGAAGAGAGAGGGGAGTTAAGGGGGGCGGACAAAAAAGAGAAGGGGGAATAACAAAATGAGGGGTGCAACACGAGGACTTCCCAGGAGGTCACCCATCCTAGTACTACTCTCGCCCAAGCACGTTTAACTGCGGAGTTCTGATGGGATCCGGTGCATTAGTGCTGGTATGATCGCACCCGTAAGCACATGCATGATGAAATGCTATAAGCGACCACCCCTGACCTGATCCCACAACAAGGGGAGGGGAGGGGAGGGGAGGGGAGGCCGCTCGTCGTCGAATTTTTACAGGAGTTTCCGGAGGGTGTTTTCCTTGTAGTAGCTATGGAATCGCTACTCCGACCGCCGGATCTTTAGAATTTCACGATGTCATCCCGGGGCCTTGGTTGAGGCAGTTTTGGTGAATTCTGGGACGAAATATCGCGTGGATTGCGGAGGAGGAGGCGTGGCTAGACTTCGGTGCGGGTGGAATAAAATCGAGGGAGGGGCGGTCGTTTGTACCTCACTCTTTGATCGCAGTTGGTCTTCAACGATTATCGTGAATCAACGACACGGGGTGAAGAGAGAGGGGAGTTAAGGGGGGCGGACAAAAAAGAGAAGGGGGAATAACAAAATGAGGGGTGCAACACGAGGACTTCCCAGGAGGTCACCCATCCTAGTACTACTCTCGCCCAAGCACGTTTAACTGCGGAGTTCTGATGGGATCCGGTGCATTAGTGCTGGTATGATCGCACCCGTAAGCACATGCATGATGAAATGCTATAAGCGACCACCCCTGACCTGATCCCACAACAGGAGGGGAGGGGAGGGGAGGGGAGGCCGCTCGTCGTCGAATTTTTACAGGAGTTTCCGGAGGGTGTTTTCCTTGTAGTAGCTATGGAATCGCTACTCCGACCGCCGGATCTTTAGAATTTCACGATGTCATCCCGGGGCCTTGGTTGAGGCAGTTTTGGTGAATTCTGGGACGAAATATCGCGTGGATTGCGGAGGAGGAGGCGTGGCTAGACTTCGGTGCGGGTGGAATAAAATCGAGGGAGGGGCGGTCGTTTGTACCTCACTCTTTGATCGCAGTTGGTCTTCAACGATTATCGTGAATCAACGACACGGGGTGAAGAGAGAGGGGAGTTAAGGGGGGCGGACAAAAAAGAGAAGGGGGAATAACAAAATGAGGGGTGCAACACGAGGACTTCCCAGGAGGTCACCCATCCTAGTACTACTCTCGCCCAAGCACGTTTAACTGCGGAGTTCTGATGGGATCCGGTGCATTAGTGCTGGTATGATCGCACCCGTAAGCACATGCATGATGAAATGCTATAAGCGACCACCCCTGACCTGATCCCACAACAGGAGGGGAGGGGAGGGGAGGGGAGGCCGCTCGTCGTCGAATTTTTACAGGAGTTTCCGGAGGGTGTTTTCCTTGTAGTAGCTATGGAATCGCTACTCCGACCGCCGGATCTTTAGAATTTCACGATGTCATCCCGGGGCCTTGGTTGAGGCAGTTTTGGTGAATTCTGGGACGAAATATCGCGTGGATTGCGGAGGAGGAGGCGTGGCTAGACTTCGGTGCGGGTGGAATAAAATCGAGGGAGGGGCGGTCGTTTGTACCTCACTCTTTGATCGCAGTTGGTCTTCAACGATTATCGTGAATCAACGACACGGGGTGAAGAGAGAGGGGAGTTAAGGGGGGCGGACAAAAAAGAGAAGGGGGAATAACAAAATGAGGGGTGCAACACGAGGACTTCCCAGGAGGTCACCCATCCTAGTACTACTCTCGCCCAAGCACGTTTAACTGCGGAGTTCTGATGGGATCCGGTGCATTAGTGCTGGTATGATCGCACCCGTAAGCACATGCATGATGAAATGCTATAAGCGACCACCCCTGACCTGATCCCACAACAGGGGAGGGGAGGGGAGGGGAGGGGAGGCCGCTCGTCGTCGAATTTTTACAGGAGTTTCCGGAGGGTGTTTTCCTTGTAGTAGCTATGGAATCGCTACTCCGACCGCCGGATCTTTAGAATTTCACGATGTCATCCCGGGGCCTTGGTTGAGGCAGTTTTGGTGAATTCTGGGACGAAATATCGCGTGGATTGCGGAGGAGGAGGCGTGGCTAGACTTCGGTGCGGGTGGAATAAAATCGAGGGAGGGGCGGTCGTTTGTACCTCACTCTTTGATCGCAGTTGGTCTTCAACGATTATCGTGAATCAACGACACGGGGTGAAGAGAGAGGGGAGTTAAGGGGGGCGGACAAAAAAGAGAAGGGGGAATAACAAAATGAGGGGTGCAACACGAGGACTTCCCAGGAGGTCACCCATCCTAGTACTACTCTCGCCCAAGCACGTTTAACTGCGGAGTTCTGATGGGATCCGGTGCATTAGTGCTGGTATGATCGCACCCGTAAGCACATGCATGATGAAATGCTATAAGCGACCACCCCTGACCTGATCCCACAACAGGAGGGGAGGGGAGGGGAGGGGAGGCCGCTCGTCGTCGAATTTTTACAGGAGTTTCCGGAGGGTGTTTTCCTTGTAGTAGCTATGGAATCGCTACTCCGACCGCCGGATCTTTAGAATTTCACGATGTCATCCCGGGGCCTTGGTTGAGGCAGTTTTGGTGAATTCTGGGACGAAATATCGCGTGGATTGCGGAGGAGGAGGCGTGGCTAGACTTCGGTGCGGGTGGAATAAAATCGAGGGAGGGGCGGTCGTTTGTACCTCACTCTTTGATCGCAGTTGGTCTTCAACGATTATCGTGAATCAACGACACGGGGTGAAGAGAGAGGGGAGTTAAGGGGGGCGGACAAAAAAGAGAAGGGGGAATAACAAAATGAGGGGTGCAACACGAGGACTTCCCAGGAGGTCACCCATCCTAGTACTACTCTCGCCCAAGCACGTTTAACTGCGGAGTTCTGATGGGATCCGGTGCATTAGTGCTGGTATGATCGCACCCGTAAGCACATGCATGATGAAATGCTATAAGCGACCACCCCTGACCTGATCCCACAACAAGGGGAGGGGAGGGGAGGGGAGGGGAGGCCGCTCGTCGTCGAATTTTTACAGGAGTTTCCGGAGGGTGTTTTCCTTGTAGTAGCTATGGAATCGCTACTCCGACCGCCGGATCTTTAGAATTTCACGATGTCATCCCGGGGCCTTGGTTGAGGCAGTTTTGGTGAATTCTGGGACGAAATATCGCGTGGATTGCGGAGGAGGAGGCGTGGCTAGACTTCGGTGCGGGTGGAATAAAATCGAGGGAGGGGCGGTCGTTTGTACCTCACTCTTTGATCGCAGTTGGTCTTCAACGATTATCGTGAATCAACGACACGGGGTGAAGAGAGAGGGGAGTTAAGGGGGGCGGACAAAAAAGAGAAGGGGGAATAACAAAATGAGGGGTGCAACACGAGGACTTCCCAGGAGGTCACCCATCCTAGTACTACTCTCGCCCAAGCACGTTTAACTGCGGAGTTCTGATGGGATCCGGTGCATTAGTGCTGGTATGATCGCACCCGTAAGCACATGCATGATGAAATGCTATAAGCGACCACCCCTGACCTGATCCCACAACAAGGAGGGGAGGGGAGGGGAGGGGAGGGGAGGGGAGGCCGCTCGTCGTCGAATTTTTACAGGAGTTTCCGGAGGGTGTTTTCCTTGTAGTAGCTATGGAATCGCTACTCCGACCGCCGGATCTTTAGAATTTCACGATGTCATCCCGGGGCCTTGGTTGAGGCAGTTTTGGTGAATTCTGGGACGAAATATCGCGTGGATTGCGGAGGAGGAGGCGTGGCTAGACTTCGGTGCGGGTGGAATAAAATCGAGGGAGGGGCGGTCGTTTGTACCTCACTCTTTGATCGCAGTTGGTCTTCAACGATTATCGTGAATCAACGACACGGGGTGAAGAGAGAGGGGAGTTAAGGGGGGCGGACAAAAAAGAGAAGGGGGAATAACAAAATGAGGGGTGCAACACGAGGACTTCCCAGGAGGTCACCCATCCTAGTACTACTCTCGCCCAAGCACGTTTAACTGCGGAGTTCTGATGGGATCCGGTGCATTAGTGCTGGTATGATCGCACCCGTAAGCACATGCATGATGAAATGCTATAAGCGACCACCCCTGACCTGATCCCACAACAGGAGGGGAGGGGAGGGGAGGGGAGGCCGCTCGTCGTCGAATTTTTACAGGAGTTTCCGGAGGGTGTTTTCCTTGTAGTAGCTATGGAATCGCTACTCCGACCGCCGGATCTTTAGAATTTCACGATGTCATCCCGGGGCCTTGGTTGAGGCAGTTTTGGTGAATTCTGGGACGAAATATCGCGTGGATTGCGGAGGAGGAGGCGTGGCTAGACTTCGGTGCGGGTGGAATAAAATCGAGGGAGGGGCGGTCGTTTGTACCTCACTCTTTGATCGCAGTTGGTCTTCAACGATTATCGTGAATCAACGACACGGGGTGAAGAGAGAGGGGAGTTAAGGGGGGCGGACAAAAAAGAGAAGGGGGAATAACAAAATGAGGGGTGCAACACGAGGACTTCCCAGGAGGTCACCCATCCTAGTACTACTCTCGCCCAAGCACGTTTAACTGCGGAGTTCTGATGGGATCCGGTGCATTAGTGCTGGTATGATCGCACCCGTAAGCACATGCATGATGAAATGCTATAAGCGACCACCCCTGACCTGATCCCACAACAAGGAGGGGAGGGGAGGGGAGGGGAGGGGAGGGGAGGCCGCTCGTCGTCGAATTTTTACAGGAGTTTCCGGAGGGTGTTTTCCTTGTAGTAGCTATGGAATCGCTACTCCGACCGCCGGATCTTTAGAATTTCACGATGTCATCCCGGGGCCTTGGTTGAGGCAGTTTTGGTGAATTCTGGGACGAAATATCGCGTGGATTGCGGAGGAGGAGGCGTGGCTAGACTTCGGTGCGGGTGGAATAAAATCGAGGGAGGGGCGGTCGTTTGTACCTCACTCTTTGATCGCAGTTGGTCTTCAACGATTATCGTGAATCAACGACACGGGGTGAAGAGAGAGGGGAGTTAAGGGGGGCGGACAAAAAAGAGAAGGGGGAATAACAAAATGAGGGGTGCAACACGAGGACTTCCCAGGAGGTCACCCATCCTAGTACTACTCTCGCCCAAGCACGTTTAACTGCGGAGTTCTGATGGGATCCGGTGCATTAGTGCTGGTATGATCGCACCCGTAAGCACATGCATGATGAAATGCTATAAGCGACCACCCCTGACCTGATCCCACAACAGGGGAGGGGAGGGGAGGGGAGGGGAGGGGAGGCCGCTCGTCGTCGAATTTTTACAGGAGTTTCCGGAGGGTGTTTTCCTTGTAGTAGCTATGGAATCGCTACTCCGACCGCCGGATCTTTAGAATTTCACGATGTCATCCCGGGGCCTTGGTTGAGGCAGTTTTGGTGAATTCTGGGACGAAATATCGCGTGGATTGCGGAGGAGGAGGCGTGGCTAGACTTCGGTGCGGGTGGAATAAAATCGAGGGAGGGGCGGTCGTTTGTACCTCACTCTTTGATCGCAGTTGGTCTTCAACGATTATCGTGAATCAACGACACGGGGTGAAGAGAGAGGGGAGTTAAGGGGGGCGGACAAAAAAGAGAAGGGGGAATAACAAAATGAGGGGTGCAACACGAGGACTTCCCAGGAGGTCACCCATCCTAGTACTACTCTCGCCCAAGCACGTTTAACTGCGGAGTTCTGATGGGATCCGGTGCATTAGTGCTGGTATGATCGCACCCGTAAGCACATGCATGATGAAATGCTATAAGCGACCACCCCTGACCTGATCCCACAACAAGGAGGGGAGGGGAGGGGAGGGGAGGCCGCTCGTCGTCGAATTTTTACAGGAGTTTCCGGAGGGTGTTTTCCTTGTAGTAGCTATGGAATCGCTACTCCGACCGCCGGATCTTTAGAATTTCACGATGTCATCCCGGGGCCTTGGTTGAGGCAGTTTTGGTGAATTCTGGGACGAAATATCGCGTGGATTGCGGAGGAGGAGGCGTGGCTAGACTTCGGTGCGGGTGGAATAAAATCGAGGGAGGGGCGGTCGTTTGTACCTCACTCTTTGATCGCAGTTGGTCTTCAACGATTATCGTGAATCAACGACACGGGGTGAAGAGAGAGGGGAGTTAAGGGGGGCGGACAAAAAAGAGAAGGGGGAATAACAAAATGAGGGGTGCAACACGAGGACTTCCCAGGAGGTCACCCATCCTAGTACTACTCTCGCCCAAGCACGTTTAACTGCGGAGTTCTGATGGGATCCGGTGCATTAGTGCTGGTATGATCGCACCCGTAAGCACATGCATGATGAAATGCTATAAGCGACCACCCCTGACCTGATCCCACAACAAGGAGGGGAGGGGAGGGGAGGGGAGGGGAGGCCGCTCGTCGTCGAATTTTTACAGGAGTTTCCGGAGGGTGTTTTCCTTGTAGTAGCTATGGAATCGCTACTCCGACCGCCGGATCTTTAGAATTTCACGATGTCATCCCGGGGCCTTGGTTGAGGCAGTTTTGGTGAATTCTGGGACGAAATATCGCGTGGATTGCGGAGGAGGAGGCGTGGCTAGACTTCGGTGCGGGTGGAATAAAATCGAGGGAGGGGCGGTCGTTTGTACCTCACTCTTTGATCGCAGTTGGTCTTCAACGATTATCGTGAATCAACGACACGGGGTGAAGAGAGAGGGGAGTTAAGGGGGGCGGACAAAAAAGAGAAGGGGGAATAACAAAATGAGGGGTGCAACACGAGGACTTCCCAGGAGGTCACCCATCCTAGTACTACTCTCGCCCAAGCACGTTTAACTGCGGAGTTCTGATGGGATCCGGTGCATTAGTGCTGGTATGATCGCACCCGTAAGCACATGCATGATGAAATGCTATAAGCGACCACCCCTGACCTGATCCCACAACAGGAGGGGAGGGGAGGGGAGGGGAGGCCGCTCGTCGTCGAATTTTTACAGGAGTTTCCGGAGGGTGTTTTCCTTGTAGTAGCTATGGAATCGCTACTCCGACCGCCGGATCTTTAGAATTTCACGATGTCATCCCGGGGCCTTGGTTGAGGCAGTTTTGGTGAATTCTGGGACGAAATATCGCGTGGATTGCGGAGGAGGAGGCGTGGCTAGACTTCGGTGCGGGTGGAATAAAATCGAGGGAGGGGCGGTCGTTTGTACCTCACTCTTTGATCGCAGTTGGTCTTCAACGATTATCGTGAATCAACGACACGGGGTGAAGAGAGAGGGGAGTTAAGGGGGGCGGACAAAAAAGAGAAGGGGGAATAACAAAATGAGGGGTGCAACACGAGGACTTCCCAGGAGGTCACCCATCCTAGTACTACTCTCGCCCAAGCACGTTTAACTGCGGAGTTCTGATGGGATCCGGTGCATTAGTGCTGGTATGATCGCACCCGTAAGCACATGCATGATGAAATGCTATAAGCGACCACCCCTGACCTGATCCCACAACAAGGAGGGGAGGGGAGGGGAGGGGAGGGGAGGGGAGGCCGCTCGTCGTCGAATTTTTACAGGAGTTTCCGGAGGGTGTTTTCCTTGTAGTAGCTATGGAATCGCTACTCCGACCGCCGGATCTTTAGAATTTCACGATGTCATCCCGGGGCCTTGGTTGAGGCAGTTTTGGTGAATTCTGGGACGAAATATCGCGTGGATTGCGGAGGAGGAGGCGTGGCTAGACTTCGGTGCGGGTGGAATAAAATCGAGGGAGGGGCGGTCGTTTGTACCTCACTCTTTGATCGCAGTTGGTCTTCAACGATTATCGTGAATCAACGACACGGGGTGAAGAGAGAGGGGAGTTAAGGGGGGCGGACAAAAAAGAGAAGGGGGAATAACAAAATGAGGGGTGCAACACGAGGACTTCCCAGGAGGTCACCCATCCTAGTACTACTCTCGCCCAAGCACGTTTAACTGCGGAGTTCTGATGGGATCCGGTGCATTAGTGCTGGTATGATCGCACCCGTAAGCACATGCATGATGAAATGCTATAAGCGACCACCCCTGACCTGATCCCACAACAGGGGAGGGGAGGGGAGGGGAGGGGAGGGGAGGCCGCTCGTCGTCGAATTTTTACAGGAGTTTCCGGAGGGTGTTTTCCTTGTAGTAGCTATGGAATCGCTACTCCGACCGCCGGATCTTTAGAATTTCACGATGTCATCCCGGGGCCTTGGTTGAGGCAGTTTTGGTGAATTCTGGGACGAAATATCGCGTGGATTGCGGAGGAGGAGGCGTGGCTAGACTTCGGTGCGGGTGGAATAAAATCGAGGGAGGGGCGGTCGTTTGTACCTCACTCTTTGATCGCAGTTGGTCTTCAACGATTATCGTGAATCAACGACACGGGGTGAAGAGAGAGGGGAGTTAAGGGGGGCGGACAAAAAAGAGAAGGGGGAATAACAAAATGAGGGGTGCAACACGAGGACTTCCCAGGAGGTCACCCATCCTAGTACTACTCTCGCCCAAGCACGTTTAACTGCGGAGTTCTGATGGGATCCGGTGCATTAGTGCTGGTATGATCGCACCCGTAAGCACATGCATGATGAAATGCTATAAGCGACCACCCCTGACCTGATCCCACAACAGGAGGGGAGGGGAGGGGAGGGGAGGCCGCTCGTCGTCGAATTTTTACAGGAGTTTCCGGAGGGTGTTTTCCTTGTAGTAGCTATGGAATCGCTACTCCGACCGCCGGATCTTTAGAATTTCACGATGTCATCCCGGGGCCTTGGTTGAGGCAGTTTTGGTGAATTCTGGGACGAAATATCGCGTGGATTGCGGAGGAGGAGGCGTGGCTAGACTTCGGTGCGGGTGGAATAAAATCGAGGGAGGGGCGGTCGTTTGTACCTCACTCTTTGATCGCAGTTGGTCTTCAACGATTATCGTGAATCAACGACACGGGGTGAAGAGAGAGGGGAGTTAAGGGGGGCGGACAAAAAAGAGAAGGGGGAATAACAAAATGAGGGGTGCAACACGAGGACTTCCCAGGAGGTCACCCATCCTAGTACTACTCTCGCCCAAGCACGTTTAACTGCGGAGTTCTGATGGGATCCGGTGCATTAGTGCTGGTATGATCGCACCCGTAAGCACATGCATGATGAAATGCTATAAGCGACCACCCCTGACCTGATCCCACAACAGGAGGGGAGGGGAGGGGAGGGGAGGCCGCTCGTCGTCGAATTTTTACAGGAGTTTCCGGAGGGTGTTTTCCTTGTAGTAGCTATGGAATCGCTACTCCGACCGCCGGATCTTTAGAATTTCACGATGTCATCCCGGGGCCTTGGTTGAGGCAGTTTTGGTGAATTCTGGGACGAAATATCGCGTGGATTGCGGAGGAGGAGGCGTGGCTAGACTTCGGTGCGGGTGGAATAAAATCGAGGGAGGGGCGGTCGTTTGTACCTCACTCTTTGATCGCAGTTGGTCTTCAACGATTATCGTGAATCAACGACACGGGGTGAAGAGAGAGGGGAGTTAAGGGGGGCGGACAAAAAAGAGAAGGGGGAATAACAAAATGAGGGGTGCAACACGAGGACTTCCCAGGAGGTCACCCATCCTAGTACTACTCTCGCCCAAGCACGTTTAACTGCGGAGTTCTGATGGGATCCGGTGCATTAGTGCTGGTATGATCGCACCCGTAAGCACATGCATGATGAAATGCTATAAGCGACCACCCCTGACCTGATCCCACAACAAGGGGAGGGGAGGGGAGGGGAGGCCGCTCGTCGTCGAATTTTTACAGGAGTTTCCGGAGGGTGTTTTCCTTGTAGTAGCTATGGAATCGCTACTCCGACCGCCGGATCTTTAGAATTTCACGATGTCATCCCGGGGCCTTGGTTGAGGCAGTTTTGGTGAATTCTGGGACGAAATATCGCGTGGATTGCGGAGGAGGAGGCGTGGCTAGACTTCGGTGCGGGTGGAATAAAATCGAGGGAGGGGCGGTCGTTTGTACCTCACTCTTTGATCGCAGTTGGTCTTCAACGATTATCGTGAATCAACGACACGGGGTGAAGAGAGAGGGGAGTTAAGGGGGGCGGACAAAAAAGAGAAGGGGGAATAACAAAATGAGGGGTGCAACACGAGGACTTCCCAGGAGGTCACCCATCCTAGTACTACTCTCGCCCAAGCACGTTTAACTGCGGAGTTCTGATGGGATCCGGTGCATTAGTGCTGGTATGATCGCACCCGTAAGCACATGCATGATGAAATGCTATAAGCGACCACCCCTGACCTGATCCCACAACAAGGAGGGGAGGGGAGGGGAGGGGAGGGGAGGGGAGGCCGCTCGTCGTCGAATTTTTACAGGAGTTTCCGGAGGGTGTTTTCCTTGTAGTAGCTATGGAATCGCTACTCCGACCGCCGGATCTTTAGAATTTCACGATGTCATCCCGGGGCCTTGGTTGAGGCAGTTTTGGTGAATTCTGGGACGAAATATCGCGTGGATTGCGGAGGAGGAGGCGTGGCTAGACTTCGGTGCGGGTGGAATAAAATCGAGGGAGGGGCGGTCGTTTGTACCTCACTCTTTGATCGCAGTTGGTCTTCAACGATTATCGTGAATCAACGACACGGGGTGAAGAGAGAGGGGAGTTAAGGGGGGCGGACAAAAAAGAGAAGGGGGAATAACAAAATGAGGGGTGCAACACGAGGACTTCCCAGGAGGTCACCCATCCTAGTACTACTCTCGCCCAAGCACGTTTAACTGCGGAGTTCTGATGGGATCCGGTGCATTAGTGCTGGTATGATCGCACCCGTAAGCACATGCATGATGAAATGCTATAAGCGACCACCCCTGACCTGATCCCACAACAAGGAGGGGAGGGGAGGGGAGGGGAGGCCGCTCGTCGTCGAATTTTTACAGGAGTTTCCGGAGGGTGTTTTCCTTGTAGTAGCTATGGAATCGCTACTCCGACCGCCGGATCTTTAGAATTTCACGATGTCATCCCGGGGCCTTGGTTGAGGCAGTTTTGGTGAATTCTGGGACGAAATATCGCGTGGATTGCGGAGGAGGAGGCGTGGCTAGACTTCGGTGCGGGTGGAATAAAATCGAGGGAGGGGCGGTCGTTTGTACCTCACTCTTTGATCGCAGTTGGTCTTCAACGATTATCGTGAATCAACGACACGGGGTGAAGAGAGAGGGGAGTTAAGGGGGGCGGACAAAAAAGAGAAGGGGGAATA
The DNA here is from genome assembly GCA_025169955.1 of Salix arbutifolia. Taxonomy (NCBI): domain Eukaryota; kingdom Viridiplantae; phylum Streptophyta; class Magnoliopsida; order Malpighiales; family Salicaceae; genus Salix; species Salix arbutifolia. The sequence continues at coordinate 6,424,324 of CM045920.1, forward strand.
ACAAAATGAGGGGTGCAACACGAGGACTTCCCAGGAGGTCACCCATCCTAGTACTACTCTCGCCCAAGCACGTTTAACTGCGGAGTTCTGATGGGATCCGGTGCATTAGTGCTGGTATGATCGCACCCGTAAGCACATGCATGATGAAATGCTATAAGCGACCACCCCTGACCTGATCCCACAACAAGGAGGGGAGGGGAGGGGAGGCCGCTCGTCGTCGAATTTTTACAGGAGTTTCCGGAGGGTGTTTTCCTTGTAGTAGCTATGGAATCGCTACTCCGACCGCCGGATCTTTAGAATTTCACGATGTCATCCCGGGGCCTTGGTTGAGGCAGTTTTGGTGAATTCTGGGACGAAATATCGCGTGGATTGCGGAGGAGGAGGCGTGGCTAGACTTCGGTGCGGGTGGAATAAAATCGAGGGAGGGGCGGTCGTTTGTACCTCACTCTTTGATCGCAGTTGGTCTTCAACGATTATCGTGAATCAACGACACGGGGTGAAGAGAGAGGGGAGTTAAGGGGGGCGGACAAAAAAGAGAAGGGGGAATAACAAAATGAGGGGTGCAACACGAGGACTTCCCAGGAGGTCACCCATCCTAGTACTACTCTCGCCCAAGCACGTTTAACTGCGGAGTTCTGATGGGATCCGGTGCATTAGTGCTGGTATGATCGCACCCGTAAGCACATGCATGATGAAATGCTATAAGCGACCACCCCTGACCTGATCCCACAACAAGGAGGGGAGGGGAGGGGAGGGGAGGGGAGGGGAGGCCGCTCGTCGTCGAATTTTTACAGGAGTTTCCGGAGGGTGTTTTCCTTGTAGTAGCTATGGAATCGCTACTCCGACCGCCGGATCTTTAGAATTTCACGATGTCATCCCGGGGCCTTGGTTGAGGCAGTTTTGGTGAATTCTGGGACGAAATATCGCGTGGATTGCGGAGGAGGAGGCGTGGCTAGACTTCGGTGCGGGTGGAATAAAATCGAGGGAGGGGCGGTCGTTTGTACCTCACTCTTTGATCGCAGTTGGTCTTCAACGATTATCGTGAATCAACGACACGGGGTGAAGAGAGAGGGGAGTTAAGGGGGGCGGACAAAAAAGAGAAGGGGGAATAACAAAATGAGGGGTGCAACACGAGGACTTCCCAGGAGGTCACCCATCCTAGTACTACTCTCGCCCAAGCACGTTTAACTGCGGAGTTCTGATGGGATCCGGTGCATTAGTGCTGGTATGATCGCACCCGTAAGCACATGCATGATGAAATGCTATAAGCGACCACCCCTGACCTGATCCCACAACAAGGAGGGGAGGGGAGGGGAGGGGAGGGGAGGGGAGGCCGCTCGTCGTCGAATTTTTACAGGAGTTTCCGGAGGGTGTTTTCCTTGTAGTAGCTATGGAATCGCTACTCCGACCGCCGGATCTTTAGAATTTCACGATGTCATCCCGGGGCCTTGGTTGAGGCAGTTTTGGTGAATTCTGGGACGAAATATCGCGTGGATTGCGGAGGAGGAGGCGTGGCTAGACTTCGGTGCGGGTGGAATAAAATCGAGGGAGGGGCGGTCGTTTGTACCTCACTCTTTGATCGCAGTTGGTCTTCAACGATTATCGTGAATCAACGACACGGGGTGAAGAGAGAGGGGAGTTAAGGGGGGCGGACAAAAAAGAGAAGGGGGAATAACAAAATGAGGGGTGCAACACGAGGACTTCCCAGGAGGTCACCCATCCTAGTACTACTCTCGCCCAAGCACGTTTAACTGCGGAGTTCTGATGGGATCCGGTGCATTAGTGCTGGTATGATCGCACCCGTAAGCACATGCATGATGAAATGCTATAAGCGACCACCCCTGACCTGATCCCACAACAGGAGGGGAGGGGAGGGGAGGGGAGGCCGCTCGTCGTCGAATTTTTACAGGAGTTTCCGGAGGGTGTTTTCCTTGTAGTAGCTATGGAATCGCTACTCCGACCGCCGGATCTTTAGAATTTCACGATGTCATCCCGGGGCCTTGGTTGAGGCAGTTTTGGTGAATTCTGGGACGAAATATCGCGTGGATTGCGGAGGAGGAGGCGTGGCTAGACTTCGGTGCGGGTGGAATAAAATCGAGGGAGGGGCGGTCGTTTGTACCTCACTCTTTGATCGCAGTTGGTCTTCAACGATTATCGTGAATCAACGACACGGGGTGAAGAGAGAGGGGAGTTAAGGGGGGCGGACAAAAAAGAGAAGGGGGAATAACAAAATGAGGGGTGCAACACGAGGACTTCCCAGGAGGTCACCCATCCTAGTACTACTCTCGCCCAAGCACGTTTAACTGCGGAGTTCTGATGGGATCCGGTGCATTAGTGCTGGTATGATCGCACCCGTAAGCACATGCATGATGAAATGCTATAAGCGACCACCCCTGACCTGATCCCACAACAAGGAGGGGAGGGGAGGGGAGGGGAGGGGAGGGGAGGCCGCTCGTCGTCGAATTTTTACAGGAGTTTCCGGAGGGTGTTTTCCTTGTAGTAGCTATGGAATCGCTACTCCGACCGCCGGATCTTTAGAATTTCACGATGTCATCCCGGGGCCTTGGTTGAGGCAGTTTTGGTGAATTCTGGGACGAAATATCGCGTGGATTGCGGAGGAGGAGGCGTGGCTAGACTTCGGTGCGGGTGGAATAAAATCGAGGGAGGGGCGGTCGTTTGTACCTCACTCTTTGATCGCAGTTGGTCTTCAACGATTATCGTGAATCAACGACACGGGGTGAAGAGAGAGGGGAGTTAAGGGGGGCGGACAAAAAAGAGAAGGGGGAATAACAAAATGAGGGGTGCAACACGAGGACTTCCCAGGAGGTCACCCATCCTAGTACTACTCTCGCCCAAGCACGTTTAACTGCGGAGTTCTGATGGGATCCGGTGCATTAGTGCTGGTATGATCGCACCCGTAAGCACATGCATGATGAAATGCTATAAGCGACCACCCCTGACCTGATCCCACAACAAGGAGGGGAGGGGAGGGGAGGGGAGGGGAGGGGAGGCCGCTCGTCGTCGAATTTTTACAGGAGTTTCCGGAGGGTGTTTTCCTTGTAGTAGCTATGGAATCGCTACTCCGACCGCCGGATCTTTAGAATTTCACGATGTCATCCCGGGGCCTTGGTTGAGGCAGTTTTGGTGAATTCTGGGACGAAATATCGCGTGGATTGCGGAGGAGGAGGCGTGGCTAGACTTCGGTGCGGGTGGAATAAAATCGAGGGAGGGGCGGTCGTTTGTACCTCACTCTTTGATCGCAGTTGGTCTTCAACGATTATCGTGAATCAACGACACGGGGTGAAGAGAGAGGGGAGTTAAGGGGGGCGGACAAAAAAGAGAAGGGGGAATAACAAAATGAGGGGTGCAACACGAGGACTTCCCAGGAGGTCACCCATCCTAGTACTACTCTCGCCCAAGCACGTTTAACTGCGGAGTTCTGATGGGATCCGGTGCATTAGTGCTGGTATGATCGCACCCGTAAGCACATGCATGATGAAATGCTATAAGCGACCACCCCTGACCTGATCCCACAACAAGGAGGGGAGGGGAGGGGAGGGGAGGCCGCTCGTCGTCGAATTTTTACAGGAGTTTCCGGAGGGTGTTTTCCTTGTAGTAGCTATGGAATCGCTACTCCGACCGCCGGATCTTTAGAATTTCACGATGTCATCCCGGGGCCTTGGTTGAGGCAGTTTTGGTGAATTCTGGGACGAAATATCGCGTGGATTGCGGAGGAGGAGGCGTGGCTAGACTTCGGTGCGGGTGGAATAAAATCGAGGGAGGGGCGGTCGTTTGTACCTCACTCTTTGATCGCAGTTGGTCTTCAACGATTATCGTGAATCAACGACACGGGGTGAAGAGAGAGGGGAGTTAAGGGGGGCGGACAAAAAAGAGAAGGGGGAATAACAAAATGAGGGGTGCAACACGAGGACTTCCCAGGAGGTCACCCATCCTAGTACTACTCTCGCCCAAGCACGTTTAACTGCGGAGTTCTGATGGGATCCGGTGCATTAGTGCTGGTATGATCGCACCCGTAAGCACATGCATGATGAAATGCTATAAGCGACCACCCCTGACCTGATCCCACAACAGGAGGGGAGGGGAGGGGAGGGGAGGGGAGGCCGCTCGTCGTCGAATTTTTACAGGAGTTTCCGGAGGGTGTTTTCCTTGTAGTAGCTATGGAATCGCTACTCCGACCGCCGGATCTTTAGAATTTCACGATGTCATCCCGGGGCCTTGGTTGAGGCAGTTTTGGTGAATTCTGGGACGAAATATCGCGTGGATTGCGGAGGAGGAGGCGTGGCTAGACTTCGGTGCGGGTGGAATAAAATCGAGGGAGGGGCGGTCGTTTGTACCTCACTCTTTGATCGCAGTTGGTCTTCAACGATTATCGTGAATCAACGACACGGGGTGAAGAGAGAGGGGAGTTAAGGGGGGCGGACAAAAAAGAGAAGGGGGAATAACAAAATGAGGGGTGCAACACGAGGACTTCCCAGGAGGTCACCCATCCTAGTACTACTCTCGCCCAAGCACGTTTAACTGCGGAGTTCTGATGGGATCCGGTGCATTAGTGCTGGTATGATCGCACCCGTAAGCACATGCATGATGAAATGCTATAAGCGACCACCCCTGACCTGATCCCACAACAGGAGGGGAGGGGAGGGGAGGGGAGGCCGCTCGTCGTCGAATTTTTACAGGAGTTTCCGGAGGGTGTTTTCCTTGTAGTAGCTATGGAATCGCTACTCCGACCGCCGGATCTTTAGAATTTCACGATGTCATCCCGGGGCCTTGGTTGAGGCAGTTTTGGTGAATTCTGGGACGAAATATCGCGTGGATTGCGGAGGAGGAGGCGTGGCTAGACTTCGGTGCGGGTGGAATAAAATCGAGGGAGGGGCGGTCGTTTGTACCTCACTCTTTGATCGCAGTTGGTCTTCAACGATTATCGTGAATCAACGACACGGGGTGAAGAGAGAGGGGAGTTAAGGGGGGCGGACAAAAAAGAGAAGGGGGAATAACAAAATGAGGGGTGCAACACGAGGACTTCCCAGGAGGTCACCCATCCTAGTACTACTCTCGCCCAAGCACGTTTAACTGCGGAGTTCTGATGGGATCCGGTGCATTAGTGCTGGTATGATCGCACCCGTAAGCACATGCATGATGAAATGCTATAAGCGACCACCCCTGACCTGATCCCACAACAAGGAGGGGAGGGGAGGGGAGGGGAGGGGAGGGGAGGCCGCTCGTCGTCGAATTTTTACAGGAGTTTCCGGAGGGTGTTTTCCTTGTAGTAGCTATGGAATCGCTACTCCGACCGCCGGATCTTTAGAATTTCACGATGTCATCCCGGGGCCTTGGTTGAGGCAGTTTTGGTGAATTCTGGGACGAAATATCGCGTGGATTGCGGAGGAGGAGGCGTGGCTAGACTTCGGTGCGGGTGGAATAAAATCGAGGGAGGGGCGGTCGTTTGTACCTCACTCTTTGATCGCAGTTGGTCTTCAACGATTATCGTGAATCAACGACACGGGGTGAAGAGAGAGGGGAGTTAAGGGGGGCGGACAAAAAAGAGAAGGGGGAATAACAAAATGAGGGGTGCAACACGAGGACTTCCCAGGAGGTCACCCATCCTAGTACTACTCTCGCCCAAGCACGTTTAACTGCGGAGTTCTGATGGGATCCGGTGCATTAGTGCTGGTATGATCGCACCCGTAAGCACATGCATGATGAAATGCTATAAGCGACCACCCCTGACCTGATCCCACAACAAGGAGGGGAGGGGAGGGGAGGGGAGGGGAGGGGAGGCCGCTCGTCGTCGAATTTTTACAGGAGTTTCCGGAGGGTGTTTTCCTTGTAGTAGCTATGGAATCGCTACTCCGACCGCCGGATCTTTAGAATTTCACGATGTCATCCCGGGGCCTTGGTTGAGGCAGTTTTGGTGAATTCTGGGACGAAATATCGCGTGGATTGCGGAGGAGGAGGCGTGGCTAGACTTCGGTGCGGGTGGAATAAAATCGAGGGAGGGGCGGTCGTTTGTACCTCACTCTTTGATCGCAGTTGGTCTTCAACGATTATCGTGAATCAACGACACGGGGTGAAGAGAGAGGGGAGTTAAGGGGGGCGGACAAAAAAGAGAAGGGGGAATAACAAAATGAGGGGTGCAACACGAGGACTTCCCAGGAGGTCACCCATCCTAGTACTACTCTCGCCCAAGCACGTTTAACTGCGGAGTTCTGATGGGATCCGGTGCATTAGTGCTGGTATGATCGCACCCGTAAGCACATGCATGATGAAATGCTATAAGCGACCACCCCTGACCTGATCCCACAACAAGGAGGGGAGGGGAGGGGAGGGGAGGCCGCTCGTCGTCGAATTTTTACAGGAGTTTCCGGAGGGTGTTTTCCTTGTAGTAGCTATGGAATCGCTACTCCGACCGCCGGATCTTTAGAATTTCACGATGTCATCCCGGGGCCTTGGTTGAGGCAGTTTTGGTGAATTCTGGGACGAAATATCGCGTGGATTGCGGAGGAGGAGGCGTGGCTAGACTTCGGTGCGGGTGGAATAAAATCGAGGGAGGGGCGGTCGTTTGTACCTCACTCTTTGATCGCAGTTGGTCTTCAACGATTATCGTGAATCAACGACACGGGGTGAAGAGAGAGGGGAGTTAAGGGGGGCGGACAAAAAAGAGAAGGGGGAATAACAAAATGAGGGGTGCAACACGAGGACTTCCCAGGAGGTCACCCATCCTAGTACTACTCTCGCCCAAGCACGTTTAACTGCGGAGTTCTGATGGGATCCGGTGCATTAGTGCTGGTATGATCGCACCCGTAAGCACATGCATGATGAAATGCTATAAGCGACCACCCCTGACCTGATCCCACAACAGGAGGGGAGGGGAGGGGAGGGGAGGCCGCTCGTCGTCGAATTTTTACAGGAGTTTCCGGAGGGTGTTTTCCTTGTAGTAGCTATGGAATCGCTACTCCGACCGCCGGATCTTTAGAATTTCACGATGTCATCCCGGGGCCTTGGTTGAGGCAGTTTTGGTGAATTCTGGGACGAAATATCGCGTGGATTGCGGAGGAGGAGGCGTGGCTAGACTTCGGTGCGGGTGGAATAAAATCGAGGGAGGGGCGGTCGTTTGTACCTCACTCTTTGATCGCAGTTGGTCTTCAACGATTATCGTGAATCAACGACACGGGGTGAAGAGAGAGGGGAGTTAAGGGGGGCGGACAAAAAAGAGAAGGGGGAATAACAAAATGAGGGGTGCAACACGAGGACTTCCCAGGAGGTCACCCATCCTAGTACTACTCTCGCCCAAGCACGTTTAACTGCGGAGTTCTGATGGGATCCGGTGCATTAGTGCTGGTATGATCGCACCCGTAAGCACATGCATGATGAAATGCTATAAGCGACCACCCCTGACCTGATCCCACAACAAGGAGGGGAGGGGAGGGGAGGGGAGGCCGCTCGTCGTCGAATTTTTACAGGAGTTTCCGGAGGGTGTTTTCCTTGTAGTAGCTATGGAATCGCTACTCCGACCGCCGGATCTTTAGAATTTCACGATGTCATCCCGGGGCCTTGGTTGAGGCAGTTTTGGTGAATTCTGGGACGAAATATCGCGTGGATTGCGGAGGAGGAGGCGTGGCTAGACTTCGGTGCGGGTGGAATAAAATCGAGGGAGGGGCGGTCGTTTGTACCTCACTCTTTGATCGCAGTTGGTCTTCAACGATTATCGTGAATCAACGACACGGGGTGAAGAGAGAGGGGAGTTAAGGGGGGCGGACAAAAAAGAGAAGGGGGAATAACAAAATGAGGGGTGCAACACGAGGACTTCCCAGGAGGTCACCCATCCTAGTACTACTCTCGCCCAAGCACGTTTAACTGCGGAGTTCTGATGGGATCCGGTGCATTAGTGCTGGTATGATCGCACCCGTAAGCACATGCATGATGAAATGCTATAAGCGACCACCCCTGACCTGATCCCACAACAAGGAGGGGAGGGGAGGGGAGGGGAGGGGAGGGGAGGCCGCTCGTCGTCGAATTTTTACAGGAGTTTCCGGAGGGTGTTTTCCTTGTAGTAGCTATGGAATCGCTACTCCGACCGCCGGATCTTTAGAATTTCACGATGTCATCCCGGGGCCTTGGTTGAGGCAGTTTTGGTGAATTCTGGGACGAAATATCGCGTGGATTGCGGAGGAGGAGGCGTGGCTAGACTTCGGTGCGGGTGGAATAAAATCGAGGGAGGGGCGGTCGTTTGTACCTCACTCTTTGATCGCAGTTGGTCTTCAACGATTATCGTGAATCAACGACACGGGGTGAAGAGAGAGGGGAGTTAAGGGGGGCGGACAAAAAAGAGAAGGGGGAATAACAAAATGAGGGGTGCAACACGAGGACTTCCCAGGAGGTCACCCATCCTAGTACTACTCTCGCCCAAGCACGTTTAACTGCGGAGTTCTGATGGGATCCGGTGCATTAGTGCTGGTATGATCGCACCCGTAAGCACATGCATGATGAAATGCTATAAGCGACCACCCCTGACCTGATCCCACAACAAGGAGGGGAGGGGAGGGGAGGGGAGGCCGCTCGTCGTCGAATTTTTACAGGAGTTTCCGGAGGGTGTTTTCCTTGTAGTAGCTATGGAATCGCTACTCCGACCGCCGGATCTTTAGAATTTCACGATGTCATCCCGGGGCCTTGGTTGAGGCAGTTTTGGTGAATTCTGGGACGAAATATCGCGTGGATTGCGGAGGAGGAGGCGTGGCTAGACTTCGGTGCGGGTGGAATAAAATCGAGGGAGGGGCGGTCGTTTGTACCTCACTCTTTGATCGCAGTTGGTCTTCAACGATTATCGTGAATCAACGACACGGGGTGAAGAGAGAGGGGAGTTAAGGGGGGCGGACAAAAAAGAGAAGGGGGAATAACAAAATGAGGGGTGCAACACGAGGACTTCCCAGGAGGTCACCCATCCTAGTACTACTCTCGCCCAAGCACGTTTAACTGCGGAGTTCTGATGGGATCCGGTGCATTAGTGCTGGTATGATCGCACCCGTAAGCACATGCATGATGAAATGCTATAAGCGACCACCCCTGACCTGATCCCACAACAGGAGGGGAGGGGAGGGGAGGGGAGGCCGCTCGTCGTCGAATTTTTACAGGAGTTTCCGGAGGGTGTTTTCCTTGTAGTAGCTATGGAATCGCTACTCCGACCGCCGGATCTTTAGAATTTCACGATGTCATCCCGGGGCCTTGGTTGAGGCAGTTTTGGTGAATTCTGGGACGAAATATCGCGTGGATTGCGGAGGAGGAGGCGTGGCTAGACTTCGGTGCGGGTGGAATAAAATCGAGGGAGGGGCGGTCGTTTGTACCTCACTCTTTGATCGCAGTTGGTCTTCAACGATTATCGTGAATCAACGACACGGGGTGAAGAGAGAGGGGAGTTAAGGGGGGCGGACAAAAAAGAGAAGGGGGAATAACAAAATGAGGGGTGCAACACGAGGACTTCCCAGGAGGTCACCCATCCTAGTACTACTCTCGCCCAAGCACGTTTAACTGCGGAGTTCTGATGGGATCCGGTGCATTAGTGCTGGTATGATCGCACCCGTAAGCACATGCATGATGAAATGCTATAAGCGACCACCCCTGACCTGATCCCACAACAAGGAGGGGAGGGGAGGGGAGGGGAGGGGAGGGGAGGCCGCTCGTCGTCGAATTTTTACAGGAGTTTCCGGAGGGTGTTTTCCTTGTAGTAGCTATGGAATCGCTACTCCGACCGCCGGATCTTTAGAATTTCACGATGTCATCCCGGGGCCTTGGTTGAGGCAGTTTTGGTGAATTCTGGGACGAAATATCGCGTGGATTGCGGAGGAGGAGGCGTGGCTAGACTTCGGTGCGGGTGGAATAAAATCGAGGGAGGGGCGGTCGTTTGTACCTCACTCTTTGATCGCAGTTGGTCTTCAACGATTATCGTGAATCAACGACACGGGGTGAAGAGAGAGGGGAGTTAAGGGGGGCGGACAAAAAAGAGAAGGGGGAATAACAAAATGAGGGGTGCAACACGAGGACTTCCCAGGAGGTCACCCATCCTAGTACTACTCTCGCCCAAGCACGTTTAACTGCGGAGTTCTGATGGGATCCGGTGCATTAGTGCTGGTATGATCGCACCCGTAAGCACATGCATGATGAAATGCTATAAGCGACCACCCCTGACCTGATCCCACAACAAGGAGGGGAGGGGAGGGGAGGGGAGGGGAGGGGAGGCCGCTCGTCGTCGAATTTTTACAGGAGTTTCCGGAGGGTGTTTTCCTTGTAGTAGCTATGGAATCGCTACTCCGACCGCCGGATCTTTAGAATTTCACGATGTCATCCCGGGGCCTTGGTTGAGGCAGTTTTGGTGAATTCTGGGACGAAATATCGCGTGGATTGCGGAGGAGGAGGCGTGGCTAGACTTCGGTGCGGGTGGAATAAAATCGAGGGAGGGGCGGTCGTTTGTACCTCACTCTTTGATCGCAGTTGGTCTTCAACGATTATCGTGAATCAACGACACGGGGTGAAGAGAGAGGGGAGTTAAGGGGGGCGGACAAAAAAGAGAAGGGGGAATAACAAAATGAGGGGTGCAACACGAGGACTTCCCAGGAGGTCACCCATCCTAGTACTACTCTCGCCCAAGCACGTTTAACTGCGGAGTTCTGATGGGATCCGGTGCATTAGTGCTGGTATGATCGCACCCGTAAGCACATGCATGATGAAATGCTATAAGCGACCACCCCTGACCTGATCCCACAACAAGGAGGGGAGGGGAGGGGAGGGGAGGCCGCTCGTCGTCGAATTTTTACAGGAGTTTCCGGAGGGTGTTTTCCTTGTAGTAGCTATGGAATCGCTACTCCGACCGCCGGATCTTTAGAATTTCACGATGTCATCCCGGGGCCTTGGTTGAGGCAGTTTTGGTGAATTCTGGGACGAAATATCGCGTGGATTGCGGAGGAGGAGGCGTGGCTAGACTTCGGTGCGGGTGGAATAAAATCGAGGGAGGGGCGGTCGTTTGTACCTCACTCTTTGATCGCAGTTGGTCTTCAACGATTATCGTGAATCAACGACACGGGGTGAAGAGAGAGGGGAGTTAAGGGGGGCGGACAAAAAAGAGAAGGGGGAATAACAAAATGAGGGGTGCAACACGAGGACTTCCCAGGAGGTCACCCATCCTAGTACTACTCTCGCCCAAGCACGTTTAACTGCGGAGTTCTGATGGGATCCGGTGCATTAGTGCTGGTATGATCGCACCCGTAAGCACATGCATGATGAAATGCTATAAGCGACCACCCCTGACCTGATCCCACAACAGGAGGGGAGGGGAGGGGAGGGGAGGCCGCTCGTCGTCGAATTTTTACAGGAGTTTCCGGAGGGTGTTTTCCTTGTAGTAGCTATGGAATCGCTACTCCGACCGCCGGATCTTTAGAATTTCACGATGTCATCCCGGGGCCTTGGTTGAGGCAGTTTTGGTGAATTCTGGGACGAAATATCGCGTGGATTGCGGAGGAGGAGGCGTGGCTAGACTTCGGTGCGGGTGGAATAAAATCGAGGGAGGGGCGGTCGTTTGTACCTCACTCTTTGATCGCAGTTGGTCTTCAACGATTATCGTGAATCAACGACACGGGGTGAAGAGAGAGGGGAGTTAAGGGGGGCGGACAAAAAAGAGAAGGGGGAATAACAAAATGAGGGGTGCAACACGAGGACTTCCCAGGAGGTCACCCATCCTAGTACTACTCTCGCCCAAGCACGTTTAACTGCGGAGTTCTGATGGGATCCGGTGCATTAGTGCTGGTATGATCGCACCCGTAAGCACATGCATGATGAAATGCTATAAGCGACCACCCCTGACCTGATCCCACAACAAGGAGGGGAGGGGAGGGGAGGGGAGGCCGCTCGTCGTCGAATTTTTACAGGAGTTTCCGGAGGGTGTTTTCCTTGTAGTAGCTATGGAATCGCTACTCCGACCGCCGGATCTTTAGAATTTCACGATGTCATCCCGGGGCCTTGGTTGAGGCAGTTTTGGTGAATTCTGGGACGAAATATCGCGTGGATTGCGGAGGAGGAGGCGTGGCTAGACTTCGGTGCGGGTGGAATAAAATCGAGGGAGGGGCGGTCGTTTGTACCTCACTCTTTGATCGCAGTTGGTCTTCAACGATTATCGTGAATCAACGACACGGGGTGAAGAGAGAGGGGAGTTAAGGGGGGCGGACAAAAAAGAGAAGGGGGAATAACAAAATGAGGGGTGCAACACGAGGACTTCCCAGGAGGTCACCCATCCTAGTACTACTCTCGCCCAAGCACGTTTAACTGCGGAGTTCTGATGGGATCCGGTGCATTAGTGCTGGTATGATCGCACCCGTAAGCACATGCATGATGAAATGCTATAAGCGACCACCCCTGACCTGATCCCACAACAGGGGAGGGGAGGGGAGGGGAGGGGAGGCCGCTCGTCGTCGAATTTTTACAGGAGTTTCCGGAGGGTGTTTTCCTTGTAGTAGCTATGGAATCGCTACTCCGACCGCCGGATCTTTAGAATTTCACGATGTCATCCCGGGGCCTTGGTTGAGGCAGTTTTGGTGAATTCTGGGACGAAATATCGCGTGGATTGCGGAGGAGGAGGCGTGGCTAGACTTCGGTGCGGGTGGAATAAAATCGAGGGAGGGGCGGTCGTTTGTACCTCACTCTTTGATCGCAGTTGGTCTTCAACGATTATCGTGAATCAACGACACGGGGTGAAGAGAGAGGGGAGTTAAGGGGGGCGGACAAAAAAGAGAAGGGGGAATAACAAAATGAGGGGTGCAACACGAGGACTTCCCAGGAGGTCACCCATCCTAGTACTACTCTCGCCCAAGCACGTTTAACTGCGGAGTTCTGATGGGATCCGGTGCATTAGTGCTGGTATGATCGCACCCGTAAGCACATGCATGATGAAATGCTATAAGCGACCACCCCTGACCTGATCCCACAACAAGGAGGGGAGGGGAGGGGAGGGGAGGCCGCTCGTCGTCGAATTTTTACAGGAGTTTCCGGAGGGTGTTTTCCTTGTAGTAGCTATGGAATCGCTACTCCGACCGCCGGATCTTTAGAATTTCACGATGTCATCCCGGGGCCTTGGTTGAGGCAGTTTTGGTGAATTCTGGGACGAAATATCGCGTGGATTGCGGAGGAGGAGGCGTGGCTAGACTTCGGTGCGGGTGGAATAAAATCGAGGGAGGGGCGGTCGTTTGTACCTCACTCTTTGATCGCAGTTGGTCTTCAACGATTATCGTGAATCAACGACACGGGGTGAAGAGAGAGGGGAGTTAAGGGGGGCGGACAAAAAAGAGAAGGGGGAATAACAAAATGAGGGGTGCAACACGAGGACTTCCCAGGAGGTCACCCATCCTAGTACTACTCTCGCCCAAGCACGTTTAACTGCGGAGTTCTGATGGGATCCGGTGCATTAGTGCTGGTATGATCGCACCCGTAAGCACATGCATGATGAAATGCTATAAGCGACCACCCCTGACCTGATCCCACAACAAGGAGGGGAGGGGAGGGGAGGGGAGGGGAGGGGAGGCCGCTCGTCGTCGAATTTTTACAGGAGTTTCCGGAGGGTGTTTTCCTTGTAGTAGCTATGGAATCGCTACTCCGACCGCCGGATCTTTAGAATTTCACGATGTCATCCCGGGGCCTTGGTTGAGGCAGTTTTGGTGAATTCTGGGACGAAATATCGCGTGGATTGCGGAGGAGGAGGCGTGGCTAGACTTCGGTGCGGGTGGAATAAAATCGAGGGAGGGGCGGTCGTTTGTACCTCACTCTTTGATCGCAGTTGGTCTTCAACGATTATCGTGAATCAACGACACGGGGTGAAGAGAGAGGGGAGTTAAGGGGGGCGGACAAAAAAGAGAAGGGGGAATAACAAAATGAGGGGTGCAACACGAGGACTTCCCAGGAGGTCACCCATCCTAGTACTACTCTCGCCCAAGCACGTTTAACTGCGGAGTTCTGATGGGATCCGGTGCATTAGTGCTGGTATGATCGCACCCGTAAGCACATGCATGATGAAATGCTATAAGCGACCACCCCTGACCTGATCCCACAACAAGGAGGGGAGGGGAGGGGAGGGGAGGCCGCTCGTCGTCGAATTTTTACAGGAGTTTCCGGAGGGTGTTTTCCTTGTAGTAGCTATGGAATCGCTACTCCGACCGCCGGATCTTTAGAATTTCACGATGTCATCCCGGGGCCTTGGTTGAGGCAGTTTTGGTGAATTCTGGGACGAAATATCGCGTGGATTGCGGAGGAGGAGGCGTGGCTAGACTTCGGTGCGGGTGGAATAAAATCGAGGGAGGGGCGGTCGTTTGTACCTCACTCTTTGATCGCAGTTGGTCTTCAACGATTATCGTGAATCAACGACACGGGGTGAAGAGAGAGGGGAGTTAAGGGGGGCGGACAAAAAAGAGAAGGGGGAATAACAAAATGAGGGGTGCAACACGAGGACTTCCCAGGAGGTCACCCATCCTAGTACTACTCTCGCCCAAGCACGTTTAACTGCGGAGTTCTGATGGGATCCGGTGCATTAGTGCTGGTATGATCGCACCCGTAAGCACATGCATGATGAAATGCTATAAGCGACCACCCCTGACCTGATCCCACAACAGGGGAGGGGAGGGGAGGGGAGGGGAGGGGAGGCCGCTCGTCGTCGAATTTTTACAGGAGTTTCCGGAGGGTGTTTTCCTTGTAGTAGCTATGGAATCGCTACTCCGACCGCCGGATCTTTAGAATTTCACGATGTCATCCCGGGGCCTTGGTTGAGGCAGTTTTGGTGAATTCTGGGACGAAATATCGCGTGGATTGCGGAGGAGGAGGCGTGGCTAGACTTCGGTGCGGGTGGAATAAAATCGAGGGAGGGGCGGTCGTTTGTACCTCACTCTTTGATCGCAGTTGGTCTTCAACGATTATCGTGAATCAACGACACGGGGTGAAGAGAGAGGGGAGTTAAGGGGGGCGGACAAAAAAGAGAAGGGGGAATAACAAAATGAGGGGTGCAACACGAGGACTTCCCAGGAGGTCACCCATCCTAGTACTACTCTCGCCCAAGCACGTTTAACTGCGGAGTTCTGATGGGATCCGGTGCATTAGTGCTGGTATGATCGCACCCGTAAGCACATGCATGATGAAATGCTATAAGCGACCACCCCTGACCTGATCCCACAACAAGGAGGGGAGGGGAGGGGAGGGGAGGGGAGGGGAGGCCGCTCGTCGTCGAATTTTTACAGGAGTTTCCGGAGGGTGTTTTCCTTGTAGTAGCTATGGAATCGCTACTCCGACCGCCGGATCTTTAGAATTTCACGATGTCATCCCGGGGCCTTGGTTGAGGCAGTTTTGGTGAATTCTGGGACGAAATATCGCGTGGATTGCGGAGGAGGAGGCGTGGCTAGACTTCGGTGCGGGTGGAATAAAATCGAGGGAGGGGCGGTCGTTTGTACCTCACTCTTTGATCGCAGTTGGTCTTCAACGATTATCGTGAATCAACGACACGGGGTGAAGAGAGAGGGGAGTTAAGGGGGGCGGACAAAAAAGAGAAGGGGGAATAACAAAATGAGGGGTGCAACACGAGGACTTCCCAGGAGGTCACCCATCCTAGTACTACTCTCGCCCAAGCACGTTTAACTGCGGAGTTCTGATGGGATCCGGTGCATTAGTGCTGGTATGATCGCACCCGTAAGCACATGCATGATGAAATGCTATAAGCGACCACCCCTGACCTGATCCCACAACAAGGGGAGGGGAGGGGAGGGGAGGGGAGGCCGCTCGTCGTCGAATTTTTACAGGAGTTTCCGGAGGGTGTTTTCCTTGTAGTAGCTATGGAATCGCTACTCCGACCGCCGGATCTTTAGAATTTCACGATGTCATCCCGGGGCCTTGGTTGAGGCAGTTTTGGTGAATTCTGGGACGAAATATCGCGTGGATTGCGGAGGAGGAGGCGTGGCTAGACTTCGGTGCGGGTGGAATAAAATCGAGGGAGGGGCGGTCGTTTGTACCTCACTCTTTGATCGCAGTTGGTCTTCAACGATTATCGTGAATCAACGACACGGGGTGAAGAGAGAGGGGAGTTAAGGGGGGCGGACAAAAAAGAGAAGGGGGAATAACAAAATGAGGGGTGCAACACGAGGACTTCCCAGGAGGTCACCCATCCTAGTACTACTCTCGCCCAAGCACGTTTAACTGCGGAGTTCTGATGGGATCCGGTGCATTAGTGCTGGTATGATCGCACCCGTAAGCACATGCATGATGAAATGCTATAAGCGACCACCCCTGACCTGATCCCACAACAAGGAGGGGAGGGGAGGGGAGGGGAGGGGAGGGGAGGCCGCTCGTCGTCGAATTTTTACAGGAGTTTCCGGAGGGTGTTTTCCTTGTAGTAGCTATGGAATCGCTACTCCGACCGCCGGATCTTTAGAATTTCACGATGTCATCCCGGGGCCTTGGTTGAGGCAGTTTTGGTGAATTCTGGGACGAAATATCGCGTGGATTGCGGAGGAGGAGGCGTGGCTAGACTTCGGTGCGGGTGGAATAAAATCGAGGGAGGGGCGGTCGTTTGTACCTCACTCTTTGATCGCAGTTGGTCTTCAACGATTATCGTGAATCAACGACACGGGGTGAAGAGAGAGGGGAGTTAAGGGGGGCGGACAAAAAAGAGAAGGGGGAATAACAAAATGAGGGGTGCAACACGAGGACTTCCCAGGAGGTCACCCATCCTAGTACTACTCTCGCCCAAGCACGTTTAACTGCGGAGTTCTGATGGGATCCGGTGCATTAGTGCTGGTATGATCGCACCCGTAAGCACATGCATGATGAAATGCTATAAGCGACCACCCCTGACCTGATCCCACAACAGGGGAGGGGAGGGGAGGGGAGGGGAGGGGAGGCCGCTCGTCGTCGAATTTTTACAGGAGTTTCCGGAGGGTGTTTTCCTTGTAGTAGCTATGGAATCGCTACTCCGACCGCCGGATCTTTAGAATTTCACGATGTCATCCCGGGGCCTTGGTTGAGGCAGTTTTGGTGAATTCTGGGACGAAATATCGCGTGGATTGCGGAGGAGGAGGCGTGGCTAGACTTCGGTGCGGGTGGAATAAAATCGAGGGAGGGGCGGTCGTTTGTACCTCACTCTTTGATCGCAGTTGGTCTTCAACGATTATCGTGAATCAACGACACGGGGTGAAGAGAGAGGGGAGTTAAGGGGGGCGGACAAAAAAGAGAAGGGGGAATAACAAAATGAGGGGTGCAACACGAGGACTTCCCAGGAGGTCACCCATCCTAGTACTACTCTCGCCCAAGCACGTTTAACTGCGGAGTTCTGATGGGATCCGGTGCATTAGTGCTGGTATGATCGCACCCGTAAGCACATGCATGATGAAATGCTATAAGCGACCACCCCTGACCTGATCCCACAACAGGAGGGGAGGGGAGGGGAGGGGAGGCCGCTCGTCGTCGAATTTTTACAGGAGTTTCCGGAGGGTGTTTTCCTTGTAGTAGCTATGGAATCGCTACTCCGACCGCCGGATCTTTAGAATTTCACGATGTCATCCCGGGGCCTTGGTTGAGGCAGTTTTGGTGAATTCTGGGACGAAATATCGCGTGGATTGCGGAGGAGGAGGCGTGGCTAGACTTCGGTGCGGGTGGAATAAAATCGAGGGAGGGGCGGTCGTTTGTACCTCACTCTTTGATCGCAGTTGGTCTTCAACGATTATCGTGAATCAACGACACGGGGTGAAGAGAGAGGGGAGTTAAGGGGGGCGGACAAAAAAGAGAAGGGGGAATAACAAAATGAGGGGTGCAACACGAGGACTTCCCAGGAGGTCACCCATCCTAGTACTACTCTCGCCCAAGCACGTTTAACTGCGGAGTTCTGATGGGATCCGGTGCATTAGTGCTGGTATGATCGCACCCGTAAGCACATGCATGATGAAATGCTATAAGCGACCACCCCTGACCTGATCCCACAACAAGGAGGGGAGGGGAGGGGAGGGGAGGGGAGGGGAGGCCGCTCGTCGTCGAATTTTTACAGGAGTTTCCGGAGGGTGTTTTCCTTGTAGTAGCTATGGAATCGCTACTCCGACCGCCGGATCTTTAGAATTTCACGATGTCATCCCGGGGCCTTGGTTGAGGCAGTTTTGGTGAATTCTGGGACGAAATATCGCGTGGATTGCGGAGGAGGAGGCGTGGCTAGACTTCGGTGCGGGTGGAATAAAATCGAGGGAGGGGCGGTCGTTTGTACCTCACTCTTTGATCGCAGTTGGTCTTCAACGATTATCGTGAATCAACGACACGGGGTGAAGAGAGAGGGGAGTTAAGGGGGGCGGACAAAAAAGAGAAGGGGGAATAACAAAATGAGGGGTGCAACACGAGGACTTCCCAGGAGGTCACCCATCCTAGTACTACTCTCGCCCAAGCACGTTTAACTGCGGAGTTCTGATGGGATCCGGTGCATTAGTGCTGGTATGATCGCACCCGTAAGCACATGCATGATGAAATGCTATAAGCGACCACCCCTGACCTGATCCCACAACAAGGGGAGGGGAGGGGAGGGGAGGGGAGGCCGCTCGTCGTCGAATTTTTACAGGAGTTTCCGGAGGGTGTTTTCCTTGTAGTAGCTATGGAATCGCTACTCCGACCGCCGGATCTTTAGAATTTCACGATGTCATCCCGGGGCCTTGGTTGAGGCAGTTTTGGTGAATTCTGGGACGAAATATCGCGTGGATTGCGGAGGAGGAGGCGTGGCTAGACTTCGGTGCGGGTGGAATAAAATCGAGGGAGGGGCGGTCGTTTGTACCTCACTCTTTGATCGCAGTTGGTCTTCAACGATTATCGTGAATCAACGACACGGGGTGAAGAGAGAGGGGAGTTAAGGGGGGCGGACAAAAAAGAGAAGGGGGAATAACAAAATGAGGGGTGCAACACGAGGACTTCCCAGGAGGTCACCCATCCTAGTACTACTCTCGCCCAAGCACGTTTAACTGCGGAGTTCTGATGGGATCCGGTGCATTAGTGCTGGTATGATCGCACCCGTAAGCACATGCATGATGAAATGCTATAAGCGACCACCCCTGACCTGATCCCACAACAAGGAGGGGAGGGGAGGGGAGGGGAGGGGAGGGGAGGCCGCTCGTCGTCGAATTTTTACAGGAGTTTCCGGAGGGTGTTTTCCTTGTAGTAGCTATGGAATCGCTACTCCGACCGCCGGATCTTTAGAATTTCACGATGTCATCCCGGGGCCTTGGTTGAGGCAGTTTTGGTGAATTCTGGGACGAAATATCGCGTGGATTGCGGAGGAGGAGGCGTGGCTAGACTTCGGTGCGGGTGGAATAAAATCGAGGGAGGGGCGGTCGTTTGTACCTCACTCTTTGATCGCAGTTGGTCTTCAACGATTATCGTGAATCAACGACACGGGGTGAAGAGAGAGGGGAGTTAAGGGGGGCGGACAAAAAAGAGAAGGGGGAATAACAAAATGAGGGGTGCAACACGAGGACTTCCCAGGAGGTCACCCATCCTAGTACTACTCTCGCCCAAGCACGTTTAACTGCGGAGTTCTGATGGGATCCGGTGCATTAGTGCTGGTATGATCGCACCCGTAAGCACATGCATGATGAAATGCTATAAGCGACCACCCCTGACCTGATCCCACAACAGGGGAGGGGAGGGGAGGGGAGGGGAGGGGAGGCCGCTCGTCGTCGAATTTTTACAGGAGTTTCCGGAGGGTGTTTTCCTTGTAGTAGCTATGGAATCGCTACTCCGACCGCCGGATCTTTAGAATTTCACGATGTCATCCCGGGGCCTTGGTTGAGGCAGTTTTGGTGAATTCTGGGACGAAATATCGCGTGGATTGCGGAGGAGGAGGCGTGGCTAGACTTCGGTGCGGGTGGAATAAAATCGAGGGAGGGGCGGTCGTTTGTACCTCACTCTTTGATCGCAGTTGGTCTTCAACGATTATCGTGAATCAACGACACGGGGTGAAGAGAGAGGGGAGTTAAGGGGGGCGGACAAAAAAGAGAAGGGGGAATAACAAAATGAGGGGTGCAACACGAGGACTTCCCAGGAGGTCACCCATCCTAGTACTACTCTCGCCCAAGCACGTTTAACTGCGGAGTTCTGATGGGATCCGGTGCATTAGTGCTGGTATGATCGCACCCGTAAGCACATGCATGATGAAATGCTATAAGCGACCACCCCTGACCTGATCCCACAACAAGGAGGGGAGGGGAGGGGAGGGGAGGCCGCTCGTCGTCGAATTTTTACAGGAGTTTCCGGAGGGTGTTTTCCTTGTAGTAGCTATGGAATCGCTACTCCGACCGCCGGATCTTTAGAATTTCACGATGTCATCCCGGGGCCTTGGTTGAGGCAGTTTTGGTGAATTCTGGGACGAAATATCGCGTGGATTGCGGAGGAGGAGGCGTGGCTAGACTTCGGTGCGGGTGGAATAAAATCGAGGGAGGGGCGGTCGTTTGTACCTCACTCTTTGATCGCAGTTGGTCTTCAACGATTATCGTGAATCAACGACACGGGGTGAAGAGAGAGGGGAGTTAAGGGGGGCGGACAAAAAAGAGAAGGGGGAATAACAAAATGAGGGGTGCAACACGAGGACTTCCCAGGAGGTCACCCATCCTAGTACTACTCTCGCCCAAGCACGTTTAACTGCGGAGTTCTGATGGGATCCGGTGCATTAGTGCTGGTATGATCGCACCCGTAAGCACATGCATGATGAAATGCTATAAGCGACCACCCCTGACCTGATCCCACAACAAGGAGGGGAGGGGAGGGGAGGGGAGGGGAGGGGAGGCCGCTCGTCGTCGAATTTTTACAGGAGTTTCCGGAGGGTGTTTTCCTTGTAGTAGCTATGGAATCGCTACTCCGACCGCCGGATCTTTAGAATTTCACGATGTCATCCCGGGGCCTTGGTTGAGGCAGTTTTGGTGAATTCTGGGACGAAATATCGCGTGGATTGCGGAGGAGGAGGCGTGGCTAGACTTCGGTGCGGGTGGAATAAAATCGAGGGAGGGGCGGTCGTTTGTACCTCACTCTTTGATCGCAGTTGGTCTTCAACGATTATCGTGAATCAACGACACGGGGTGAAGAGAGAGGGGAGTTAAGGGGGGCGGACAAAAAAGAGAAGGGGGAATAACAAAATGAGGGGTGCAACACGAGGACTTCCCAGGAGGTCACCCATCCTAGTACTACTCTCGCCCAAGCACGTTTAACTGCGGAGTTCTGATGGGATCCGGTGCATTAGTGCTGGTATGATCGCACCCGTAAGCACATGCATGATGAAATGCTATAAGCGACCACCCCTGACCTGATCCCACAACAGGAGGGGAGGGGAGGGGAGGGGAGGGGAGGCCGCTCGTCGTCGAATTTTTACAGGAGTTTCCGGAGGGTGTTTTCCTTGTAGTAGCTATGGAATCGCTACTCCGACCGCCGGATCTTTAGAATTTCACGATGTCATCCCGGGGCCTTGGTTGAGGCAGTTTTGGTGAATTCTGGGACGAAATATCGCGTGGATTGCGGAGGAGGAGGCGTGGCTAGACTTCGGTGCGGGTGGAATAAAATCGAGGGAGGGGCGGTCGTTTGTACCTCACTCTTTGATCGCAGTTGGTCTTCAACGATTATCGTGAATCAACGACACGGGGTGAAGAGAGAGGGGAGTTAAGGGGGGCGGACAAAAAAGAGAAGGGGGAATAACAAAATGAGGGGTGCAACACGAGGACTTCCCAGGAGGTCACCCATCCTAGTACTACTCTCGCCCAAGCACGTTTAACTGCGGAGTTCTGATGGGATCCGGTGCATTAGTGCTGGTATGATCGCACCCGTAAGCACATGCATGATGAAATGCTATAAGCGACCACCCCTGACCTGATCCCACAACAAGGAGGGGAGGGGAGGGGAGGGGAGGCCGCTCGTCGTCGAATTTTTACAGGAGTTTCCGGAGGGTGTTTTCCTTGTAGTAGCTATGGAATCGCTACTCCGACCGCCGGATCTTTAGAATTTCACGATGTCATCCCGGGGCCTTGGTTGAGGCAGTTTTGGTGAATTCTGGGACGAAATATCGCGTGGATTGCGGAGGAGGAGGCGTGGCTAGACTTCGGTGCGGGTGGAATAAAATCGAGGGAGGGGCGGTCGTTTGTACCTCACTCTTTGATCGCAGTTGGTCTTCAACGATTATCGTGAATCAACGACACGGGGTGAAGAGAGAGGGGAGTTAAGGGGGGCGGACAAAAAAGAGAAGGGGGAATAACAAAATGAGGGGTGCAACACGAGGACTTCCCAGGAGGTCACCCATCCTAGTACTACTCTCGCCCAAGCACGTTTAACTGCGGAGTTCTGATGGGATCCGGTGCATTAGTGCTGGTATGATCGCACCCGTAAGCACATGCATGATGAAATGCTATAAGCGACCACCCCTGACCTGATCCCACAACAAGGAGGGGAGGGGAGGGGAGGGGAGGCCGCTCGTCGTCGAATTTTTACAGGAGTTTCCGGAGGGTGTTTTCCTTGTAGTAGCTATGGAATCGCTACTCCGACCGCCGGATCTTTAGAATTTCACGATGTCATCCCGGGGCCTTGGTTGAGGCAGTTTTGGTGAATTCTGGGACGAAATATCGCGTGGATTGCGGAGGAGGAGGCGTGGCTAGACTTCGGTGCGGGTGGAATAAAATCGAGGGAGGGGCGGTCGTTTGTACCTCACTCTTTGATCGCAGTTGGTCTTCAACGATTATCGTGAATCAACGACACGGGGTGAAGAGAGAGGGGAGTTAAGGGGGGCGGACAAAAAAGAGAAGGGGGAATAACAAAATGAGGGGTGCAACACGAGGACTTCCCAGGAGGTCACCCATCCTAGTACTACTCTCGCCCAAGCACGTTTAACTGCGGAGTTCTGATGGGATCCGGTGCATTAGTGCTGGTATGATCGCACCCGTAAGCACATGCATGATGAAATGCTATAAGCGACCACCCCTGACCTGATCCCACAACAAGGAGGGGAGGGGAGGGGAGGGGAGGCCGCTCGTCGTCGAATTTTTACAGGAGTTTCCGGAGGGTGTTTTCCTTGTAGTAGCTATGGAATCGCTACTCCGACCGCCGGATCTTTAGAATTTCACGATGTCATCCCGGGGCCTTGGTTGAGGCAGTTTTGGTGAATTCTGGGACGAAATATCGCGTGGATTGCGGAGGAGGAGGCGTGGCTAGACTTCGGTGCGGGTGGAATAAAATCGAGGGAGGGGCGGTCGTTTGTACCTCACTCTTTGATCGCAGTTGGTCTTCAACGATTATCGTGAATCAACGACACGGGGTGAAGAGAGAGGGGAGTTAAGGGGGGCGGACAAAAAAGAGAAGGGGGAATAACAAAATGAGGGGTGCAACACGAGGACTTCCCAGGAGGTCACCCATCCTAGTACTACTCTCGCCCAAGCACGTTTAACTGCGGAGTTCTGATGGGATCCGGTGCATTAGTGCTGGTATGATCGCACCCGTAAGCACATGCATGATGAAATGCTATAAGCGACCACCCCTGACCTGATCCCACAACAAGGAGGGGAGGGGAGGGGAGGGGAGGCCGCTCGTCGTCGAATTTTTACAGGAGTTTCCGGAGGGTGTTTTCCTTGTAGTAGCTATGGAATCGCTACTCCGACCGCCGGATCTTTAGAATTTCACGATGTCATCCCGGGGCCTTGGTTGAGGCAGTTTTGGTGAATTCTGGGACGAAATATCGCGTGGATTGCGGAGGAGGAGGCGTGGCTAGACTTCGGTGCGGGTGGAATAAAATCGAGGGAGGGGCGGTCGTTTGTACCTCACTCTTTGATCGCAGTTGGTCTTCAACGATTATCGTGAATCAACGACACGGGGTGAAGAGAGAGGGGAGTTAAGGGGGGCGGACAAAAAAGAGAAGGGGGAATAACAAAATGAGGGGTGCAACACGAGGACTTCCCAGGAGGTCACCCATCCTAGTACTACTCTCGCCCAAGCACGTTTAACTGCGGAGTTCTGATGGGATCCGGTGCATTAGTGCTGGTATGATCGCACCCGTAAGCACATGCATGATGAAATGCTATAAGCGACCACCCCTGACCTGATCCCACAACAAGGAGGGGAGGGGAGGGGAGGGGAGGCCGCTCGTCGTCGAATTTTTACAGGAGTTTCCGGAGGGTGTTTTCCTTGTAGTAGCTATGGAATCGCTACTCCGACCGCCGGATCTTTAGAATTTCACGATGTCATCCCGGGGCCTTGGTTGAGGCAGTTTTGGTGAATTCTGGGACGAAATATCGCGTGGATTGCGGAGGAGGAGGCGTGGCTAGACTTCGGTGCGGGTGGAATAAAATCGAGGGAGGGGCGGTCGTTTGTACCTCACTCTTTGATCGCAGTTGGTCTTCAACGATTATCGTGAATCAACGACACGGGGTGAAGAGAGAGGGGAGTTAAGGGGGGCGGACAAAAAAGAGAAGGGGGAATAACAAAATGAGGGGTGCAACACGAGGACTTCCCAGGAGGTCACCCATCCTAGTACTACTCTCGCCCAAGCACGTTTAACTGCGGAGTTCTGATGGGATCCGGTGCATTAGTGCTGGTATGATCGCACCCGTAAGCACATGCATGATGAAATGCTATAAGCGACCACCCCTGACCTGATCCCACAACAAGGAGGGGAGGGGAGGGGAGGGGAGGCCGCTCGTCGTCGAATTTTTACAGGAGTTTCCGGAGGGTGTTTTCCTTGTAGTAGCTATGGAATCGCTACTCCGACCGCCGGATCTTTAGAATTTCACGATGTCATCCCGGGGCCTTGGTTGAGGCAGTTTTGGTGAATTCTGGGACGAAATATCGCGTGGATTGCGGAGGAGGAGGCGTGGCTAGACTTCGGTGCGGGTGGAATAAAATCGAGGGAGGGGCGGTCGTTTGTACCTCACTCTTTGATCGCAGTTGGTCTTCAACGATTATCGTGAATCAACGACACGGGGTGAAGAGAGAGGGGAGTTAAGGGGGGCGGACAAAAAAGAGAAGGGGGAATAACAAAATGAGGGGTGCAACACGAGGACTTCCCAGGAGGTCACCCATCCTAGTACTACTCTCGCCCAAGCACGTTTAACTGCGGAGTTCTGATGGGATCCGGTGCATTAGTGCTGGTATGATCGCACCCGTAAGCACATGCATGATGAAATGCTATAAGCGACCACCCCTGACCTGATCCCACAACAAGGAGGGGAGGGGAGGGGAGGGGAGGCCGCTCGTCGTCGAATTTTTACAGGAGTTTCCGGAGGGTGTTTTCCTTGTAGTAGCTATGGAATCGCTACTCCGACCGCCGGATCTTTAGA
Organism: Salix arbutifolia; assembly: GCA_025169955.1. Lineage (NCBI taxonomy): Eukaryota > Viridiplantae > Streptophyta > Magnoliopsida > Malpighiales > Salicaceae > Salix > Salix arbutifolia. Next base: position 6,449,682 of record CM045920.1, read on the forward strand.
ATTTCACGATGTCATCCCGGGGCCTTGGTTGAGGCAGTTTTGGTGAATTCTGGGACGAAATATCGCGTGGATTGCGGAGGAGGAGGCGTGGCTAGACTTCGGTGCGGGTGGAATAAAATCGAGGGAGGGGCGGTCGTTTGTACCTCACTCTTTGATCGCAGTTGGTCTTCAACGATTATCGTGAATCAACGACACGGGGTGAAGAGAGAGGGGAGTTAAGGGGGGCGGACAAAAAAGAGAAGGGGGAATAACAAAATGAGGGGTGCAACACGAGGACTTCCCAGGAGGTCACCCATCCTAGTACTACTCTCGCCCAAGCACGTTTAACTGCGGAGTTCTGATGGGATCCGGTGCATTAGTGCTGGTATGATCGCACCCGTAAGCACATGCATGATGAAATGCTATAAGCGACCACCCCTGACCTGATCCCACAACAAGGAGGGGAGGGGAGGGGAGGGGAGGGGAGGCCGCTCGTCGTCGAATTTTTACAGGAGTTTCCGGAGGGTGTTTTCCTTGTAGTAGCTATGGAATCGCTACTCCGACCGCCGGATCTTTAGAATTTCACGATGTCATCCCGGGGCCTTGGTTGAGGCAGTTTTGGTGAATTCTGGGACGAAATATCGCGTGGATTGCGGAGGAGGAGGCGTGGCTAGACTTCGGTGCGGGTGGAATAAAATCGAGGGAGGGGCGGTCGTTTGTACCTCACTCTTTGATCGCAGTTGGTCTTCAACGATTATCGTGAATCAACGACACGGGGTGAAGAGAGAGGGGAGTTAAGGGGGGCGGACAAAAAAGAGAAGGGGGAATAACAAAATGAGGGGTGCAACACGAGGACTTCCCAGGAGGTCACCCATCCTAGTACTACTCTCGCCCAAGCACGTTTAACTGCGGAGTTCTGATGGGATCCGGTGCATTAGTGCTGGTATGATCGCACCCGTAAGCACATGCATGATGAAATGCTATAAGCGACCACCCCTGACCTGATCCCACAACAAGGAGGGGAGGGGAGGGGAGGGGAGGCCGCTCGTCGTCGAATTTTTACAGGAGTTTCCGGAGGGTGTTTTCCTTGTAGTAGCTATGGAATCGCTACTCCGACCGCCGGATCTTTAGAATTTCACGATGTCATCCCGGGGCCTTGGTTGAGGCAGTTTTGGTGAATTCTGGGACGAAATATCGCGTGGATTGCGGAGGAGGAGGCGTGGCTAGACTTCGGTGCGGGTGGAATAAAATCGAGGGAGGGGCGGTCGTTTGTACCTCACTCTTTGATCGCAGTTGGTCTTCAACGATTATCGTGAATCAACGACACGGGGTGAAGAGAGAGGGGAGTTAAGGGGGGCGGACAAAAAAGAGAAGGGGGAATAACAAAATGAGGGGTGCAACACGAGGACTTCCCAGGAGGTCACCCATCCTAGTACTACTCTCGCCCAAGCACGTTTAACTGCGGAGTTCTGATGGGATCCGGTGCATTAGTGCTGGTATGATCGCACCCGTAAGCACATGCATGATGAAATGCTATAAGCGACCACCCCTGACCTGATCCCACAACAAGGAGGGGAGGGGAGGGGAGGGGAGGCCGCTCGTCGTCGAATTTTTACAGGAGTTTCCGGAGGGTGTTTTCCTTGTAGTAGCTATGGAATCGCTACTCCGACCGCCGGATCTTTAGAATTTCACGATGTCATCCCGGGGCCTTGGTTGAGGCAGTTTTGGTGAATTCTGGGACGAAATATCGCGTGGATTGCGGAGGAGGAGGCGTGGCTAGACTTCGGTGCGGGTGGAATAAAATCGAGGGAGGGGCGGTCGTTTGTACCTCACTCTTTGATCGCAGTTGGTCTTCAACGATTATCGTGAATCAACGACACGGGGTGAAGAGAGAGGGGAGTTAAGGGGGGCGGACAAAAAAGAGAAGGGGGAATAACAAAATGAGGGGTGCAACACGAGGACTTCCCAGGAGGTCACCCATCCTAGTACTACTCTCGCCCAAGCACGTTTAACTGCGGAGTTCTGATGGGATCCGGTGCATTAGTGCTGGTATGATCGCACCCGTAAGCACATGCATGATGAAATGCTATAAGCGACCACCCCTGACCTGATCCCACAACAAGGAGGGGAGGGGAGGGGAGGGGAGGCCGCTCGTCGTCGAATTTTTACAGGAGTTTCCGGAGGGTGTTTTCCTTGTAGTAGCTATGGAATCGCTACTCCGACCGCCGGATCTTTAGAATTTCACGATGTCATCCCGGGGCCTTGGTTGAGGCAGTTTTGGTGAATTCTGGGACGAAATATCGCGTGGATTGCGGAGGAGGAGGCGTGGCTAGACTTCGGTGCGGGTGGAATAAAATCGAGGGAGGGGCGGTCGTTTGTACCTCACTCTTTGATCGCAGTTGGTCTTCAACGATTATCGTGAATCAACGACACGGGGTGAAGAGAGAGGGGAGTTAAGGGGGGCGGACAAAAAAGAGAAGGGGGAATAACAAAATGAGGGGTGCAACACGAGGACTTCCCAGGAGGTCACCCATCCTAGTACTACTCTCGCCCAAGCACGTTTAACTGCGGAGTTCTGATGGGATCCGGTGCATTAGTGCTGGTATGATCGCACCCGTAAGCACATGCATGATGAAATGCTATAAGCGACCACCCCTGACCTGATCCCACAACAGGGGAGGGGAGGGGAGGGGAGGGGAGGCCGCTCGTCGTCGAATTTTTACAGGAGTTTCCGGAGGGTGTTTTCCTTGTAGTAGCTATGGAATCGCTACTCCGACCGCCGGATCTTTAGAATTTCACGATGTCATCCCGGGGCCTTGGTTGAGGCAGTTTTGGTGAATTCTGGGACGAAATATCGCGTGGATTGCGGAGGAGGAGGCGTGGCTAGACTTCGGTGCGGGTGGAATAAAATCGAGGGAGGGGCGGTCGTTTGTACCTCACTCTTTGATCGCAGTTGGTCTTCAACGATTATCGTGAATCAACGACACGGGGTGAAGAGAGAGGGGAGTTAAGGGGGGCGGACAAAAAAGAGAAGGGGGAATAACAAAATGAGGGGTGCAACACGAGGACTTCCCAGGAGGTCACCCATCCTAGTACTACTCTCGCCCAAGCACGTTTAACTGCGGAGTTCTGATGGGATCCGGTGCATTAGTGCTGGTATGATCGCACCCGTAAGCACATGCATGATGAAATGCTATAAGCGACCACCCCTGACCTGATCCCACAACAAGGAGGGGAGGGGAGGGGAGGGGAGGCCGCTCGTCGTCGAATTTTTACAGGAGTTTCCGGAGGGTGTTTTCCTTGTAGTAGCTATGGAATCGCTACTCCGACCGCCGGATCTTTAGAATTTCACGATGTCATCCCGGGGCCTTGGTTGAGGCAGTTTTGGTGAATTCTGGGACGAAATATCGCGTGGATTGCGGAGGAGGAGGCGTGGCTAGACTTCGGTGCGGGTGGAATAAAATCGAGGGAGGGGCGGTCGTTTGTACCTCACTCTTTGATCGCAGTTGGTCTTCAACGATTATCGTGAATCAACGACACGGGGTGAAGAGAGAGGGGAGTTAAGGGGGGCGGACAAAAAAGAGAAGGGGGAATAACAAAATGAGGGGTGCAACACGAGGACTTCCCAGGAGGTCACCCATCCTAGTACTACTCTCGCCCAAGCACGTTTAACTGCGGAGTTCTGATGGGATCCGGTGCATTAGTGCTGGTATGATCGCACCCGTAAGCACATGCATGATGAAATGCTATAAGCGACCACCCCTGACCTGATCCCACAACAAGGAGGGGAGGGGAGGGGAGGGGAGGCCGCTCGTCGTCGAATTTTTACAGGAGTTTCCGGAGGGTGTTTTCCTTGTAGTAGCTATGGAATCGCTACTCCGACCGCCGGATCTTTAGAATTTCACGATGTCATCCCGGGGCCTTGGTTGAGGCAGTTTTGGTGAATTCTGGGACGAAATATCGCGTGGATTGCGGAGGAGGAGGCGTGGCTAGACTTCGGTGCGGGTGGAATAAAATCGAGGGAGGGGCGGTCGTTTGTACCTCACTCTTTGATCGCAGTTGGTCTTCAACGATTATCGTGAATCAACGACACGGGGTGAAGAGAGAGGGGAGTTAAGGGGGGCGGACAAAAAAGAGAAGGGGGAATAACAAAATGAGGGGTGCAACACGAGGACTTCCCAGGAGGTCACCCATCCTAGTACTACTCTCGCCCAAGCACGTTTAACTGCGGAGTTCTGATGGGATCCGGTGCATTAGTGCTGGTATGATCGCACCCGTAAGCACATGCATGATGAAATGCTATAAGCGACCACCCCTGACCTGATCCCACAACAGGGGAGGGGAGGGGAGGGGAGGGGAGGGGAGGCCGCTCGTCGTCGAATTTTTACAGGAGTTTCCGGAGGGTGTTTTCCTTGTAGTAGCTATGGAATCGCTACTCCGACCGCCGGATCTTTAGAATTTCACGATGTCATCCCGGGGCCTTGGTTGAGGCAGTTTTGGTGAATTCTGGGACGAAATATCGCGTGGATTGCGGAGGAGGAGGCGTGGCTAGACTTCGGTGCGGGTGGAATAAAATCGAGGGAGGGGCGGTCGTTTGTACCTCACTCTTTGATCGCAGTTGGTCTTCAACGATTATCGTGAATCAACGACACGGGGTGAAGAGAGAGGGGAGTTAAGGGGGGCGGACAAAAAAGAGAAGGGGGAATAACAAAATGAGGGGTGCAACACGAGGACTTCCCAGGAGGTCACCCATCCTAGTACTACTCTCGCCCAAGCACGTTTAACTGCGGAGTTCTGATGGGATCCGGTGCATTAGTGCTGGTATGATCGCACCCGTAAGCACATGCATGATGAAATGCTATAAGCGACCACCCCTGACCTGATCCCACAACAGGGGAGGGGAGGGGAGGGGAGGGGAGGGGAGGCCGCTCGTCGTCGAATTTTTACAGGAGTTTCCGGAGGGTGTTTTCCTTGTAGTAGCTATGGAATCGCTACTCCGACCGCCGGATCTTTAGAATTTCACGATGTCATCCCGGGGCCTTGGTTGAGGCAGTTTTGGTGAATTCTGGGACGAAATATCGCGTGGATTGCGGAGGAGGAGGCGTGGCTAGACTTCGGTGCGGGTGGAATAAAATCGAGGGAGGGGCGGTCGTTTGTACCTCACTCTTTGATCGCAGTTGGTCTTCAACGATTATCGTGAATCAACGACACGGGGTGAAGAGAGAGGGGAGTTAAGGGGGGCGGACAAAAAAGAGAAGGGGGAATAACAAAATGAGGGGTGCAACACGAGGACTTCCCAGGAGGTCACCCATCCTAGTACTACTCTCGCCCAAGCACGTTTAACTGCGGAGTTCTGATGGGATCCGGTGCATTAGTGCTGGTATGATCGCACCCGTAAGCACATGCATGATGAAATGCTATAAGCGACCACCCCTGACCTGATCCCACAACAAGGAGGGGAGGGGAGGGGAGGGGAGGCCGCTCGTCGTCGAATTTTTACAGGAGTTTCCGGAGGGTGTTTTCCTTGTAGTAGCTATGGAATCGCTACTCCGACCGCCGGATCTTTAGAATTTCACGATGTCATCCCGGGGCCTTGGTTGAGGCAGTTTTGGTGAATTCTGGGACGAAATATCGCGTGGATTGCGGAGGAGGAGGCGTGGCTAGACTTCGGTGCGGGTGGAATAAAATCGAGGGAGGGGCGGTCGTTTGTACCTCACTCTTTGATCGCAGTTGGTCTTCAACGATTATCGTGAATCAACGACACGGGGTGAAGAGAGAGGGGAGTTAAGGGGGGCGGACAAAAAAGAGAAGGGGGAATAACAAAATGAGGGGTGCAACACGAGGACTTCCCAGGAGGTCACCCATCCTAGTACTACTCTCGCCCAAGCACGTTTAACTGCGGAGTTCTGATGGGATCCGGTGCATTAGTGCTGGTATGATCGCACCCGTAAGCACATGCATGATGAAATGCTATAAGCGACCACCCCTGACCTGATCCCACAACAAGGAGGGGAGGGGAGGGGAGGGGAGGCCGCTCGTCGTCGAATTTTTACAGGAGTTTCCGGAGGGTGTTTTCCTTGTAGTAGCTATGGAATCGCTACTCCGACCGCCGGATCTTTAGAATTTCACGATGTCATCCCGGGGCCTTGGTTGAGGCAGTTTTGGTGAATTCTGGGACGAAATATCGCGTGGATTGCGGAGGAGGAGGCGTGGCTAGACTTCGGTGCGGGTGGAATAAAATCGAGGGAGGGGCGGTCGTTTGTACCTCACTCTTTGATCGCAGTTGGTCTTCAACGATTATCGTGAATCAACGACACGGGGTGAAGAGAGAGGGGAGTTAAGGGGGGCGGACAAAAAAGAGAAGGGGGAATAACAAAATGAGGGGTGCAACACGAGGACTTCCCAGGAGGTCACCCATCCTAGTACTACTCTCGCCCAAGCACGTTTAACTGCGGAGTTCTGATGGGATCCGGTGCATTAGTGCTGGTATGATCGCACCCGTAAGCACATGCATGATGAAATGCTATAAGCGACCACCCCTGACCTGATCCCACAACAAGGAGGGGAGGGGAGGGGAGGGGAGGCCGCTCGTCGTCGAATTTTTACAGGAGTTTCCGGAGGGTGTTTTCCTTGTAGTAGCTATGGAATCGCTACTCCGACCGCCGGATCTTTAGAATTTCACGATGTCATCCCGGGGCCTTGGTTGAGGCAGTTTTGGTGAATTCTGGGACGAAATATCGCGTGGATTGCGGAGGAGGAGGCGTGGCTAGACTTCGGTGCGGGTGGAATAAAATCGAGGGAGGGGCGGTCGTTTGTACCTCACTCTTTGATCGCAGTTGGTCTTCAACGATTATCGTGAATCAACGACACGGGGTGAAGAGAGAGGGGAGTTAAGGGGGGCGGACAAAAAAGAGAAGGGGGAATAACAAAATGAGGGGTGCAACACGAGGACTTCCCAGGAGGTCACCCATCCTAGTACTACTCTCGCCCAAGCACGTTTAACTGCGGAGTTCTGATGGGATCCGGTGCATTAGTGCTGGTATGATCGCACCCGTAAGCACATGCATGATGAAATGCTATAAGCGACCACCCCTGACCTGATCCCACAACAAGGAGGGGAGGGGAGGGGAGGGGAGGCCGCTCGTCGTCGAATTTTTACAGGAGTTTCCGGAGGGTGTTTTCCTTGTAGTAGCTATGGAATCGCTACTCCGACCGCCGGATCTTTAGAATTTCACGATGTCATCCCGGGGCCTTGGTTGAGGCAGTTTTGGTGAATTCTGGGACGAAATATCGCGTGGATTGCGGAGGAGGAGGCGTGGCTAGACTTCGGTGCGGGTGGAATAAAATCGAGGGAGGGGCGGTCGTTTGTACCTCACTCTTTGATCGCAGTTGGTCTTCAACGATTATCGTGAATCAACGACACGGGGTGAAGAGAGAGGGGAGTTAAGGGGGGCGGACAAAAAAGAGAAGGGGGAATAACAAAATGAGGGGTGCAACACGAGGACTTCCCAGGAGGTCACCCATCCTAGTACTACTCTCGCCCAAGCACGTTTAACTGCGGAGTTCTGATGGGATCCGGTGCATTAGTGCTGGTATGATCGCACCCGTAAGCACATGCATGATGAAATGCTATAAGCGACCACCCCTGACCTGATCCCACAACAAGGAGGGGAGGGGAGGGGAGGGGAGGCCGCTCGTCGTCGAATTTTTACAGGAGTTTCCGGAGGGTGTTTTCCTTGTAGTAGCTATGGAATCGCTACTCCGACCGCCGGATCTTTAGAATTTCACGATGTCATCCCGGGGCCTTGGTTGAGGCAGTTTTGGTGAATTCTGGGACGAAATATCGCGTGGATTGCGGAGGAGGAGGCGTGGCTAGACTTCGGTGCGGGTGGAATAAAATCGAGGGAGGGGCGGTCGTTTGTACCTCACTCTTTGATCGCAGTTGGTCTTCAACGATTATCGTGAATCAACGACACGGGGTGAAGAGAGAGGGGAGTTAAGGGGGGCGGACAAAAAAGAGAAGGGGGAATAACAAAATGAGGGGTGCAACACGAGGACTTCCCAGGAGGTCACCCATCCTAGTACTACTCTCGCCCAAGCACGTTTAACTGCGGAGTTCTGATGGGATCCGGTGCATTAGTGCTGGTATGATCGCACCCGTAAGCACATGCATGATGAAATGCTATAAGCGACCACCCCTGACCTGATCCCACAACAAGGAGGGGAGGGGAGGGGAGGGGAGGCCGCTCGTCGTCGAATTTTTACAGGAGTTTCCGGAGGGTGTTTTCCTTGTAGTAGCTATGGAATCGCTACTCCGACCGCCGGATCTTTAGAATTTCACGATGTCATCCCGGGGCCTTGGTTGAGGCAGTTTTGGTGAATTCTGGGACGAAATATCGCGTGGATTGCGGAGGAGGAGGCGTGGCTAGACTTCGGTGCGGGTGGAATAAAATCGAGGGAGGGGCGGTCGTTTGTACCTCACTCTTTGATCGCAGTTGGTCTTCAACGATTATCGTGAATCAACGACACGGGGTGAAGAGAGAGGGGAGTTAAGGGGGGCGGACAAAAAAGAGAAGGGGGAATAACAAAATGAGGGGTGCAACACGAGGACTTCCCAGGAGGTCACCCATCCTAGTACTACTCTCGCCCAAGCACGTTTAACTGCGGAGTTCTGATGGGATCCGGTGCATTAGTGCTGGTATGATCGCACCCGTAAGCACATGCATGATGAAATGCTATAAGCGACCACCCCTGACCTGATCCCACAACAAGGAGGGGAGGGGAGGGGAGGGGAGGCCGCTCGTCGTCGAATTTTTACAGGAGTTTCCGGAGGGTGTTTTCCTTGTAGTAGCTATGGAATCGCTACTCCGACCGCCGGATCTTTAGAATTTCACGATGTCATCCCGGGGCCTTGGTTGAGGCAGTTTTGGTGAATTCTGGGACGAAATATCGCGTGGATTGCGGAGGAGGAGGCGTGGCTAGACTGGAGTGCAGTGTG
>CM045920.1:6458758-6506939 GCA_025169955.1 Salix arbutifolia
GGAGGAGGAGGCGTGGCTAGACTTCGGTGCGGGTGGAATAAAATCGAGGGAGGGGCGGTCGTTTGTACCTCACTCTTTGATCGCAGTCGGTCTTCAACGATTATCGCGAATCAACGACATGGGTGAAGAGAGAGGGGAGTTAAGCGGGGCGGACAAAAAAGAGAAGGGGGAATAACAAAATGAGGGGTGCAACACGAGGACTTCCCAGGAGGTCACCCATCCTAGTACTACTCTCGCCCAAGCACGTTTAACTGCGGAGTTCTGATGGGATCCGGTGCATTAGTGCTGGTATGATCGCACCCGTAAGCACATGCATGATGAAATGCTATAAGCGACCACCCCTGACCTGATCCCACAACAAGGAGGGGAGGGGAGGGGAGGGGAGGCCGCTCGTCGTCGAATTTTTACAGGAGTTTCCTGAGGGTGTTTTCCTTGTAGTAGCTATGGAATCGCTACTCCGACCGCCGGATCTTTAGAATTTCACGATGTCATCCCGGGGCCTTGGTTGAGGCAGTTTTGGTGAATTCCGGGACGAAATATCGCGTGGATTGCGGAGGAGGAGGCGTGGCTAGACTTCGGTGCGGGTGGAATAAAATCGAGGGAGGGGCGGTCGTTTGTACCTCACTCTTTGATCGCAGTTGGTCTTCAACGATTATCGCGAATCAACGACATGGGGTGAAGAGAGAGGGGAGTTAAGCGGGGCGGACAAAAAAGAGAAGGGGGAATAACAAAATGAGGGGTGCAACACGAGGACTTCCCAGGAGGTCACCCATCCTAGTACTACTCTCGCCCAAGCACGTTTAACTGCGGAGTTCTGATGGGATCCGGTGCATTAGTGCTGGTATGATCGCACCCGTAAGCACATGCATGATGAAATGCTATAAGCGACCACCCCTGACCTGATCCCACAACAAGGAGGGGAGGGGAGGGGAGGCCGCTCGTCGTCGAATTTTTACAGGAGTTTCCTGAGGGTGTTTTCCTTGTAGTAGCTATGGAATCGCTACTCCGACCGCCGGATCTTTAGAATTTCACGATGTCATCCCGGGGCCTTGGTTGAGGCAGTTTTGGTGAATTCCGGGACGAAATATCGCGTGGATTGCGGAGGAGGAGGCGTGGCTAGACTTCGGTGCGGGTGGAATAAAATCGAGGGAGGGGCGGTCGTTTGTACCTCACTCTTTGATCGCAGTTGGTCTTCAACGATTATCGCGAATCAACGACATGGGGTGAAGAGAGAGGGGAGTTAAGCGGGGCGGACAAAAAAGAGAAGGGGGAATAACAAAATGAGGGGTGCAACACGAGGACTTCCCAGGAGGTCACCCATCCTAGTACTACTCTCGCCCAAGCACGTTTAACTGCGGAGTTCTGATGGGATCCGGTGCATTAGTGCTGGTATGATCGCACCCGTAAGCACATGCATGATGAAATGCTATAAGCGACCACCCCTGACCTGATCCCACAACAAGGAGGGGAGGGGAGGGGAGGCCGCTCGTCGTCGAATTTTTACAGGAGTTTCCTGAGGGTGTTTTCCTTGTAGTAGCTATGGAATCGCTACTCCGACCGCCGGATCTTTAGAATTTCACGATGTCATCCCGGGGCCTTGGTTGAGGCAGTTTTGGTGAATTCCGGGACGAAATATCGCGTGGATTGCGGAGGAGGAGGCGTGGCTAGACTTCGGTGCGGGTGGAATAAAATCGAGGGAGGGGCGGTCGTTTGTACCTCACTCTTTGATCGCAGTTGGTCTTCAACGATTATCGCGAATCAACGACATGGGGTGAAGAGAGAGGGGAGTTAAGCGGGGCGGACAAAAAAGAGAAGGGGGAATAACAAAATGAGGGGTGCAACACGAGGACTTCCCAGGAGGTCACCCATCCTAGTACTACTCTCGCCCAAGCACGTTTAACTGCGGAGTTCTGATGGGATCCGGTGCATTAGTGCTGGTATGATCGCACCCGTAAGCACATGCATGATGAAATGCTATAAGCGACCACCCCTGACCTGATCCCACAACAAGGAGGGGAGGGGAGGGGAGGCCGCTCGTCGTCGAATTTTTACAGGAGTTTCCTGAGGGTGTTTTCCTTGTAGTAGCTATGGAATCGCTACTCCGACCGCCGGATCTTTAGAATTTCACGATGTCATCCCGGGGCCTTGGTTGAGGCAGTTTTGGTGAATTCCGGGACGAAATATCGCGTGGATTGCGGAGGAGGAGGCGTGGCTAGACTTCGGTGCGGGTGGAATAAAATCGAGGGAGGGGCGGTCGTTTGTACCTCACTCTTTGATCGCAGTTGGTCTTCAACGATTATCGCGAATCAACGACATGGGGTGAAGAGAGAGGGGAGTTAAGCGGGGCGGACAAAAAAGAGAAGGGGGAATAACAAAATGAGGGGTGCAACACGAGGACTTCCCAGGAGGTCACCCATCCTAGTACTACTCTCGCCCAAGCACGTTTAACTGCGGAGTTCTGATGGGATCCGGTGCATTAGTGCTGGTATGATCGCACCCGTAAGCACATGCATGATGAAATGCTATAAGCGACCACCCCTGACCTGATCCCACAACAAGGAGGGGAGGGGAGGGGAGGCCGCTCGTCGTCGAATTTTTACAGGAGTTTCCTGAGGGTGTTTTCCTTGTAGTAGCTATGGAATCGCTACTCCGACCGCCGGATCTTTAGAATTTCACGATGTCATCCCGGGGCCTTGGTTGAGGCAGTTTTGGTGAATTCCGGGACGAAATATCGCGTGGATTGCGGAGGAGGAGGCGTGGCTAGACTTCGGTGCGGGTGGAATAAAATCGAGGGAGGGGCGGTCGTTTGTACCTCACTCTTTGATCGCAGTTGGTCTTCAACGATTATCGCGAATCAACGACATGGGGTGAAGAGAGAGGGGAGTTAAGCGGGGCGGACAAAAAAGAGAAGGGGGAATAACAAAATGAGGGGTGCAACACGAGGACTTCCCAGGAGGTCACCCATCCTAGTACTACTCTCGCCCAAGCACGTTTAACTGCGGAGTTCTGATGGGATCCGGTGCATTAGTGCTGGTATGATCGCACCCGTAAGCACATGCATGATGAAATGCTATAAGCGACCACCCCTGACCTGATCCCACAACAAGGAGGGGAGGGGAGGGGAGGGGAGGGGAGGCCGCTCGTCGTCGAATTTTTACAGGAGTTTCCTGAGGGTGTTTTCCTTGTAGTAGCTATGGAATCGCTACTCCGACCGCCGGATCTTTAGAATTTCACGATGTCATCCCGGGGCCTTGGTTGAGGCAGTTTTGGTGAATTCCGGGACGAAATATCGCGTGGATTGCGGAGGAGGAGGCGTGGCTAGACTTCGGTGCGGGTGGAATAAAATCGAGGGAGGGGCGGTCGTTTGTACCTCACTCTTTGATCGCAGTTGGTCTTCAACGATTATCGCGAATCAACGACATGGGGTGAAGAGAGAGGGGAGTTAAGCGGGGCGGACAAAAAAGAGAAGGGGGAATAACAAAATGAGGGGTGCAACACGAGGACTTCCCAGGAGGTCACCCATCCTAGTACTACTCTCGCCCAAGCACGTTTAACTGCGGAGTTCTGATGGGATCCGGTGCATTAGTGCTGGTATGATCGCACCCGTAAGCACATGCATGATGAAATGCTATAAGCGACCACCCCTGACCTGATCCCACAACAAGGAGGGGAGGGGAGGGGAGGGGAGGCCGCTCGTCGTCGAATTTTTACAGGAGTTTCCTGAGGGTGTTTTCCTTGTAGTAGCTATGGAATCGCTACTCCGACCGCCGGATCTTTAGAATTTCACGATGTCATCCCGGGGCCTTGGTTGAGGCAGTTTTGGTGAATTCCGGGACGAAATATCGCGTGGATTGCGGAGGAGGAGGCGTGGCTAGACTTCGGTGCGGGTGGAATAAAATCGAGGGAGGGGCGGTCGTTTGTACCTCACTCTTTGATCGCAGTTGGTCTTCAACGATTATCGCGAATCAACGACATGGGGTGAAGAGAGAGGGGAGTTAAGCGGGGCGGACAAAAAAGAGAAGGGGGAATAACAAAATGAGGGGTGCAACACGAGGACTTCCCAGGAGGTCACCCATCCTAGTACTACTCTCGCCCAAGCACGTTTAACTGCGGAGTTCTGATGGGATCCGGTGCATTAGTGCTGGTATGATCGCACCCGTAAGCACATGCATGATGAAATGCTATAAGCGACCACCCCTGACCTGATCCCACAACAAGGAGGGGAGGGGAGGGGAGGGGAGGCCGCTCGTCGTCGAATTTTTACAGGAGTTTCCTGAGGGTGTTTTCCTTGTAGTAGCTATGGAATCGCTACTCCGACCGCCGGATCTTTAGAATTTCACGATGTCATCCCGGGGCCTTGGTTGAGGCAGTTTTGGTGAATTCCGGGACGAAATATCGCGTGGATTGCGGAGGAGGAGGCGTGGCTAGACTTCGGTGCGGGTGGAATAAAATCGAGGGAGGGGCGGTCGTTTGTACCTCACTCTTTGATCGCAGTTGGTCTTCAACGATTATCGCGAATCAACGACATGGGGTGAAGAGAGAGGGGAGTTAAGCGGGGCGGACAAAAAAGAGAAGGGGGAATAACAAAATGAGGGGTGCAACACGAGGACTTCCCAGGAGGTCACCCATCCTAGTACTACTCTCGCCCAAGCACGTTTAACTGCGGAGTTCTGATGGGATCCGGTGCATTAGTGCTGGTATGATCGCACCCGTAAGCACATGCATGATGAAATGCTATAAGCGACCACCCCTGACCTGATCCCACAACAAGGAGGGGAGGGGAGGGGAGGGGAGGGGAGGCCGCTCGTCGTCGAATTTTTACAGGAGTTTCCTGAGGGTGTTTTCCTTGTAGTAGCTATGGAATCGCTACTCCGACCGCCGGATCTTTAGAATTTCACGATGTCATCCCGGGGCCTTGGTTGAGGCAGTTTTGGTGAATTCCGGGACGAAATATCGCGTGGATTGCGGAGGAGGAGGCGTGGCTAGACTTCGGTGCGGGTGGAATAAAATCGAGGGAGGGGCGGTCGTTTGTACCTCACTCTTTGATCGCAGTTGGTCTTCAACGATTATCGCGAATCAACGACATGGGGTGAAGAGAGAGGGGAGTTAAGCGGGGCGGACAAAAAAGAGAAGGGGGAATAACAAAATGAGGGGTGCAACACGAGGACTTCCCAGGAGGTCACCCATCCTAGTACTACTCTCGCCCAAGCACGTTTAACTGCGGAGTTCTGATGGGATCCGGTGCATTAGTGCTGGTATGATCGCACCCGTAAGCACATGCATGATGAAATGCTATAAGCGACCACCCCTGACCTGATCCCACAACAAGGAGGGGAGGGGAGGGGAGGGGAGGGGAGGCCGCTCGTCGTCGAATTTTTACAGGAGTTTCCTGAGGGTGTTTTCCTTGTAGTAGCTATGGAATCGCTACTCCGACCGCCGGATCTTTAGAATTTCACGATGTCATCCCGGGGCCTTGGTTGAGGCAGTTTTGGTGAATTCCGGGACGAAATATCGCGTGGATTGCGGAGGAGGAGGCGTGGCTAGACTTCGGTGCGGGTGGAATAAAATCGAGGGAGGGGCGGTCGTTTGTACCTCACTCTTTGATCGCAGTTGGTCTTCAACGATTATCGCGAATCAACGACATGGGGTGAAGAGAGAGGGGAGTTAAGCGGGGCGGACAAAAAAGAGAAGGGGGAATAACAAAATGAGGGGTGCAACACGAGGACTTCCCAGGAGGTCACCCATCCTAGTACTACTCTCGCCCAAGCACGTTTAACTGCGGAGTTCTGATGGGATCCGGTGCATTAGTGCTGGTATGATCGCACCCGTAAGCACATGCATGATGAAATGCTATAAGCGACCACCCCTGACCTGATCCCACAACAAGGAGGGGAGGGGAGGGGAGGGGAGGCCGCTCGTCGTCGAATTTTTACAGGAGTTTCCTGAGGGTGTTTTCCTTGTAGTAGCTATGGAATCGCTACTCCGACCGCCGGATCTTTAGAATTTCACGATGTCATCCCGGGGCCTTGGTTGAGGCAGTTTTGGTGAATTCCGGGACGAAATATCGCGTGGATTGCGGAGGAGGAGGCGTGGCTAGACTTCGGTGCGGGTGGAATAAAATCGAGGGAGGGGCGGTCGTTTGTACCTCACTCTTTGATCGCAGTTGGTCTTCAACGATTATCGCGAATCAACGACATGGGGTGAAGAGAGAGGGGAGTTAAGCGGGGCGGACAAAAAAGAGAAGGGGGAATAACAAAATGAGGGGTGCAACACGAGGACTTCCCAGGAGGTCACCCATCCTAGTACTACTCTCGCCCAAGCACGTTTAACTGCGGAGTTCTGATGGGATCCGGTGCATTAGTGCTGGTATGATCGCACCCGTAAGCACATGCATGATGAAATGCTATAAGCGACCACCCCTGACCTGATCCCACAACAAGGAGGGGAGGGGAGGGGAGGCCGCTCGTCGTCGAATTTTTACAGGAGTTTCCTGAGGGTGTTTTCCTTGTAGTAGCTATGGAATCGCTACTCCGACCGCCGGATCTTTAGAATTTCACGATGTCATCCCGGGGCCTTGGTTGAGGCAGTTTTGGTGAATTCCGGGACGAAATATCGCGTGGATTGCGGAGGAGGAGGCGTGGCTAGACTTCGGTGCGGGTGGAATAAAATCGAGGGAGGGGCGGTCGTTTGTACCTCACTCTTTGATCGCAGTTGGTCTTCAACGATTATCGCGAATCAACGACATGGGGTGAAGAGAGAGGGGAGTTAAGCGGGGCGGACAAAAAAGAGAAGGGGGAATAACAAAATGAGGGGTGCAACACGAGGACTTCCCAGGAGGTCACCCATCCTAGTACTACTCTCGCCCAAGCACGTTTAACTGCGGAGTTCTGATGGGATCCGGTGCATTAGTGCTGGTATGATCGCACCCGTAAGCACATGCATGATGAAATGCTATAAGCGACCACCCCTGACCTGATCCCACAACAAGGAGGGGAGGGGAGGGGAGGGGAGGCCGCTCGTCGTCGAATTTTTACAGGAGTTTCCTGAGGGTGTTTTCCTTGTAGTAGCTATGGAATCGCTACTCCGACCGCCGGATCTTTAGAATTTCACGATGTCATCCCGGGGCCTTGGTTGAGGCAGTTTTGGTGAATTCCGGGACGAAATATCGCGTGGATTGCGGAGGAGGAGGCGTGGCTAGACTTCGGTGCGGGTGGAATAAAATCGAGGGAGGGGCGGTCGTTTGTACCTCACTCTTTGATCGCAGTTGGTCTTCAACGATTATCGCGAATCAACGACATGGGGTGAAGAGAGAGGGGAGTTAAGCGGGGCGGACAAAAAAGAGAAGGGGGAATAACAAAATGAGGGGTGCAACACGAGGACTTCCCAGGAGGTCACCCATCCTAGTACTACTCTCGCCCAAGCACGTTTAACTGCGGAGTTCTGATGGGATCCGGTGCATTAGTGCTGGTATGATCGCACCCGTAAGCACATGCATGATGAAATGCTATAAGCGACCACCCCTGACCTGATCCCACAACAAGGAGGGGAGGGGAGGGGAGGGGAGGCCGCTCGTCGTCGAATTTTTACAGGAGTTTCCTGAGGGTGTTTTCCTTGTAGTAGCTATGGAATCGCTACTCCGACCGCCGGATCTTTAGAATTTCACGATGTCATCCCGGGGCCTTGGTTGAGGCAGTTTTGGTGAATTCCGGGACGAAATATCGCGTGGATTGCGGAGGAGGAGGCGTGGCTAGACTTCGGTGCGGGTGGAATAAAATCGAGGGAGGGGCGGTCGTTTGTACCTCACTCTTTGATCGCAGTTGGTCTTCAACGATTATCGCGAATCAACGACATGGGGTGAAGAGAGAGGGGAGTTAAGCGGGGCGGACAAAAAAGAGAAGGGGGAATAACAAAATGAGGGGTGCAACACGAGGACTTCCCAGGAGGTCACCCATCCTAGTACTACTCTCGCCCAAGCACGTTTAACTGCGGAGTTCTGATGGGATCCGGTGCATTAGTGCTGGTATGATCGCACCCGTAAGCACATGCATGATGAAATGCTATAAGCGACCACCCCTGACCTGATCCCACAACAAGGAGGGGAGGGGAGGGGAGGGGAGGGGAGGCCGCTCGTCGTCGAATTTTTACAGGAGTTTCCTGAGGGTGTTTTCCTTGTAGTAGCTATGGAATCGCTACTCCGACCGCCGGATCTTTAGAATTTCACGATGTCATCCCGGGGCCTTGGTTGAGGCAGTTTTGGTGAATTCCGGGACGAAATATCGCGTGGATTGCGGAGGAGGAGGCGTGGCTAGACTTCGGTGCGGGTGGAATAAAATCGAGGGAGGGGCGGTCGTTTGTACCTCACTCTTTGATCGCAGTTGGTCTTCAACGATTATCGCGAATCAACGACATGGGGTGAAGAGAGAGGGGAGTTAAGCGGGGCGGACAAAAAAGAGAAGGGGGAATAACAAAATGAGGGGTGCAACACGAGGACTTCCCAGGAGGTCACCCATCCTAGTACTACTCTCGCCCAAGCACGTTTAACTGCGGAGTTCTGATGGGATCCGGTGCATTAGTGCTGGTATGATCGCACCCGTAAGCACATGCATGATGAAATGCTATAAGCGACCACCCCTGACCTGATCCCACAACAAGGAGGGGAGGGGAGGGGAGGCCGCTCGTCGTCGAATTTTTACAGGAGTTTCCTGAGGGTGTTTTCCTTGTAGTAGCTATGGAATCGCTACTCCGACCGCCGGATCTTTAGAATTTCACGATGTCATCCCGGGGCCTTGGTTGAGGCAGTTTTGGTGAATTCCGGGACGAAATATCGCGTGGATTGCGGAGGAGGAGGCGTGGCTAGACTTCGGTGCGGGTGGAATAAAATCGAGGGAGGGGCGGTCGTTTGTACCTCACTCTTTGATCGCAGTTGGTCTTCAACGATTATCGCGAATCAACGACATGGGGTGAAGAGAGAGGGGAGTTAAGCGGGGCGGACAAAAAAGAGAAGGGGGAATAACAAAATGAGGGGTGCAACACGAGGACTTCCCAGGAGGTCACCCATCCTAGTACTACTCTCGCCCAAGCACGTTTAACTGCGGAGTTCTGATGGGATCCGGTGCATTAGTGCTGGTATGATCGCACCCGTAAGCACATGCATGATGAAATGCTATAAGCGACCACCCCTGACCTGATCCCACAACAAGGAGGGGAGGGGAGGGGAGGGGAGGCCGCTCGTCGTCGAATTTTTACAGGAGTTTCCTGAGGGTGTTTTCCTTGTAGTAGCTATGGAATCGCTACTCCGACCGCCGGATCTTTAGAATTTCACGATGTCATCCCGGGGCCTTGGTTGAGGCAGTTTTGGTGAATTCCGGGACGAAATATCGCGTGGATTGCGGAGGAGGAGGCGTGGCTAGACTTCGGTGCGGGTGGAATAAAATCGAGGGAGGGGCGGTCGTTTGTACCTCACTCTTTGATCGCAGTTGGTCTTCAACGATTATCGCGAATCAACGACATGGGGTGAAGAGAGAGGGGAGTTAAGCGGGGCGGACAAAAAAGAGAAGGGGGAATAACAAAATGAGGGGTGCAACACGAGGACTTCCCAGGAGGTCACCCATCCTAGTACTACTCTCGCCCAAGCACGTTTAACTGCGGAGTTCTGATGGGATCCGGTGCATTAGTGCTGGTATGATCGCACCCGTAAGCACATGCATGATGAAATGCTATAAGCGACCACCCCTGACCTGATCCCACAACAAGGAGGGGAGGGGAGGGGAGGGGAGGCCGCCGCTCGTCGTCGAATTTTTACAGGAGTTTCCTGAGGGTGTTTTCCTTGTAGTAGCTATGGAATCGCTACTCCGACCGCCGGATCTTTAGAATTTCACGATGTCATCCCGGGGCCTTGGTTGAGGCAGTTTTGGTGAATTCCGGGACGAAATATCGCGTGGATTGCGGAGGAGGAGGCGTGGCTAGACTTCGGTGCGGGTGGAATAAAATCGAGGGAGGGGCGGTCGTTTGTACCTCACTCTTTGATCGCAGTTGGTCTTCAACGATTATCGCGAATCAACGACATGGGGTGAAGAGAGAGGGGAGTTAAGCGGGGCGGACAAAAAAGAGAAGGGGGAATAACAAAATGAGGGGTGCAACACGAGGACTTCCCAGGAGGTCACCCATCCTAGTACTACTCTCGCCCAAGCACGTTTAACTGCGGAGTTCTGATGGGATCCGGTGCATTAGTGCTGGTATGATCGCACCCGTAAGCACATGCATGATGAAATGCTATAAGCGACCACCCCTGACCTGATCCCACAACAAGGAGGGGAGGGGAGGGGAGGCCGCTCGTCGTCGAATTTTTACAGGAGTTTCCTGAGGGTGTTTTCCTTGTAGTAGCTATGGAATCGCTACTCCGACCGCCGGATCTTTAGAATTTCACGATGTCATCCCGGGGCCTTGGTTGAGGCAGTTTTGGTGAATTCCGGGACGAAATATCGCGTGGATTGCGGAGGAGGAGGCGTGGCTAGACTTCGGTGCGGGTGGAATAAAATCGAGGGAGGGGCGGTCGTTTGTACCTCACTCTTTGATCGCAGTTGGTCTTCAACGATTATCGCGAATCAACGACATGGGGTGAAGAGAGAGGGGAGTTAAGCGGGGCGGACAAAAAAGAGAAGGGGGAATAACAAAATGAGGGGTGCAACACGAGGACTTCCCAGGAGGTCACCCATCCTAGTACTACTCTCGCCCAAGCACGTTTAACTGCGGAGTTCTGATGGGATCCGGTGCATTAGTGCTGGTATGATCGCACCCGTAAGCACATGCATGATGAAATGCTATAAGCGACCACCCCTGACCTGATCCCACAACAAGGAGGGGAGGGGAGGGGAGGCCGCTCGTCGTCGAATTTTTACAGGAGTTTCCTGAGGGTGTTTTCCTTGTAGTAGCTATGGAATCGCTACTCCGACCGCCGGATCTTTAGAATTTCACGATGTCATCCCGGGGCCTTGGTTGAGGCAGTTTTGGTGAATTCCGGGACGAAATATCGCGTGGATTGCGGAGGAGGAGGCGTGGCTAGACTTCGGTGCGGGTGGAATAAAATCGAGGGAGGGGCGGTCGTTTGTACCTCACTCTTTGATCGCAGTTGGTCTTCAACGATTATCGCGAATCAACGACATGGGGTGAAGAGAGAGGGGAGTTAAGCGGGGCGGACAAAAAAGAGAAGGGGGAATAACAAAATGAGGGGTGCAACACGAGGACTTCCCAGGAGGTCACCCATCCTAGTACTACTCTCGCCCAAGCACGTTTAACTGCGGAGTTCTGATGGGATCCGGTGCATTAGTGCTGGTATGATCGCACCCGTAAGCACATGCATGATGAAATGCTATAAGCGACCACCCCTGACCTGATCCCACAACAAGGAGGGGAGGGGAGGGGAGGGGAGGCCGCTCGTCGTCGAATTTTTACAGGAGTTTCCTGAGGGTGTTTTCCTTGTAGTAGCTATGGAATCGCTACTCCGACCGCCGGATCTTTAGAATTTCACGATGTCATCCCGGGGCCTTGGTTGAGGCAGTTTTGGTGAATTCCGGGACGAAATATCGCGTGGATTGCGGAGGAGGAGGCGTGGCTAGACTTCGGTGCGGGTGGAATAAAATCGAGGGAGGGGCGGTCGTTTGTACCTCACTCTTTGATCGCAGTTGGTCTTCAACGATTATCGCGAATCAACGACATGGGGTGAAGAGAGAGGGGAGTTAAGCGGGGCGGACAAAAAAGAGAAGGGGGAATAACAAAATGAGGGGTGCAACACGAGGACTTCCCAGGAGGTCACCCATCCTAGTACTACTCTCGCCCAAGCACGTTTAACTGCGGAGTTCTGATGGGATCCGGTGCATTAGTGCTGGTATGATCGCACCCGTAAGCACATGCATGATGAAATGCTATAAGCGACCACCCCTGACCTGATCCCACAACAAGGAGGGGAGGGGAGGGGAGGCCGCTCGTCGTCGAATTTTTACAGGAGTTTCCTGAGGGTGTTTTCCTTGTAGTAGCTATGGAATCGCTACTCCGACCGCCGGATCTTTAGAATTTCACGATGTCATCCCGGGGCCTTGGTTGAGGCAGTTTTGGTGAATTCCGGGACGAAATATCGCGTGGATTGCGGAGGAGGAGGCGTGGCTAGACTTCGGTGCGGGTGGAATAAAATCGAGGGAGGGGCGGTCGTTTGTACCTCACTCTTTGATCGCAGTTGGTCTTCAACGATTATCGCGAATCAACGACATGGGGTGAAGAGAGAGGGGAGTTAAGCGGGGCGGACAAAAAAGAGAAGGGGGAATAACAAAATGAGGGGTGCAACACGAGGACTTCCCAGGAGGTCACCCATCCTAGTACTACTCTCGCCCAAGCACGTTTAACTGCGGAGTTCTGATGGGATCCGGTGCATTAGTGCTGGTATGATCGCACCCGTAAGCACATGCATGATGAAATGCTATAAGCGACCACCCCTGACCTGATCCCACAACAAGGAGGGGAGGGGAGGGGAGGGGAGGCCGCTCGTCGTCGAATTTTTACAGGAGTTTCCTGAGGGTGTTTTCCTTGTAGTAGCTATGGAATCGCTACTCCGACCGCCGGATCTTTAGAATTTCACGATGTCATCCCGGGGCCTTGGTTGAGGCAGTTTTGGTGAATTCCGGGACGAAATATCGCGTGGATTGCGGAGGAGGAGGCGTGGCTAGACTTCGGTGCGGGTGGAATAAAATCGAGGGAGGGGCGGTCGTTTGTACCTCACTCTTTGATCGCAGTTGGTCTTCAACGATTATCGCGAATCAACGACATGGGGTGAAGAGAGAGGGGAGTTAAGCGGGGCGGACAAAAAAGAGAAGGGGGAATAACAAAATGAGGGGTGCAACACGAGGACTTCCCAGGAGGTCACCCATCCTAGTACTACTCTCGCCCAAGCACGTTTAACTGCGGAGTTCTGATGGGATCCGGTGCATTAGTGCTGGTATGATCGCACCCGTAAGCACATGCATGATGAAATGCTATAAGCGACCACCCCTGACCTGATCCCACAACAAGGAGGGGAGGGGAGGGGAGGCCGCTCGTCGTCGAATTTTTACAGGAGTTTCCTGAGGGTGTTTTCCTTGTAGTAGCTATGGAATCGCTACTCCGACCGCCGGATCTTTAGAATTTCACGATGTCATCCCGGGGCCTTGGTTGAGGCAGTTTTGGTGAATTCCGGGACGAAATATCGCGTGGATTGCGGAGGAGGAGGCGTGGCTAGACTTCGGTGCGGGTGGAATAAAATCGAGGGAGGGGCGGTCGTTTGTACCTCACTCTTTGATCGCAGTTGGTCTTCAACGATTATCGCGAATCAACGACATGGGGTGAAGAGAGAGGGGAGTTAAGCGGGGCGGACAAAAAAGAGAAGGGGGAATAACAAAATGAGGGGTGCAACACGAGGACTTCCCAGGAGGTCACCCATCCTAGTACTACTCTCGCCCAAGCACGTTTAACTGCGGAGTTCTGATGGGATCCGGTGCATTAGTGCTGGTATGATCGCACCCGTAAGCACATGCATGATGAAATGCTATAAGCGACCACCCCTGACCTGATCCCACAACAAGGAGGGGAGGGGAGGGGAGGCCGCTCGTCGTCGAATTTTTACAGGAGTTTCCTGAGGGTGTTTTCCTTGTAGTAGCTATGGAATCGCTACTCCGACCGCCGGATCTTTAGAATTTCACGATGTCATCCCGGGGCCTTGGTTGAGGCAGTTTTGGTGAATTCCGGGACGAAATATCGCGTGGATTGCGGAGGAGGAGGCGTGGCTAGACTTCGGTGCGGGTGGAATAAAATCGAGGGAGGGGCGGTCGTTTGTACCTCACTCTTTGATCGCAGTTGGTCTTCAACGATTATCGCGAATCAACGACATGGGGTGAAGAGAGAGGGGAGTTAAGCGGGGCGGACAAAAAAGAGAAGGGGGAATAACAAAATGAGGGGTGCAACACGAGGACTTCCCAGGAGGTCACCCATCCTAGTACTACTCTCGCCCAAGCACGTTTAACTGCGGAGTTCTGATGGGATCCGGTGCATTAGTGCTGGTATGATCGCACCCGTAAGCACATGCATGATGAAATGCTATAAGCGACCACCCCTGACCTGATCCCACAACAAGGAGGGGAGGGGAGGGGAGGCCGCTCGTCGTCGAATTTTTACAGGAGTTTCCTGAGGGTGTTTTCCTTGTAGTAGCTATGGAATCGCTACTCCGACCGCCGGATCTTTAGAATTTCACGATGTCATCCCGGGGCCTTGGTTGAGGCAGTTTTGGTGAATTCCGGGACGAAATATCGCGTGGATTGCGGAGGAGGAGGCGTGGCTAGACTTCGGTGCGGGTGGAATAAAATCGAGGGAGGGGCGGTCGTTTGTACCTCACTCTTTGATCGCAGTTGGTCTTCAACGATTATCGCGAATCAACGACATGGGGTGAAGAGAGAGGGGAGTTAAGCGGGGCGGACAAAAAAGAGAAGGGGGAATAACAAAATGAGGGGTGCAACACGAGGACTTCCCAGGAGGTCACCCATCCTAGTACTACTCTCGCCCAAGCACGTTTAACTGCGGAGTTCTGATGGGATCCGGTGCATTAGTGCTGGTATGATCGCACCCGTAAGCACATGCATGATGAAATGCTATAAGCGACCACCCCTGACCTGATCCCACAACAAGGAGGGGAGGGGAGGGGAGGGGAGGGGAGGCCGCTCGTCGTCGAATTTTTACAGGAGTTTCCTGAGGGTGTTTTCCTTGTAGTAGCTATGGAATCGCTACTCCGACCGCCGGATCTTTAGAATTTCACGATGTCATCCCGGGGCCTTGGTTGAGGCAGTTTTGGTGAATTCCGGGACGAAATATCGCGTGGATTGCGGAGGAGGAGGCGTGGCTAGACTTCGGTGCGGGTGGAATAAAATCGAGGGAGGGGCGGTCGTTTGTACCTCACTCTTTGATCGCAGTTGGTCTTCAACGATTATCGCGAATCAACGACATGGGGTGAAGAGAGAGGGGAGTTAAGCGGGGCGGACAAAAAAGAGAAGGGGGAATAACAAAATGAGGGGTGCAACACGAGGACTTCCCAGGAGGTCACCCATCCTAGTACTACTCTCGCCCAAGCACGTTTAACTGCGGAGTTCTGATGGGATCCGGTGCATTAGTGCTGGTATGATCGCACCCGTAAGCACATGCATGATGAAATGCTATAAGCGACCACCCCTGACCTGATCCCACAACAAGGAGGGGAGGGGAGGGGAGGCCGCTCGTCGTCGAATTTTTACAGGAGTTTCCTGAGGGTGTTTTCCTTGTAGTAGCTATGGAATCGCTACTCCGACCGCCGGATCTTTAGAATTTCACGATGTCATCCCGGGGCCTTGGTTGAGGCAGTTTTGGTGAATTCCGGGACGAAATATCGCGTGGATTGCGGAGGAGGAGGCGTGGCTAGACTTCGGTGCGGGTGGAATAAAATCGAGGGAGGGGCGGTCGTTTGTACCTCACTCTTTGATCGCAGTTGGTCTTCAACGATTATCGCGAATCAACGACATGGGGTGAAGAGAGAGGGGAGTTAAGCGGGGCGGACAAAAAAGAGAAGGGGGAATAACAAAATGAGGGGTGCAACACGAGGACTTCCCAGGAGGTCACCCATCCTAGTACTACTCTCGCCCAAGCACGTTTAACTGCGGAGTTCTGATGGGATCCGGTGCATTAGTGCTGGTATGATCGCACCCGTAAGCACATGCATGATGAAATGCTATAAGCGACCACCCCTGACCTGATCCCACAACAAGGAGGGGAGGGGAGGGGAGGCCGCTCGTCGTCGAATTTTTACAGGAGTTTCCTGAGGGTGTTTTCCTTGTAGTAGCTATGGAATCGCTACTCCGACCGCCGGATCTTTAGAATTTCACGATGTCATCCCGGGGCCTTGGTTGAGGCAGTTTTGGTGAATTCCGGGACGAAATATCGCGTGGATTGCGGAGGAGGAGGCGTGGCTAGACTTCGGTGCGGGTGGAATAAAATCGAGGGAGGGGCGGTCGTTTGTACCTCACTCTTTGATCGCAGTTGGTCTTCAACGATTATCGCGAATCAACGACATGGGGTGAAGAGAGAGGGGAGTTAAGCGGGGCGGACAAAAAAGAGAAGGGGGAATAACAAAATGAGGGGTGCAACACGAGGACTTCCCAGGAGGTCACCCATCCTAGTACTACTCTCGCCCAAGCACGTTTAACTGCGGAGTTCTGATGGGATCCGGTGCATTAGTGCTGGTATGATCGCACCCGTAAGCACATGCATGATGAAATGCTATAAGCGACCACCCCTGACCTGATCCCACAACAAGGAGGGGAGGGGAGGGGAGGGGAGGGGAGGCCGCTCGTCGTCGAATTTTTACAGGAGTTTCCTGAGGGTGTTTTCCTTGTAGTAGCTATGGAATCGCTACTCCGACCGCCGGATCTTTAGAATTTCACGATGTCATCCCGGGGCCTTGGTTGAGGCAGTTTTGGTGAATTCCGGGACGAAATATCGCGTGGATTGCGGAGGAGGAGGCGTGGCTAGACTTCGGTGCGGGTGGAATAAAATCGAGGGAGGGGCGGTCGTTTGTACCTCACTCTTTGATCGCAGTTGGTCTTCAACGATTATCGCGAATCAACGACATGGGGTGAAGAGAGAGGGGAGTTAAGCGGGGCGGACAAAAAAGAGAAGGGGGAATAACAAAATGAGGGGTGCAACACGAGGACTTCCCAGGAGGTCACCCATCCTAGTACTACTCTCGCCCAAGCACGTTTAACTGCGGAGTTCTGATGGGATCCGGTGCATTAGTGCTGGTATGATCGCACCCGTAAGCACATGCATGATGAAATGCTATAAGCGACCACCCCTGACCTGATCCCACAACAAGGAGGGGAGGGGAGGGGAGGGGAGGAGGCCGCTCGTCGTCGAATTTTTACAGGAGTTTCCTGAGGGTGTTTTCCTTGTAGTAGCTATGGAATCGCTACTCCGACCGCCGGATCTTTAGAATTTCACGATGTCATCCCGGGGCCTTGGTTGAGGCAGTTTTGGTGAATTCCGGGACGAAATATCGCGTGGATTGCGGAGGAGGAGGCGTGGCTAGACTTCGGTGCGGGTGGAATAAAATCGAGGGAGGGGCGGTCGTTTGTACCTCACTCTTTGATCGCAGTTGGTCTTCAACGATTATCGCGAATCAACGACATGGGGTGAAGAGAGAGGGGAGTTAAGCGGGGCGGACAAAAAAGAGAAGGGGGAATAACAAAATGAGGGGTGCAACACGAGGACTTCCCAGGAGGTCACCCATCCTAGTACTACTCTCGCCCAAGCACGTTTAACTGCGGAGTTCTGATGGGATCCGGTGCATTAGTGCTGGTATGATCGCACCCGTAAGCACATGCATGATGAAATGCTATAAGCGACCACCCCTGACCTGATCCCACAACAAGGAGGGGAGGGGAGGGGAGGGGAGGCCGCTCGTCGTCGAATTTTTACAGGAGTTTCCTGAGGGTGTTTTCCTTGTAGTAGCTATGGAATCGCTACTCCGACCGCCGGATCTTTAGAATTTCACGATGTCATCCCGGGGCCTTGGTTGAGGCAGTTTTGGTGAATTCCGGGACGAAATATCGCGTGGATTGCGGAGGAGGAGGCGTGGCTAGACTTCGGTGCGGGTGGAATAAAATCGAGGGAGGGGCGGTCGTTTGTACCTCACTCTTTGATCGCAGTTGGTCTTCAACGATTATCGCGAATCAACGACATGGGGTGAAGAGAGAGGGGAGTTAAGCGGGGCGGACAAAAAAGAGAAGGGGGAATAACAAAATGAGGGGTGCAACACGAGGACTTCCCAGGAGGTCACCCATCCTAGTACTACTCTCGCCCAAGCACGTTTAACTGCGGAGTTCTGATGGGATCCGGTGCATTAGTGCTGGTATGATCGCACCCGTAAGCACATGCATGATGAAATGCTATAAGCGACCACCCCTGACCTGATCCCACAACAAGGAGGGGAGGGGAGGGGAGGCCGCTCGTCGTCGAATTTTTACAGGAGTTTCCTGAGGGTGTTTTCCTTGTAGTAGCTATGGAATCGCTACTCCGACCGCCGGATCTTTAGAATTTCACGATGTCATCCCGGGGCCTTGGTTGAGGCAGTTTTGGTGAATTCCGGGACGAAATATCGCGTGGATTGCGGAGGAGGAGGCGTGGCTAGACTTCGGTGCGGGTGGAATAAAATCGAGGGAGGGGCGGTCGTTTGTACCTCACTCTTTGATCGCAGTTGGTCTTCAACGATTATCGCGAATCAACGACATGGGGTGAAGAGAGAGGGGAGTTAAGCGGGGCGGACAAAAAAGAGAAGGGGGAATAACAAAATGAGGGGTGCAACACGAGGACTTCCCAGGAGGTCACCCATCCTAGTACTACTCTCGCCCAAGCACGTTTAACTGCGGAGTTCTGATGGGATCCGGTGCATTAGTGCTGGTATGATCGCACCCGTAAGCACATGCATGATGAAATGCTATAAGCGACCACCCCTGACCTGATCCCACAACAAGGAGGGGAGGGGAGGGGAGGCCGCTCGTCGTCGAATTTTTACAGGAGTTTCCTGAGGGTGTTTTCCTTGTAGTGGCTATGGAATCGCTACTCCGACCGCCGGATCTTTAGAATTTCACGATGTCATCCCGGGGCCTTGGTTGAGGCAGTTTTGGTGAATTCCGGGACGAAATATCGCGTGGATTGCGGAGGAGGAGGCGTGGCTAGACTTCGGTGCGGGTGGAATAAAATCGAGGGAGGGGCGGTCGTTTGTACCTCACTCTTTGATCGCAGTTGGTCTTCAACGATTATCGCGAATCAACGACATGGGGTGAAGAGAGAGGGGAGTTAAGCGGGGCGGACAAAAAAGAGAAGGGGGAATAACAAAATGAGGGGTGCAACACGAGGACTTCCCAGGAGGTCACCCATCCTAGTACTACTCTCGCCCAAGCACGTTTAACTGCGGAGTTCTGATGGGATCCGGTGCATTAGTGCTGGTATGATCGCACCCGTAAGCACATGCATGATGAAATGCTATAAGCGACCACCCCTGACCTGATCCCACAACAAGGAGGGGAGGGGAGGGGAGGGGAGGCCGCTCGTCGTCGAATTTTTACAGGAGTTTCCTGAGGGTGTTTTCCTTGTAGTAGCTATGGAATCGCTACTCCGACCGCCGGATCTTTAGAATTTCACGATGTCATCCCGGGGCCTTGGTTGAGGCAGTTTTGGTGAATTCCGGGACGAAATATCGCGTGGATTGCGGAGGAGGAGGCGTGGCTAGACTTCGGTGCGGGTGGAATAAAATCGAGGGAGGGGCGGTCGTTTGTACCTCACTCTTTGATCGCAGTTGGTCTTCAACGATTATCGCGAATCAACGACATGGGGTGAAGAGAGAGGGGAGTTAAGCGGGGCGGACAAAAAAGAGAAGGGGGAATAACAAAATGAGGGGTGCAACACGAGGACTTCCCAGGAGGTCACCCATCCTAGTACTACTCTCGCCCAAGCACGTTTAACTGCGGAGTTCTGATGGGATCCGGTGCATTAGTGCTGGTATGATCGCACCCGTAAGCACATGCATGATGAAATGCTATAAGCGACCACCCCTGACCTGATCCCACAACAAGGAGGGGAGGGGAGGGGAGGGGAGGCCGCTCGTCGTCGAATTTTTACAGGAGTTTCCTGAGGGTGTTTTCCTTGTAGTAGCTATGGAATCGCTACTCCGACCGCCGGATCTTTAGAATTTCACGATGTCATCCCGGGGCCTTGGTTGAGGCAGTTTTGGTGAATTCCGGGACGAAATATCGCGTGGATTGCGGAGGAGGAGGCGTGGCTAGACTTCGGTGCGGGTGGAATAAAATCGAGGGAGGGGCGGTCGTTTGTACCTCACTCTTTGATCGCAGTTGGTCTTCAACGATTATCGCGAATCAACGAC
The DNA here is from genome assembly GCA_025169955.1 of Salix arbutifolia. Classification (NCBI taxonomy): domain Eukaryota; kingdom Viridiplantae; phylum Streptophyta; class Magnoliopsida; order Malpighiales; family Salicaceae; genus Salix; species Salix arbutifolia. The sequence goes on from CM045920.1 coordinate 6,478,740, forward strand.
ATGGGGTGAAGAGAGAGGGGAGTTAAGCGGGGCGGACAAAAAAGAGAAGGGGGAATAACAAAATGAGGGGTGCAACACGAGGACTTCCCAGGAGGTCACCCATCCTAGTACTACTCTCGCCCAAGCACGTTTAACTGCGGAGTTCTGATGGGATCCGGTGCATTAGTGCTGGTATGATCGCACCCGTAAGCACATGCATGATGAAATGCTATAAGCGACCACCCCTGACCTGATCCCACAACAAGGAGGGGAGGGGAGGGGAGGCCGCTCGTCGTCGAATTTTTACAGGAGTTTCCTGAGGGTGTTTTCCTTGTAGTAGCTATGGAATCGCTACTCCGACCGCCGGATCTTTAGAATTTCACGATGTCATCCCGGGGCCTTGGTTGAGGCAGTTTTGGTGAATTCCGGGACGAAATATCGCGTGGATTGCGGAGGAGGAGGCGTGGCTAGACTTCGGTGCGGGTGGAATAAAATCGAGGGAGGGGCGGTCGTTTGTACCTCACTCTTTGATCGCAGTTGGTCTTCAACGATTATCGCGAATCAACGACATGGGGTGAAGAGAGAGGGGAGTTAAGCGGGGCGGACAAAAAAGAGAAGGGGGAATAACAAAATGAGGGGTGCAACACGAGGACTTCCCAGGAGGTCACCCATCCTAGTACTACTCTCGCCCAAGCACGTTTAACTGCGGAGTTCTGATGGGATCCGGTGCATTAGTGCTGGTATGATCGCACCCGTAAGCACATGCATGATGAAATGCTATAAGCGACCACCCCTGACCTGATCCCACAACAAGGAGGGGAGGGGAGGGGAGGCCGCTCGTCGTCGAATTTTTACAGGAGTTTCCTGAGGGTGTTTTCCTTGTAGTAGCTATGGAATCGCTACTCCGACCGCCGGATCTTTAGAATTTCACGATGTCATCCCGGGGCCTTGGTTGAGGCAGTTTTGGTGAATTCCGGGACGAAATATCGCGTGGATTGCGGAGGAGGAGGCGTGGCTAGACTTCGGTGCGGGTGGAATAAAATCGAGGGAGGGGCGGTCGTTTGTACCTCACTCTTTGATCGCAGTTGGTCTTCAACGATTATCGCGAATCAACGACATGGGGTGAAGAGAGAGGGGAGTTAAGCGGGGCGGACAAAAAAGAGAAGGGGGAATAACAAAATGAGGGGTGCAACACGAGGACTTCCCAGGAGGTCACCCATCCTAGTACTACTCTCGCCCAAGCACGTTTAACTGCGGAGTTCTGATGGGATCCGGTGCATTAGTGCTGGTATGATCGCACCCGTAAGCACATGCATGATGAAATGCTATAAGCGACCACCCCTGACCTGATCCCACAACAAGGAGGGGAGGGGAGGGGAGGCCGCTCGTCGTCGAATTTTTACAGGAGTTTCCTGAGGGTGTTTTCCTTGTAGTAGCTATGGAATCGCTACTCCGACCGCCGGATCTTTAGAATTTCACGATGTCATCCCGGGGCCTTGGTTGAGGCAGTTTTGGTGAATTCCGGGACGAAATATCGCGTGGATTGCGGAGGAGGAGGCGTGGCTAGACTTCGGTGCGGGTGGAATAAAATCGAGGGAGGGGCGGTCGTTTGTACCTCACTCTTTGATCGCAGTTGGTCTTCAACGATTATCGCGAATCAACGACATGGGGTGAAGAGAGAGGGGAGTTAAGCGGGGCGGACAAAAAAGAGAAGGGGGAATAACAAAATGAGGGGTGCAACACGAGGACTTCCCAGGAGGTCACCCATCCTAGTACTACTCTCGCCCAAGCACGTTTAACTGCGGAGTTCTGATGGGATCCGGTGCATTAGTGCTGGTATGATCGCACCCGTAAGCACATGCATGATGAAATGCTATAAGCGACCACCCCTGACCTGATCCCACAACAAGGAGGGGAGGGGAGGGGAGGGGAGGCCGCTCGTCGTCGAATTTTTACAGGAGTTTCCTGAGGGTGTTTTCCTTGTAGTGCTATGGAATCGCTACTCCGACCGCCGGATCTTTAGAATTTCACGATGTCATCCCGGGGCCTTGGTTGAGGCAGTTTTGGTGAATTCCGGGACGAAATATCGCGTGGATTGCGGAGGAGGAGGCGTGGCTAGACTTCGGTGCGGGTGGAATAAAATCGAGGGAGGGGCGGTCGTTTGTACCTCACTCTTTGATCGCAGTTGGTCTTCAACGATTATCGCGAATCAACGACATGGGGTGAAGAGAGAGGGGAGTTAAGCGGGGCGGACAAAAAAGAGAAGGGGGAATAACAAAATGAGGGGTGCAACACGAGGACTTCCCAGGAGGTCACCCATCCTAGTACTACTCTCGCCCAAGCACGTTTAACTGCGGAGTTCTGATGGGATCCGGTGCATTAGTGCTGGTATGATCGCACCCGTAAGCACATGCATGATGAAATGCTATAAGCGACCACCCCTGACCTGATCCCACAACAAGGAGGGGAGGGGAGGGGAGGGGAGGGGAGGCCGCTCGTCGTCGAATTTTTACAGGAGTTTCCTGAGGGTGTTTTCCTTGTAGTAGCTATGGAATCGCTACTCCGACCGCCGGATCTTTAGAATTTCACGATGTCATCCCGGGGCCTTGGTTGAGGCAGTTTTGGTGAATTCCGGGACGAAATATCGCGTGGATTGCGGAGGAGGAGGCGTGGCTAGACTTCGGTGCGGGTGGAATAAAATCGAGGGAGGGGCGGTCGTTTGTACCTCACTCTTTGATCGCAGTTGGTCTTCAACGATTATCGCGAATCAACGACATGGGGTGAAGAGAGAGGGGAGTTAAGCGGGGCGGACAAAAAAGAGAAGGGGGAATAACAAAATGAGGGGTGCAACACGAGGACTTCCCAGGAGGTCACCCATCCTAGTACTACTCTCGCCCAAGCACGTTTAACTGCGGAGTTCTGATGGGATCCGGTGCATTAGTGCTGGTATGATCGCACCCGTAAGCACATGCATGATGAAATGCTATAAGCGACCACCCCTGACCTGATCCCACAACAAGGAGGGGAGGGGAGGGGAGGCCGCTCGTCGTCGAATTTTTACAGGAGTTTCCTGAGGGTGTTTTCCTTGTAGTAGCTATGGAATCGCTACTCCGACCGCCGGATCTTTAGAATTTCACGATGTCATCCCGGGGCCTTGGTTGAGGCAGTTTTGGTGAATTCCGGGACGAAATATCGCGTGGATTGCGGAGGAGGAGGCGTGGCTAGACTTCGGTGCGGGTGGAATAAAATCGAGGGAGGGGCGGTCGTTTGTACCTCACTCTTTGATCGCAGTTGGTCTTCAACGATTATCGCGAATCAACGACATGGGGTGAAGAGAGAGGGGAGTTAAGCGGGGCGGACAAAAAAGAGAAGGGGGAATAACAAAATGAGGGGTGCAACACGAGGACTTCCCAGGAGGTCACCCATCCTAGTACTACTCTCGCCCAAGCACGTTTAACTGCGGAGTTCTGATGGGATCCGGTGCATTAGTGCTGGTATGATCGCACCCGTAAGCACATGCATGATGAAATGCTATAAGCGACCACCCCTGACCTGATCCCACAACAAGGAGGGGAGGGGAGGCCGCTCGTCGTCGAATTTTTACAGGAGTTTCCTGAGGGTGTTTTCCTTGTAGTGGCTATGGAATCGCTACTCCGACCGCCGGATCTTTAGAATTTCACGATGTCATCCCGGGGCCTTGGTTGAGGCAGTTTTGGTGAATTCCGGGACGAAATATCGCGTGGATTGCGGAGGAGGAGGCGTGGCTAGACTTCGGTGCGGGTGGAATAAAATCGAGGGAGGGGCGGTCGTTTGTACCTCACTCTTTGATCGCAGTTGGTCTTCAACGATTATCGCGAATCAACGACATGGGGTGAAGAGAGAGGGGAGTTAAGCGGGGCGGACAAAAAAGAGAAGGGGGAATAACAAAATGAGGGGTGCAACACGAGGACTTCCCAGGAGGTCACCCATCCTAGTACTACTCTCGCCCAAGCACGTTTAACTGCGGAGTTCTGATGGGATCCGGTGCATTAGTGCTGGTATGATCGCACCCGTAAGCACATGCATGATGAAATGCTATAAGCGACCACCCCTGACCTGATCCCACAACAAGGAGGGGAGGGGAGGGGAGGGGAGGCCGCTCGTCGTCGAATTTTTACAGGAGTTTCCTGAGGGTGTTTTCCTTGTAGTGGCTATGGAATCGCTACTCCGACCGCCGGATCTTTAGAATTTCACGATGTCATCCCGGGGCCTTGGTTGAGGCAGTTTTGGTGAATTCCGGGACGAAATATCGCGTGGATTGCGGAGGAGGAGGCGTGGCTAGACTTCGGTGCGGGTGGAATAAAATCGAGGGAGAGGCGGTCGTTTGTACCTCACTCTTTGATCGCAGTTGGTCTTCAACGATTATCGCGAATCAACGACATGGGGTGAAGAGAGAGGGGAGTTAAGCGGGGCGGACAAAAAAGAGAAGGGGGAATAACAAAATGAGGGGTGCAACACGAGGACTTCCCAGGAGGTCACCCATCCTAGTACTACTCTCGCCCAAGCACGTTTAACTGCGGAGTTCTGATGGGATCCGGTGCATTAGTGCTGGTATGATCGCACCCGTAAGCACATGCATGATGAAATGCTATAAGCGACCACCCCTGACCTGATCCCACAACAAGGAGGGGAGGGGAGGGGAGGGGAGGCCGCTCGTCGTCGAATTTTTACAGGAGTTTCCTGAGGGTGTTTTCCTTGTAGTGGCTATGGAATCGCTACTCCGACCGCCGGATCTTTAGAATTTCACGATGTCATCCCGGGGCCTTGGTTGAGGCAGTTTTGGTGAATTCCGGGACGAAATATCGCGTGGATTGCGGAGGAGGAGGCGTGGCTAGACTTCGGTGCGGGTGGAATAAAATCGAGGGAGGGGCGGTCGTTTGTACCTCACTCTTTGATCGCAGTTGGTCTTCAACGATTATCGCGAATCAACGACATGGGGTGAAGAGAGAGGGGAGTTAAGCGGGGCGGACAAAAAAGAGAAGGGGGAATAACAAAATGAGGGGTGCAACACGAGGACTTCCCAGGAGGTCACCCATCCTAGTACTACTCTCGCCCAAGCACGTTTAACTGCGGAGTTCTGATGGGATCCGGTGCATTAGTGCTGGTATGATCGCACCCGTAAGCACATGCATGATGAAATGCTATAAGCGACCACCCCTGACCTGATCCCACAACAAGGAGGGGAGGGGAGGGGAGGGGAGGCCGCTCGTCGTCGAATTTTTACAGGAGTTTCCTGAGGGTGTTTTCCTTGTAGTGGCTATGGAATCGCTACTCCGACCGCCGGATCTTTAGAATTTCACGATGTCATCCCGGGGCCTTGGTTGAGGCAGTTTTGGTGAATTCCGGGACGAAATATCGCGTGGATTGCGGAGGAGGAGGCGTGGCTAGACTTCGGTGCGGGTGGAATAAAATCGAGGGAGGGGCGGTCGTTTGTACCTCACTCTTTGATCGCAGTTGGTCTTCAACGATTATCGCGAATCAACGACATGGGGTGAAGAGAGAGGGGAGTTAAGCGGGGCGGACAAAAAAGAGAAGGGGGAATAACAAAATGAGGGGTGCAACACGAGGACTTCCCAGGAGGTCACCCATCCTAGTACTACTCTCGCCCAAGCACGTTTAACTGCGGAGTTCTGATGGGATCCGGTGCATTAGTGCTGGTATGATCGCACCCGTAAGCACATGCATGATGAAATGCTATAAGCGACCACCCCTGACCTGATCCCACAACAAGGAGGGGAGGGGAGGCCGCTCGTCGTCGAATTTTTACAGGAGTTTCCTGAGGGTGTTTTCCTTGTAGTGGCTATGGAATCGCTACTCCGACCGCCGGATCTTTAGAATTTCACGATGTCATCCCGGGGCCTTGGTTGAGGCAGTTTTGGTGAATTCCGGGACGAAATATCGCGTGGATTGCGGAGGAGGAGGCGTGGCTAGACTTCGGTGCGGGTGGAATAAAATCGAGGGAGGGGCGGTCGTTTGTACCTCACTCTTTGATCGCAGTTGGTCTTCAACGATTATCGCGAATCAACGACATGGGGTGAAGAGAGAGGGGAGTTAAGCGGGGCGGACAAAAAAGAGAAGGGGGAATAACAAAATGAGGGGTGCAACACGAGGACTTCCCAGGAGGTCACCCATCCTAGTACTACTCTCGCCCAAGCACGTTTAACTGCGGAGTTCTGATGGGATCCGGTGCATTAGTGCTGGTATGATCGCACCCGTAAGCACATGCATGATGAAATGCTATAAGCGACCACCCCTGACCTGATCCCACAACAAGGAGGGGAGGGGAGGCCGCTCGTCGTCGAATTTTTACAGGAGTTTCCTGAGGGTGTTTTCCTTGTAGTGGCTATGGAATCGCTACTCCGACCGCCGGATCTTTAGAATTTCACGATGTCATCCCGGGGCCTTGGTTGAGGCAGTTTTGGTGAATTCCGGGACGAAATATCGCGTGGATTGCGGAGGAGGAGGCGTGGCTAGACTTCGGTGCGGGTGGAATAAAATCGAGGGAGGGGCGGTCGTTTGTACCTCACTCTTTGATCGCAGTTGGTCTTCAACGATTATCGCGAATCAACGACATGGGGTGAAGAGAGAGGGGAGTTAAGCGGGGCGGACAAAAAAGAGAAGGGGGAATAACAAAATGAGGGGTGCAACACGAGGACTTCCCAGGAGGTCACCCATCCTAGTACTACTCTCGCCCAAGCACGTTTAACTGCGGAGTTCTGATGGGATCCGGTGCATTAGTGCTGGTATGATCGCACCCGTAAGCACATGCATGATGAAATGCTATAAGCGACCACCCCTGACCTGATCCCACAACAAGGAGGGGAGGGGAGGGGAGGCCGCTCGTCGTCGAATTTTTACAGGAGTTTCCTGAGGGTGTTTTCCTTGTAGTGGCTATGGAATCGCTACTCCGACCGCCGGATCTTTAGAATTTCACGATGTCATCCCGGGGCCTTGGTTGAGGCAGTTTTGGTGAATTCCGGGACGAAATATCGCGTGGATTGCGGAGGAGGAGGCGTGGCTAGACTTCGGTGCGGGTGGAATAAAATCGAGGGAGGGGCGGTCGTTTGTACCTCACTCTTTGATCGCAGTTGGTCTTCAACGATTATCGCGAATCAACGACATGGGGTGAAGAGAGAGGGGAGTTAAGCGGGGCGGACAAAAAAGAGAAGGGGGAATAACAAAATGAGGGGTGCAACACGAGGACTTCCCAGGAGGTCACCCATCCTAGTACTACTCTCGCCCAAGCACGTTTAACTGCGGAGTTCTGATGGGATCCGGTGCATTAGTGCTGGTATGATCGCACCCGTAAGCACATGCATGATGAAATGCTATAAGCGACCACCCCTGACCTGATCCCACAACAAGGAGGGGAGGGGAGGGGAGGGGAGGCCGCTCGTCGTCGAATTTTTACAGGAGTTTCCTGAGGGTGTTTTCCTTGTAGTGGCTATGGAATCGCTACTCCGACCGCCGGATCTTTAGAATTTCACGATGTCATCCCGGGGCCTTGGTTGAGGCAGTTTTGGTGAATTCCGGGACGAAATATCGCGTGGATTGCGGAGGAGGAGGCGTGGCTAGACTTCGGTGCGGGTGGAATAAAATCGAGGGAGGGGCGGTCGTTTGTACCTCACTCTTTGATCGCAGTTGGTCTTCAACGATTATCGCGAATCAACGACATGGGGTGAAGAGAGAGGGGAGTTAAGCGGGGCGGACAAAAAAGAGAAGGGGGAATAACAAAATGAGGGGTGCAACACGAGGACTTCCCAGGAGGTCACCCATCCTAGTACTACTCTCGCCCAAGCACGTTTAACTGCGGAGTTCTGATGGGATCCGGTGCATTAGTGCTGGTATGATCGCACCCGTAAGCACATGCATGATGAAATGCTATAAGCGACCACCCCTGACCTGATCCCACAACAAGGAGGGGAGGGGAGGGGAGGGGAGGCCGCTCGTCGTCGAATTTTTACAGGAGTTTCCTGAGGGTGTTTTCCTTGTAGTGGCTATGGAATCGCTACTCCGACCGCCGGATCTTTAGAATTTCACGATGTCATCCCGGGGCCTTGGTTGAGGCAGTTTTGGTGAATTCCGGGACGAAATATCGCGTGGATTGCGGAGGAGGAGGCGTGGCTAGACTTCGGTGCGGGTGGAATAAAATCGAGGGAGGGGCGGTCGTTTGTACCTCACTCTTTGATCGCAGTTGGTCTTCAACGATTATCGCGAATCAACGACATGGGGTGAAGAGAGAGGGGAGTTAAGCGGGGCGGACAAAAAAGAGAAGGGGGAATAACAAAATGAGGGGTGCAACACGAGGAATTCCCAGGAGGTCACCCATCCTAGTACTACTCTCGCCCAAGCACGTTTAACTGCGGAGTTCTGATGGGATCCGGTGCATTAGTGCTGGTATGATCGCACCCGTAAGCACATGCATGATGAAATGCTATAAGCGACCACCCCTGACCTGATCCCACAACAAGGAGGGGAGGGGAGGGGAGGCCGCTCGTCGTCGAATTTTTACAGGAGTTTCCTGAGGGTGTTTTCCTTGTAGTAGCTATGGAATCGCTACTCCGACCGCCGGATCTTTAGAATTTCACGATGTCATCCCGGGGCCTTGGTTGAGGCAGTTTTGGTGAATTCCGGGACGAAATATCGCGTGGATTGCGGAGGAGGAGGCGTGGCTAGACTTCGGTGCGGGTGGAATAAAATCGAGGGAGGGGCGGTCGTTTGTACCTCACTCTTTGATCGCAGTTGGTCTTCAACGATTATCGCGAATCAACGACATGGGGTGAAGAGAGAGGGGAGTTAAGCGGGGCGGACAAAAAAGAGAAGGGGGAATAACAAAATGAGGGGTGCAACACGAGGACTTCCCAGGAGGTCACCCATCCTAGTACTACTCTCGCCCAAGCACGTTTAACTGCGGAGTTCTGATGGGATCCGGTGCATTAGTGCTGGTATGATCGCACCCGTAAGCACATGCATGATGAAATGCTATAAGCGACCACCCCTGACCTGATCCCACAACAAGGAGGGGAGGGGAGGCCGCTCGTCGTCGAATTTTTACAGGAGTTTCCTGAGGGTGTTTTCCTTGTAGTGGCTATGGAATCGCTACTCCGACCGCCGGATCTTTAGAATTTCACGATGTCATCCCGGGGCCTTGGTTGAGGCAGTTTTGGTGAATTCCGGGACGAAATATCGCGTGGATTGCGGAGGAGGAGGCGTGGCTAGACTTCGGTGCGGGTGGAATAAAATCGAGGGAGGGGCGGTCGTTTGTACCTCACTCTTTGATCGCAGTTGGTCTTCAACGATTATCGCGAATCAACGACATGGGGTGAAGAGAGAGGGGAGTTAAGCGGGGCGGACAAAAAAGAGAAGGGGGAATAACAAAATGAGGGGTGCAACACGAGGACTTCCCAGGAGGTCACCCATCCTAGTACTACTCTCGCCCAAGCACGTTTAACTGCGGAGTTCTGATGGGATCCGGTGCATTAGTGCTGGTATGATCGCACCCGTAAGCACATGCATGATGAAATGCTATAAGCGACCACCCCTGACCTGATCCCACAACAAGGAGGGGAGGGGAGGGGAGGGGAGGCCGCTCGTCGTCGAATTTTTACAGGAGTTTCCTGAGGGTGTTTTCCTTGTAGTGGCTATGGAATCGCTACTCCGACCGCCGGATCTTTAGAATTTCACGATGTCATCCCGGGGCCTTGGTTGAGGCAGTTTTGGTGAATTCCGGGACGAAATATCGCGTGGATTGCGGAGGAGGAGGCGTGGCTAGACTTCGGTGCGGGTGGAATAAAATCGAGGGAGAGGCGGTCGTTTGTACCTCACTCTTTGATCGCAGTTGGTCTTCAACGATTATCGCGAATCAACGACATGGGGTGAAGAGAGAGGGGAGTTAAGCGGGGCGGACAAAAAAGAGAAGGGGGAATAACAAAATGAGGGGTGCAACACGAGGACTTCCCAGGAGGTCACCCATCCTAGTACTACTCTCGCCCAAGCACGTTTAACTGCGGAGTTCTGATGGGATCCGGTGCATTAGTGCTGGTATGATCGCACCCGTAAGCACATGCATGATGAAATGCTATAAGCGACCACCCCTGACCTGATCCCACAACAAGGAGGGGAGGGGAGGGGAGGGGAGGCCGCTCGTCGTCGAATTTTTACAGGAGTTTCCTGAGGGTGTTTTCCTTGTAGTGGCTATGGAATCGCTACTCCGACCGCCGGATCTTTAGAATTTCACGATGTCATCCCGGGGCCTTGGTTGAGGCAGTTTTGGTGAATTCCGGGACGAAATATCGCGTGGATTGCGGAGGAGGAGGCGTGGCTAGACTTCGGTGCGGGTGGAATAAAATCGAGGGAGGGGCGGTCGTTTGTACCTCACTCTTTGATCGCAGTTGGTCTTCAACGATTATCGCGAATCAACGACATGGGGTGAAGAGAGAGGGGAGTTAAGCGGGGCGGACAAAAAAGAGAAGGGGGAATAACAAAATGAGGGGTGCAACACGAGGACTTCCCAGGAGGTCACCCATCCTAGTACTACTCTCGCCCAAGCACGTTTAACTGCGGAGTTCTGATGGGATCCGGTGCATTAGTGCTGGTATGATCGCACCCGTAAGCACATGCATGATGAAATGCTATAAGCGACCACCCCTGACCTGATCCCACAACAAGGAGGGGAGGGGAGGGGAGGCCGCTCGTCGTCGAATTTTTACAGGAGTTTCCTGAGGGTGTTTTCCTTGTAGTAGCTATGGAATCGCTACTCCGACCGCCGGATCTTTAGAATTTCACGATGTCATCCCGGGGCCTTGGTTGAGGCAGTTTTGGTGAATTCCGGGACGAAATATCGCGTGGATTGCGGAGGAGGAGGCGTGGCTAGACTTCGGTGCGGGTGGAATAAAATCGAGGGAGGGGCGGTCGTTTGTACCTCACTCTTTGATCGCAGTTGGTCTTCAACGATTATCGCGAATCAACGACATGGGGTGAAGAGAGAGGGGAGTTAAGCGGGGCGGACAAAAAAGAGAAGGGGGAATAACAAAATGAGGGGTGCAACACGAGGACTTCCCAGGAGGTCACCCATCCTAGTACTACTCTCGCCCAAGCACGTTTAACTGCGGAGTTCTGATGGGATCCGGTGCATTAGTGCTGGTATGATCGCACCCGTAAGCACATGCATGATGAAATGCTATAAGCGACCACCCCTGACCTGATCCCACAACAAGGAGGGGAGGGGAGGGGAGGGGAGGCCGCTCGTCGTCGAATTTTTACAGGAGTTTCCTGAGGGTGTTTTCCTTGTAGTGGCTATGGAATCGCTACTCCGACCGCCGGATCTTTAGAATTTCACGATGTCATCCCGGGGCCTTGGTTGAGGCAGTTTTGGTGAATTCCGGGACGAAATATCGCGTGGATTGCGGAGGAGGAGGCGTGGCTAGACTTCGGTGCGGGTGGAATAAAATCGAGGGAGGGGCGGTCGTTTGTACCTCACTCTTTGATCGCAGTTGGTCTTCAACGATTATCGCGAATCAACGACATGGGGTGAAGAGAGAGGGGAGTTAAGCGGGGCGGACAAAAAAGAGAAGGGGGAATAACAAAATGAGGGGTGCAACACGAGGACTTCCCAGGAGGTCACCCATCCTAGTACTACTCTCGCCCAAGCACGTTTAACTGCGGAGTTCTGATGGGATCCGGTGCATTAGTGCTGGTATGATCGCACCCGTAAGCACATGCATGATGAAATGCTATAAGCGACCACCCCTGACCTGATCCCACAACAAGGAGGGGAGGGGAGGCCGCTCGTCGTCGAATTTTTACAGGAGTTTCCTGAGGGTGTTTTCCTTGTAGTGGCTATGGAATCGCTACTCCGACCGCCGGATCTTTAGAATTTCACGATGTCATCCCGGGGCCTTGGTTGAGGCAGTTTTGGTGAATTCCGGGACGAAATATCGCGTGGATTGCGGAGGAGGAGGCGTGGCTAGACTTCGGTGCGGGTGGAATAAAATCGAGGGAGGGGCGGTCGTTTGTACCTCACTCTTTGATCGCAGTTGGTCTTCAACGATTATCGCGAATCAACGACATGGGGTGAAGAGAGAGGGGAGTTAAGCGGGGCGGACAAAAAAGAGAAGGGGGAATAACAAAATGAGGGGTGCAACACGAGGACTTCCCAGGAGGTCACCCATCCTAGTACTACTCTCGCCCAAGCACGTTTAACTGCGGAGTTCTGATGGGATCCGGTGCATTAGTGCTGGTATGATCGCACCCGTAAGCACATGCATGATGAAATGCTATAAGCGACCACCCCTGACCTGATCCCACAACAAGGAGGGGAGGGGAGGGGAGGGGAGGCCGCTCGTCGTCGAATTTTTACAGGAGTTTCCTGAGGGTGTTTTCCTTGTAGTGGCTATGGAATCGCTACTCCGACCGCCGGATCTTTAGAATTTCACGATGTCATCCCGGGGCCTTGGTTGAGGCAGTTTTGGTGAATTCCGGGACGAAATATCGCGTGGATTGCGGAGGAGGAGGCGTGGCTAGACTTCGGTGCGGGTGGAATAAAATCGAGGGAGAGGCGGTCGTTTGTACCTCACTCTTTGATCGCAGTTGGTCTTCAACGATTATCGCGAATCAACGACATGGGGTGAAGAGAGAGGGGAGTTAAGCGGGGCGGACAAAAAAGAGAAGGGGGAATAACAAAATGAGGGGTGCAACACGAGGACTTCCCAGGAGGTCACCCATCCTAGTACTACTCTCGCCCAAGCACGTTTAACTGCGGAGTTCTGATGGGATCCGGTGCATTAGTGCTGGTATGATCGCACCCGTAAGCACATGCATGATGAAATGCTATAAGCGACCACCCCTGACCTGATCCCACAACAAGGAGGGGAGGGGAGGGGAGGGGAGGCCGCTCGTCGTCGAATTTTTACAGGAGTTTCCTGAGGGTGTTTTCCTTGTAGTGGCTATGGAATCGCTACTCCGACCGCCGGATCTTTAGAATTTCACGATGTCATCCCGGGGCCTTGGTTGAGGCAGTTTTGGTGAATTCCGGGACGAAATATCGCGTGGATTGCGGAGGAGGAGGCGTGGCTAGACTTCGGTGCGGGTGGAATAAAATCGAGGGAGGGGCGGTCGTTTGTACCTCACTCTTTGATCGCAGTTGGTCTTCAACGATTATCGCGAATCAACGACATGGGGTGAAGAGAGAGGGGAGTTAAGCGGGGCGGACAAAAAAGAGAAGGGGGAATAACAAAATGAGGGGTGCAACACGAGGACTTCCCAGGAGGTCACCCATCCTAGTACTACTCTCGCCCAAGCACGTTTAACTGCGGAGTTCTGATGGGATCCGGTGCATTAGTGCTGGTATGATCGCACCCGTAAGCACATGCATGATGAAATGCTATAAGCGACCACCCCTGACCTGATCCCACAACAAGGAGGGGAGGGGAGGGGAGGCCGCTCGTCGTCGAATTTTTACAGGAGTTTCCTGAGGGTGTTTTCCTTGTAGTAGCTATGGAATCGCTACTCCGACCGCCGGATCTTTAGAATTTCACGATGTCATCCCGGGGCCTTGGTTGAGGCAGTTTTGGTGAATTCCGGGACGAAATATCGCGTGGATTGCGGAGGAGGAGGCGTGGCTAGACTTCGGTGCGGGTGGAATAAAATCGAGGGAGGGGCGGTCGTTTGTACCTCACTCTTTGATCGCAGTTGGTCTTCAACGATTATCGCGAATCAACGACATGGGGTGAAGAGAGAGGGGAGTTAAGCGGGGCGGACAAAAAAGAGAAGGGGGAATAACAAAATGAGGGGTGCAACACGAGGAATTCCCAGGAGGTCACCCGTCCTAGTACTACTCTCGCCCAAGCACGTTTAACTGCGGAGTTCTGATGGGATCCGGTGCATTAGTGCTGGTATGATCGCACCCGTAAGCACATGCATGATGAAATGCTATAAGCGACCACCCCTGACCTGATCCCACAACAAGGAGGGGAGGGGAGGGGAGGCCGCTCGTCGTCGAATTTTTACAGGAGTTTCCTGAGGGTGTTTTCCTTGTAGTGGCTATGGAATCGCTACTCCGACCGCCGGATCTTTAGAATTTCACGATGTCATCCCGGGGCCTTGGTTGAGGCAGTTTTGGTGAATTCCGGGACGAAATATCGCGTGGATTGCGGAGGAGGAGGCGTGGCTAGACTTCGGTGCGGGTGGAATAAAATCGAGGGAGGGGCGGTCGTTTGTACCTCACTCTTTGATCGCAGTTGGTCTTCAACGATTATCGCGAATCAACGACATGGGGTGAAGAGAGAGGGGAGTTAAGCGGGGCGGACAAAAAAGAGAAGGGGGAATAACAAAATGAGGGGTGCAACACGAGGACTTCCCAGGAGGTCACCCATCCTAGTACTACTCTCGCCCAAGCACGTTTAACTGCGGAGTTCTGATGGGATCCGGTGCATTAGTGCTGGTATGATCGCACCCGTAAGCACATGCATGATGAAATGCTATAAGCGACCACCCCTGACCTGATCCCACAACAAGGAGGGGAGGGGAGGGGAGGGGAGGCCGCTCGTCGTCGAATTTTTACAGGAGTTTCCTGAGGGTGTTTTCCTTGTAGTGGCTATGGAATCGCTACTCCGACCGCCGGATCTTTAGAATTTCACGATGTCATCCCGGGGCCTTGGTTGAGGCAGTTTTGGTGAATTCCGGGACGAAATATCGCGTGGATTGCGGAGGAGGAGGCGTGGCTAGACTTCGGTGCGGGTGGAATAAAATCGAGGGAGAGGCGGTCGTTTGTACCTCACTCTTTGATCGCAGTTGGTCTTCAACGATTATCGCGAATCAACGACATGGGGTGAAGAGAGAGGGGAGTTAAGCGGGGCGGACAAAAAAGAGAAGGGGGAATAACAAAATGAGGGGTGCAACACGAGGACTTCCCAGGAGGTCACCCATCCTAGTACTACTCTCGCCCAAGCACGTTTAACTGCGGAGTTCTGATGGGATCCGGTGCATTAGTGCTGGTATGATCGCACCCGTAAGCACATGCATGATGAAATGCTATAAGCGACCACCCCTGACCTGATCCCACAACAAGGAGGGGAGGGGAGGGGAGGGGAGGCCGCTCGTCGTCGAATTTTTACAGGAGTTTCCTGAGGGTGTTTTCCTTGTAGTGGCTATGGAATCGCTACTCCGACCGCCGGATCTTTAGAATTTCACGATGTCATCCCGGGGCCTTGGTTGAGGCAGTTTTGGTGAATTCCGGGACGAAATATCGCGTGGATTGCGGAGGAGGAGGCGTGGCTAGACTTCGGTGCGGGTGGAATAAAATCGAGGGAGGGGCGGTCGTTTGTACCTCACTCTTTGATCGCAGTTGGTCTTCAACGATTATCGCGAATCAACGACATGGGGTGAAGAGAGAGGGGAGTTAAGCGGGGCGGACAAAAAAGAGAAGGGGGAATAACAAAATGAGGGGTGCAACACGAGGACTTCCCAGGAGGTCACCCATCCTAGTACTACTCTCGCCCAAGCACGTTTAACTGCGGAGTTCTGATGGGATCCGGTGCATTAGTGCTGGTATGATCGCACCCGTAAGCACATGCATGATGAAATGCTATAAGCGACCACCCCTGACCTGATCCCACAACAAGGAGGGGAGGGGAGGGGAGGCCGCTCGTCGTCGAATTTTTACAGGAGTTTCCTGAGGGTGTTTTCCTTGTAGTAGCTATGGAATCGCTACTCCGACCGCCGGATCTTTAGAATTTCACGATGTCATCCCGGGGCCTTGGTTGAGGCAGTTTTGGTGAATTCCGGGACGAAATATCGCGTGGATTGCGGAGGAGGAGGCGTGGCTAGACTTCGGTGCGGGTGGAATAAAATCGAGGGAGGGGCGGTCGTTTGTACCTCACTCTTTGATCGCAGTTGGTCTTCAACGATTATCGCGAATCAACGACATGGGGTGAAGAGAGAGGGGAGTTAAGCGGGGCGGACAAAAAAGAGAAGGGGGAATAACAAAATGAGGGGTGCAACACGAGGACTTCCCAGGAGGTCACCCATCCTAGTACTACTCTCGCCCAAGCACGTTTAACTGCGGAGTTCTGATGGGATCCGGTGCATTAGTGCTGGTATGATCGCACCCGTAAGCACATGCATGATGAAATGCTATAAGCGACCACCCCTGACCTGATCCCACAACAAGGAGGGGAGGGGAGGGGAGGGGAGGCCGCTCGTCGTCGAATTTTTACAGGAGTTTCCTGAGGGTGTTTTCCTTGTAGTGGCTATGGAATCGCTACTCCGACCGCCGGATCTTTAGAATTTCACGATGTCATCCCGGGGCCTTGGTTGAGGCAGTTTTGGTGAATTCCGGGACGAAATATCGCGTGGATTGCGGAGGAGGAGGCGTGGCTAGACTTCGGTGCGGGTGGAATAAAATCGAGGGAGGGGCGGTCGTTTGTACCTCACTCTTTGATCGCAGTTGGTCTTCAACGATTATCGCGAATCAACGACATGGGGTGAAGAGAGAGGGGAGTTAAGCGGGGCGGACAAAAAAGAGAAGGGGGAATAACAAAATGAGGGGTGCAACACGAGGACTTCCCAGGAGGTCACCCATCCTAGTACTACTCTCGCCCAAGCACGTTTAACTGCGGAGTTCTGATGGGATCCGGTGCATTAGTGCTGGTATGATCGCACCCGTAAGCACATGCATGATGAAATGCTATAAGCGACCACCCCTGACCTGATCCCACAACAAGGAGGGGAGGGGAGGGGAGGGGAGGCCGCTCGTCGTCGAATTTTTACAGGAGTTTCCTGAGGGTGTTTTCCTTGTAGTGGCTATGGAATCGCTACTCCGACCGCCGGATCTTTAGAATTTCACGATGTCATCCCGGGGCCTTGGTTGAGGCAGTTTTGGTGAATTCCGGGACGAAATATCGCGTGGATTGCGGAGGAGGAGGCGTGGCTAGACTTCGGTGCGGGTGGAATAAAATCGAGGGAGGGCGGTCGTTTGTACCTCACTCTTTGATCGCAGTTGGTCTTCAACGATTATCGCGAATCAACGACATGGGGTGAAGAGAGAGGGGAGTTAAGCGGGGCGGACAAAAAAGAGAAGGGGGAATAACAAAATGAGGGGTGCAACACGAGGACTTCCCAGGAGGTCACCCATCCTAGTACTACTCTCGCCCAAGCACGTTTAACTGCGGAGTTCTGATGGGATCCGGTGCATTAGTGCTGGTATGATCGCACCCGTAAGCACATGCATGATGAAATGCTATAAGCGACCACCCCTGACCTGATCCCACAACAAGGAGGGGAGGGGAGGCCGCTCGTCGTCGAATTTTTACAGGAGTTTCCTGAGGGTGTTTTCCTTGTAGTGGCTATGGAATCGCTACTCCGACCGCCGGATCTTTAGAATTTCACGATGTCATCCCGGGGCCTTGGTTGAGGCAGTTTTGGTGAATTCCGGGACGAAATATCGCGTGGATTGCGGAGGAGGAGGCGTGGCTAGACTTCGGTGCGGGTGGAATAAAATCGAGGGAGGGGCGGTCGTTTGTACCTCACTCTTTGATCGCAGTTGGTCTTCAACGATTATCGCGAATCAACGACATGGGGTGAAGAGAGAGGGGAGTTAAGCGGGGCGGACAAAAAAGAGAAGGGGGAATAACAAAATGAGGGGTGCAACACGAGGACTTCCCAGGAGGTCACCCATCCTAGTACTACTCTCGCCCAAGCACGTTTAACTGCGGAGTTCTGATGGGATCCGGTGCATTAGTGCTGGTATGATCGCACCCGTAAGCACATGCATGATGAAATGCTATAAGCGACCACCCCTGACCTGATCCCACAACAAGGAGGGGAGGGGAGGGGAGGGGAGGCCGCTCGTCGTCGAATTTTTACAGGAGTTTCCTGAGGGTGTTTTCCTTGTAGTAGCTATGGAATCGCTACTCCGACCGCCGGATCTTTAGAATTTCACGATGTCATCCCGGGGCCTTGGTTGAGGCAGTTTTGGTGAATTCCGGGACGAAATATCGCGTGGATTGCGGAGGAGGAGGCGTGGCTAGACTTCGGTGCGGGTGGAATAAAATCGAGGGAGGGGCGGTCGTTTGTACCTCACTCTTTGATCGCAGTTGGTCTTCAACGATTATCGCGAATCAACGACATGGGGTGAAGAGAGAGGGGAGTTAAGCGGGGCGGACAAAAAAGAGAAGGGGGAATAACAAAATGAGGGGTGCAACACGAGGACTTCCCAGGAGGTCACCCATCCTAGTACTACTCTCGCCCAAGCACGTTTAACTGCGGAGTTCTGATGGGATCCGGTGCATTAGTGCTGGTATGATCGCACCCGTAAGCACATGCATGATGAAATGCTATAAGCGACCACCCCTGACCTGATCCCACAACAAGGAGGGGAGGGGAGGGGAGGGGAGGGGAGGCCGCTCGTCGTCGAATTTTTACAGGAGTTTCCTGAGGGTGTTTTCCTTGTAGTGGCTATGGAATCGCTACTCCGACCGCCGGATCTTTAGAATTTCACGATGTCATCCCGGGGCCTTGGTTGAGGCAGTTTTGGTGAATTCCGGGACGAAATATCGCGTGGATTGCGGAGGAGGAGGCGTGGCTAGACTTCGGTGCGGGTGGAATAAAATCGAGGGAGGGGCGGTCGTTTGTACCTCACTCTTTGATCGCAGTTGGTCTTCAACGATTATCGCGAATCAACGACATGGGGTGAAGAGAGAGGGGAGTTAAGCGGGGCGGACAAAAAAGAGAAGGGGGAATAACAAAATGAGGGGTGCAACACGAGGACTTCCCAGGAGGTCACCCATCCTAGTACTACTCTCGCCCAAGCACGTTTAACTGCGGAGTTCTGATGGGATCCGGTGCATTAGTGCTGGTATGATCGCACCCGTAAGCACATGCATGATGAAATGCTATAAGCGACCACCCCTGACCTGATCCCACAACAAGGAGGGGAGGGGAGGGGAGGCCGCTCGTCGTCGAATTTTTACAGGAGTTTCCTGAGGGTGTTTTCCTTGTAGTAGCTATGGAATCGCTACTCCGACCGCCGGATCTTTAGAATTTCACGATGTCATCCCGGGGCCTTGGTTGAGGCAGTTTTGGTGAATTCCGGGACGAAATATCGCGTGGATTGCGGAGGAGGAGGCGTGGCTAGACTTCGGTGCGGGTGGAATAAAATCGAGGGAGGGGCGGTCGTTTGTACCTCACTCTTTGATCGCAGTTGGTCTTCAACGATTATCGCGAATCAACGACATGGGGTGAAGAGAGAGGGGAGTTAAGCGGGGCGGACAAAAAAGAGAAGGGGGAATAACAAAATGAGGGGTGCAACACGAGGACTTCCCAGGAGGTCACCCATCCTAGTACTACTCTCGCCCAAGCACGTTTAACTGCGGAGTTCTGATGGGATCCGGTGCATTAGTGCTGGTATGATCGCACCCGTAAGCACATGCATGATGAAATGCTATAAGCGACCACCCCTGACCTGATCCCACAACAAGGAGGGGAGGGGAGGCCGCTCGTCGTCGAATTTTTACAGGAGTTTCCTGAGGGTGTTTTCCTTGTAGTGGCTATGGAATCGCTACTCCGACCGCCGGATCTTTAGAATTTCACGATGTCATCCCGGGGCCTTGGTTGAGGCAGTTTTGGTGAATTCCGGGACGAAATATCGCGTGGATTGCGGAGGAGGAGGCGTGGCTAGACTTCGGTGCGGGTGGAATAAAATCGAGGGAGGGGCGGTCGTTTGTACCTCACTCTTTGATCGCAGTTGGTCTTCAACGATTATCGCGAATCAACGACATGGGGTGAAGAGAGAGGGGAGTTAAGCGGGGCGGACAAAAAAGAGAAGGGGGAATAACAAAATGAGGGGTGCAACACGAGGACTTCCCAGGAGGTCACCCATCCTAGTACTACTCTCGCCCAAGCACGTTTAACTGCGGAGTTCTGATGGGATCCGGTGCATTAGTGCTGGTATGATCGCACCCGTAAGCACATGCATGATGAAATGCTATAAGCGACCACCCCTGACCTGATCCCACAACAAGGAGGGGAGGGGAGGGGAGGGGAGGCCGCTCGTCGTCGAATTTTTACAGGAGTTTCCTGAGGGTGTTTTCCTTGTAGTGGCTATGGAATCGCTACTCCGACCGCCGGATCTTTAGAATTTCACGATGTCATCCCGGGGCCTTGGTTGAGGCAGTTTTGGTGAATTCCGGGACGAAATATCGCGTGGATTGCGGAGGAGGAGGCGTGGCTAGACTTCGGTGCGGGTGGAATAAAATCGAGGGAGGGGCGGTCGTTTGTACCTCACTCTTTGATCGCAGTTGGTCTTCAACGATTATCGCGAATCAACGACATGGGGTGAAGAGAGAGGGGAGTTAAGCGGGGCGGACAAAAAAGAGAAGGGGGAATAACAAAATGAGGGGTGCAACACGAGGACTTCCCAGGAGGTCACCCATCCTAGTACTACTCTCGCCCAAGCACGTTTAACTGCGGAGTTCTGATGGGATCCGGTGCATTAGTGCTGGTATGATCGCACCCGTAAGCACATGCATGATGAAATGCTATAAGCGACCACCCCTGACCTGATCCCACAACAAGGAGGGGAGGGGAGGGGAGGGGAGGGGAGGCCGCTCGTCGTCGAATTTTTACAGGAGTTTCCTGAGGGTGTTTTCCTTGTAGTGGCTATGGAATCGCTACTCCGACCGCCGGATCTTTAGAATTTCACGATGTCATCCCGGGGCCTTGGTTGAGGCAGTTTTGGTGAATTCCGGGACGAAATATCGCGTGGATTGCGGAGGAGGAGGCGTGGCTAGACTTCGGTGCGGGTGGAATAAAATCGAGGGAGGGGCGGTCGTTTGTACCTCACTCTTTGATCGCAGTTGGTCTTCAACGATTATCGCGAATCAACGACATGGGGTGAAGAGAGAGGGGAGTTAAGCGGGGCGGACAAAAAAGAGAAGGGGGAATAACAAAATGAGGGGTGCAACACGAGGACTTCCCAGGAGGTCACCCATCCTAGTACTACTCTCGCCCAAGCACGTTTAACTGCGGAGTTCTGATGGGATCCGGTGCATTAGTGCTGGTATGATCGCACCCGTAAGCACATGCATGATGAAATGCTATAAGCGACCACCCCTGACCTGATCCCACAACAAGGAGGGGAGGGGAGGGGAGGGGAGGCCGCTCGTCGTCGAATTTTTACAGGAGTTTCCTGAGGGTGTTTTCCTTGTAGTAGCTATGGAATCGCTACTCCGACCGCCGGATCTTTAGAATTTCACGATGTCATCCCGGGGCCTTGGTTGAGGCAGTTTTGGTGAATTCCGGGACGAAATATCGCGTGGATTGCGGAGGAGGAGGCGTGGCTAGACTTCGGTGCGGGTGGAATAAAATCGAGGGAGGGGCGGTCGTTTGTACCTCACTCTTTGATCGCAGTTGGTCTTCAACGATTATCGCGAATCAACGACATGGGGTGAAGAGAGAGGGGAGTTAAGCGGGGCGGACAAAAAAGAGAAGGGGGAATAACAAAATGAGGGGTGCAACACGAGGACTTCCCAGGAGGTCACCCATCCTAGTACTACTCTCGCCCAAGCACGTTTAACTGCGGAGTTCTGATGGGATCCGGTGCATTAGTGCTGGTATGATCGCACCCGTAAGCACATGCATGATGAAATGCTATAAGCGACCACCCCTGACCTGATCCCACAACAAGGAGGGGAGGGGAGGGGAGGCCGCTCGTCGTCGAATTTTTACAGGAGTTTCCTGAGGGTGTTTTCCTTGTAGTAGCTATGGAATCGCTACTCCGACCGCCGGATCTTTAGAATTTCACGATGTCATCCCGGGGCCTTGGTTGAGGCAGTTTTGGTGAATTCCGGGACGAAATATCGCGTGGATTGCGGAGGAGGAGGCGTGGCTAGACTTCGGTGCGGGTGGAATAAAATCGAGGGAGGGGCGGTCGTTTGTACCTCACTCTTTGATCGCAGTTGGTCTTCAACGATTATCGCGAATCAACGACATGGGGTGAAGAGAGAGGGGAGTTAAGCGGGGCGGACAAAAAAGAGAAGGGGGAATAACAAAATGAGGGGTGCAACACGAGGACTTCCCAGGAGGTCACCCATCCTAGTACTACTCTCGCCCAAGCACGTTTAACTGCGGAGTTCTGATGGGATCCGGTGCATTAGTGCTGGTATGATCGCACCCGTAAGCACATGCATGATGAAATGCTATAAGCGACCACCCCTGACCTGATCCCACAACAAGGAGGGGAGGGGAGGGGAGGGGAGGCCGCTCGTCGTCGAATTTTTACAGGAGTTTCCTGAGGGTGTTTTCCTTGTAGTAGCTATGGAATCGCTACTCCGACCGCCGGATCTTTAGAATTTCACGATGTCATCCCGGGGCCTTGGTTGAGGCAGTTTTGGTGAATTCCGGGACGAAATATCGCGTGGATTGCGGAGGAGGAGGCGTGGCTAGACTTCGGTGCGGGTGGAATAAAATCGAGGGAGGGGCGGTCGTTTGTACCTCACTCTTTGATCGCAGTTGGTCTTCAACGATTATCGCGAATCAACGACATGGGGTGAAGAGAGAGGGGAGTTAAGCGGGGCGGACAAAAAAGAGAAGGGGGAATAACAAAATGAGGGGTGCAACACGAGGACTTCCCAGGAGGTCACCCATCCTAGTACTACTCTCGCCCAAGCACGTTTAACTGCGGAGTTCTGATGGGATCCGGTGCATTAGTGCTGGTATGATCGCACCCGTAAGCACATGCATGATGAAATGCTATAAGCGACCACCCCTGACCTGATCCCACAACAAGGAGGGGAGGGGAGGGGAGGGGAGGCCGCTCGTCGTCGAATTTTTACAGGAGTTTCCTGAGGGTGTTTTCCTTGTAGTAGCTATGGAATCGCTACTCCGACCGCCGGATCTTTAGAATTTCACGATGTCATCCCGGGGCCTTGGTTGAGGCAGTTTTGGTGAATTCCGGGACGAAATATCGCGTGGATTGCGGAGGAGGAGGCGTGGCTAGACTTCGGTGCGGGTGGAATAAAATCGAGGGAGGGGCGGTCGTTTGTACCTCACTCTTTGATCGCAGTTGGTCTTCAACGATTATCGCGAATCAACGACATGGGGTGAAGAGAGAGGGGAGTTAAGCGGGGCGGACAAAAAAGAGAAGGGGGAATAACAAAATGAGGGGTGCAACACGAGGACTTCCCAGGAGGTCACCCATCCTAGTACTACTCTCGCCCAAGCACGTTTAACTGCGGAGTTCTGATGGGATCCGGTGCATTAGTGCTGGTATGATCGCACCCGTAAGCACATGCATGATGAAATGCTATAAGCGACCACCCCTGACCTGATCCCACAACAAGGAGGGGAGGGGAGGGGAGGGGAGGGGAGGCCGCTCGTCGTCGAATTTTTACAGGAGTTTCCTGAGGGTGTTTTCCTTGTAGTAGCTATGGAATCGCTACTCCGACCGCCGGATCTTTAGAATTTCACGATGTCATCCCGGGGCCTTGGTTGAGGCAGTTTTGGTGAATTCCGGGACGAAATATCGCGTGGATTGCGGAGGAGGAGGCGTGGCTAGACTTCGGTGCGGGTGGAATAAAATCGAGGGAGGGGCGGTCGTTTGTACCTCACTCTTTGATCGCAGTTGGTCTTCAACGATTATCGCGAATCAACGACATGGGGTGAAGAGAGAGGGGAGTTAAGCGGGGCGGACAAAAAAGAGAAGGGGGAATAACAAAATGAGGGGTGCAACACGAGGACTTCCCAGGAGGTCACCCATCCTAGTACTACTCTCGCCCAAGCACGTTTAACTGCGGAGTTCTGATGGGATCCGGTGCATTAGTGCTGGTATGATCGCACCCGTAAGCACATGCATGATGAAATGCTATAAGCGACCACCCCTGACCTGATCCCACAACAAGGAGGGGAGGGGAGGGGAGGGGAGGCCGCTCGTCGTCGAATTTTTACAGGAGTTTCCTGAGGGTGTTTTCCTTGTAGTAGCTATGGAATCGCTACTCCGACCGCCGGATCTTTAGAATTTCACGATGTCATCCCGGGGCCTTGGTTGAGGCAGTTTTGGTGAATTCCGGGACGAAATATCGCGTGGATTGCGGAGGAGGAGGCGTGGCTAGACTTCGGTGCGGGTGGAATAAAATCGAGGGAGGGGCGGTCGTTTGTACCTCACTCTTTGATCGCAGTTGGTCTTCAACGATTATCGCGAATCAACGACATGGGGTGAAGAGAGAGGGGAGTTAAGCGGGGCGGACAAAAAAGAGAAGGGGGAATAACAAAATGAGGGGTGCAACACGAGGACTTCCCAGGAGGTCACCCATCCTAGTACTACTCTCGCCCAAGCACGTTTAACTGCGGAGTTCTGATGGGATCCGGTGCATTAGTGCTGGTATGATCGCACCCGTAAGCACATGCATGATGAAATGCTATAAGCGACCACCCCTGACCTGATCCCACAACAAGGAGGGGAGGGGAGGGGAGGGGAGGCCGCTCGTCGTCGAATTTTTACAGGAGTTTCCTGAGGGTGTTTTCCTTGTAGTAGCTATGGAATCGCTACTCCGACCGCCGGATCTTTAGAATTTCACGATGTCATCCCGGGGCCTTGGTTGAGGCAGTTTTGGTGAATTCCGGGACGAAATATCGCGTGGATTGCGGAGGAGGAGGCGTGGCTAGACTTCGGTGCGGGTGGAATAAAATCGAGGGAGGGGCGGTCGTTTGTACCTCACTCTTTGATCGCAGTTGGTCTTCAACGATTATCGCGAATCAACGACATGGGGTGAAGAGAGAGGGGAGTTAAGCGGGGCGGACAAAAAAGAGAAGGGGGAATAACAAAATGAGGGGTGCAACACGAGGACTTCCCAGGAGGTCACCCATCCTAGTACTACTCTCGCCCAAGCACGTTTAACTGCGGAGTTCTGATGGGATCCGGTGCATTAGTGCTGGTATGATCGCACCCGTAAGCACATGCATGATGAAATGCTATAAGCGACCACCCCTGACCTGATCCCACAACAAGGAGGGGAGGGGAGGGGAGGCCGCTCGTCGTCGAATTTTTACAGGAGTTTCCTGAGGGTGTTTTCCTTGTAGTAGCTATGGAATCGCTACTCCGACCGCCGGATCTTTAGAATTTCACGATGTCATCCCGGGGCCTTGGTTGAGGCAGTTTTGGTGAATTCCGGGACGAAATATCGCGTGGATTGCGGAGGAGGAGGCGTGGCTAGACTTCGGTGCGGGTGGAATAAAATCGAGGGAGGGGCGGTCGTTTGTACCTCACTCTTTGATCGCAGTTGGTCTTCAACGATTATCGCGAATCAACGACATGGGGTGAAGAGAGAGGGGAGTTAAGCGGGGCGGACAAAAAAGAGAAGGGGGAATAACAAAATGAGGGGTGCAACACGAGGACTTCCCAGGAGGTCACCCATCCTAGTACTACTCTCGCCCAAGCACGTTTAACTGCGGAGTTCTGATGGGATCCGGTGCATTAGTGCTGGTATGATCGCACCCGTAAGCACATGCATGATGAAATGCTATAAGCGACCACCCCTGACCTGATCCCACAACAAGGAGGGGAGGGGAGGGGAGGGGAGGGGAGGCCGCTCGTCGTCGAATTTTTACAGGAGTTTCCTGAGGGTGTTTTCCTTGTAGTAGCTATGGAATCGCTACTCCGACCGCCGGATCTTTAGAATTTCACGATGTCATCCCGGGGCCTTGGTTGAGGCAGTTTTGGTGAATTCCGGGACGAAATATCGCGTGGATTGCGGAGGAGGAGGCGTGGCTAGACTTCGGTGCGGGTGGAATAAAATCGAGGGAGGGGCGGTCGTTTGTACCTCACTCTTTGATCGCAGTTGGTCTTCAACGATTATCGCGAATCAACGACATGGGGTGAAGAGAGAGGGGAGTTAAGCGGGGCGGACAAAAAAGAGAAGGGGGAATAACAAAATGAGGGGTGCAACACGAGGACTTCCCAGGAGGTCACCCATCCTAGTACTACTCTCGCCCAAGCACGTTTAACTGCGGAGTTCTGATGGGATCCGGTGCATTAGTGCTGGTATGATCGCACCCGTAAGCACATGCATGATGAAATGCTATAAGCGACCACCCCTGACCTGATCCCACAACAAGGAGGGGAGGGGAGGGGAGGGGAGGCCGCTCGTCGTCGAATTTTTACAGGAGTTTCCTGAGGGTGTTTTCCTTGTAGTAGCTATGGAATCGCTACTCCGACCGCCGGATCTTTAGAATTTCACGATGTCATCCCGGGGCCTTGGTTGAGGCAGTTTTGGTGAATTCCGGGACGAAATATCGCGTGGATTGCGGAGGAGGAGGCGTGGCTAGACTTCGGTGCGGGTGGAATAAAATCGAGGGAGGGGCGGTCGTTTGTACCTCACTCTTTGATCGCAGTTGGTCTTCAACGATTATCGCGAATCAACGACATGGGGTGAAGAGAGAGGGGAGTTAAGCGGGGCGGACAAAAAAGAGAAGGGGGAATAACAAAATGAGGGGTGCAACACGAGGACTTCCCAGGAGGTCACCCATCCTAGTACTACTCTCGCCCAAGCACGTTTAACTGCGGAGTTCTGATGGGATCCGGTGCATTAGTGCTGGTATGATCGCACCCGTAAGCACATGCATGATGAAATGCTATAAGCGACCACCCCTGACCTGATCCCACAACAAGGAGGGGAGGGGAGGGGAGGCCGCTCGTCGTCGAATTTTTACAGGAGTTTCCTGAGGGTGTTTTCCTTGTAGTAGCTATGGAATCGCTACTCCGACCGCCGGATCTTTAGAATTTCACGATGTCATCCCGGGGCCTTGGTTGAGGCAGTTTTGGTGAATTCCGGGACGAAATATCGCGTGGATTGCGGAGGAGGAGGCGTGGCTAGACTTCGGTGCGGGTGGAATAAAATCGAGGGAGGGGCGGTCGTTTGTACCTCACTCTTTGATCGCAGTTGGTCTTCAACGATTATCGCGAATCAACGACATGGGGTGAAGAGAGAGGGGAGTTAAGCGGGGCGGACAAAAAAGAGAAGGGGGAATAACAAAATGAGGGGTGCAACACGAGGACTTCCCAGGAGGTCACCCATCCTAGTACTACTCTCGCCCAAGCACGTTTAACTGCGGAGTTCTGATGGGATCCGGTGCATTAGTGCTGGTATGATCGCACCCGTAAGCACATGCATGATGAAATGCTATAAGCGACCACCCCTGACCTGATCCCACAACAAGGAGGGGAGGGGAGGGGAGGGGAGGCCGCTCGTCGTCGAATTTTTACAGGAGTTTCCTGAGGGTGTTTTCCTTGTAGTAGCTATGGAATCGCTACTCCGACCGCCGGATCTTTAGAATTTCACGATGTCATCCCGGGGCCTTGGTTGAGGCAGTTTTGGTGAATTCCGGGACGAAATATCGCGTGGATTGCGGAGGAGGAGGCGTGGCTAGACTTCGGTGCGGGTGGAATAAAATCGAGGGAGGGGCGGTCGTTTGTACCTCACTCTTTGATCGCAGTTGGTCTTCAACGATTATCGCGAATCAACGACATGGGGTGAAGAGAGAGGGGAGTTAAGCGGGGCGGACAAAAAAGAGAAGGGGGAATAACAAAATGAGGGGTGCAACACGAGGACTTCCCAGGAGGTCACCCATCCTAGTACTACTCTCGCCCAAGCACGTTTAACTGCGGAGTTCTGATGGGATCCGGTGCATTAGTGCTGGTATGATCGCACCCGTAAGCACATGCATGATGAAATGCTATAAGCGACCACCCCTGACCTGATCCCACAACAAGGAGGGGAGGGGAGGGGAGGGGAGGGGAGGCCGCTCGTCGTCGAATTTTTACAGGAGTTTCCTGAGGGTGTTTTCCTTGTAGTAGCTATGGAATCGCTACTCCGACCGCCGGATCTTTAGAATTTCACGATGTCATCCCGGGGCCTTGGTTGAGGCAGTTTTGGTGAATTCCGGGACGAAATATCGCGTGGATTGCGGAGGAGGAGGCGTGGCTAGACTTCGGTGCGGGTGGAATAAAATCGAGGGAGGGGCGGTCGTTTGTACCTCACTCTTTGATCGCAGTTGGTCTTCAACGATTATCGCGAATCAACGACATGGGGTGAAGAGAGAGGGGAGTTAAGCGGGGCGGACAAAAAAGAGAAGGGGGAATAACAAAATGAGGGGTGCAACACGAGGACTTCCCAGGAGGTCACCCATCCTAGT
>CM045920.1:6507039-6552575 GCA_025169955.1 Salix arbutifolia
GAGGGAGGGGCGGTCGTTTGTACCTCACTCTTTGATCGCAGTTGGTGTTCAACGATTATCGTGAATCAACGACACGGGGTGAAGAGAGAGGGGAGTTAAGCGGGGCGGACAAAAAAGAGAAGGGGGAATAACAAAATAAGGGTGCAACACGAGGACTTCCCAGGAGGTCACCCATCCTAGTACTACTCTCGCCCAAGCACGTTTAACTGCGGAGTTCTGATGGGATCCGGTGCATTAGTGCTGGTATGATCGCACCCGTAAGCACATGCATGATGAAATGCTATAAGCGACCACCCCTGACCTGATCCCACAACAAGGAGGGGAGGGGAGGGGAGGGGAGGGGAGGCCGCTCGTCGTCGAATTTTTACAGGAGTTTCCGGAGGGTGTTTTCCTTGTAGTAGCTATGGAATCGCTACTCCGACCGCCGGATCTTTAGAATTTCACGATGTCATCCCGGGGCCTTGGTTGAGGCAGTTTTGGTGAATTCTGGGACGAAATATCGCGTGGATTGCGGAGGAGGAGGCGTGGCTAGACTTCGGTGCGGGTGGAATAAAATCGAGGGAGGGGCGGTCGTTTGTACCTCACTCTTTGATCGCAGTTGGTGTTCAACGATTATCGTGAATCAACGACACGGGGTGAAGAGAGAGGGGAGTTAAGCGGGGCGGACAAAAAAGAGAAGGGGGAATAACAAAATGAGGGGTGCAACACGAGGACTTCCCAGGAGGTCACCCATCCTAGTACTACTCTCGCCCAAGCACGTTTAACTGCGGAGTTCTGATGGGATCCGGTGCATTAGTGCTGGTATGATCGCACCCGTAAGCACATGCATGATGAAATGCTATAAGCGACCACCACTGACCTGATCCCACAACAAGGAGGGGAGGGGAGGGGAGGCCGCTCGTCGTCGAATTTTTACAGGAGTTTCCGGAGGGTGTTTTCCTTGTAGTAGCTATGGAATCGCTACTCCGACCGCCAGATCTTTAGAATTTCACGATGTCATCCCGGGGCCTTGGTTGAGGCAGTTTTGGTGAATTCTGGGACGAAATATCGCGTGGATTGCGGAGGAGGAGGCGTGGCTAGACTTCGGTGCGGGTGGAATAAAATCGAGGGAGGGGCGGTCGTTTGTACCTCACTCTTTGATCGCAGTTGGTGTTCAACGATTATCGTGAATCAACGACACGGGGTGAAGAGAGAGGGGAGTTAAGCGGGGCGGACAAAAAAGAGAAGGGGGAATAACAAAATGAGGGGTGCAACACGAGGACTTCCCAGGAGGTCACCCATCCTAGTACTACTCTCGCCCAAGCACGTTTAACTGCGGAGTTCTGATGGGATCCGGTGCATTAGTGCTGGTATGATCGCACCCGTAAGCACATGCATGATGAAATGCTATAAGCGACCACCCCTGACCTGATCCCACAACAAGGAGGGGAGGGGAGGGGAGGGGAGGGGAGGGGAGGCCGCTCGTCGTCGAATTTTTACAGGAGTTTCCGGAGGGTGTTTTCCTTGTAGTAGCTATGGAATCGCTACTCCGACCGCCGGATCTTTAGAATTTCACGATGTCATCCCGGGGCCTTGGTTGAGGCAGTTTTGGTGAATTCTGGGACGAAATATCGCGTGGATTGCGGAGGAGGAGGCGTGGCTAGACTTCGGTGCGGGTGGAATAAAATCGAGGGAGGGGCGGTCGTTTGTACCTCACTCTTTGATCGCAGTTGGTGTTCAACGATTATCGTGAATCAACGACACGGGGTGAAGAGAGAGGGGAGTTAAGCGGGGCGGACAAAAAAGAGAAGGGGGAATAACAAAATGAGGGGTGCAACACGAGGACTTCCCAGGAGGTCACCCATCCTAGTACTACTCTCGCCCATGCACGTTTAACTGCGGAGTTCTGATGGGATCCGGTGCATTAGTGCTGGTATGATCGCACCCGTAAGCACATGCATGGTGAAATGCTATAAGCGACCACCCCTGACCTGATCCCACAACAAGGAGGGGAGGGGAGGGGAGGGGAGGGGAGGGGAGGCCGCTCGTCGTCGAATTTTTACAGGAGTTTCCGGAGGGTGTTTTCCTTGTAGTAGCTATGGAATCGCTACTCCGACCGCCGGATCTTTAGAATTTCACGATGTCATCCCGGGGCCTTGGTTGAGGCAGTTTTGGTGAATTCTGGGACGAAATATCGCGTGGATTGCGGAGGAGGAGGCGTGGCTAGACTTCGGTGCGGGTGGAATAAAATCGAGGGAGGGGCGGTCGTTTGTACCTCACTCTTTGATCGCAGTTGGTGTTCAACGATTATCGTGAATCAACGACACGGGGTGAAGAGAGAGGGGAGTTAAGCGGGGCGGACAAAAAAGAGAAGGGGGAATAACAAAATGAGGGGTGCAACACGAGGACTTCCCAGGAGGTCACCCATCCTAGTACTACTCTCGCCCAAGCACGTTTAACTGCGGAGTTCTGATGGGATCCGGTGCATTAGTGCTGGTATGATCGCACCCGTAAGCACATGCATGATGAAATGCTATAAGCGACCACCCCTGACCTGATCCCACAACAAGGAGGGGAGGGGAGGGGAGGGGAGGGGAGGGGAGGGGAGGCCGCTCGTCGTCGAATTTTTACAGGAGTTTCCGGAGGGTGTTTTCCTTGTAGTAGCTATGGAATCGCTACTCCGACCGCCGGATCTTTAGAATTTCACGATGTCATCCCGGGGCCTTGGTTGAGGCAGTTTTGGTGAATTCTGGGACGAAATATCGCGTGGATTGCGGAGGAGGAGGCGTGGCTAGACTTCGGTGCGGGTGGAATAAAATCGAGGGAGGGGCGGTCGTTTGTACCTCACTCTTTGATCGCAGTTGGTGTTCAACGATTATCGTGAATCAACGACACGGGGTGAAGAGAGAGGGGAGTTAAGCGGGGCGGACAAAAAAGAGAAGGGGGAATAACAAAATGAGGGGTGCAACACGAGGACTTCCCAGGAGGTCACCCATCCTAGTACTACTCTCGCCCAAGCACGTTTAACTGCGGAGTTCTGATGGGATCCGGTGCATTAGTGCTGGTATGATCGCACCCGTAAGCACATGCATGATGAAATGCTATAAGCGACCACCCCTGACCTGATCCCACAACAAGGAGGGGAGGGGAGGGGAGGGGAGGGGAGGGGAGGCCGCTCGTCGTCGAATTTTTACAGGAGTTTCCGGAGGGTGTTTTCCTTGTAGTAGCTATGGAATCGCTACTCCGACCGCCGGATCTTTAGAATTTCACGATATCATCCCGGGGCCTTGGTTGAGGCAGTTTTGGTGAATTCTGGGACGAAATATCGCGTGGATTGCGGAGGAGGAGGCGTGGCTAGACTTCGGTGCGGGTGGAATAAAATCGAGGGAGGGGCGGTCGTTTGTACCTCACTCTTTGATCGCAGTTGGTGTTCAACGATTATCGTGAATCAACGACACGGGGTGAAGAGAGAGGGGAGTTAAGCGGGGCGGACAAAAAAGAGAAGGGGGAATAACAAAATGAGGGGTGCAACACGAGGACTTCCCAGGAGGTCACCCATCCTAGTACTACTCTCGCCCAAGCACGTTTAACTGCGGAGTTCTGATGGGATCCGGTGCATTAGTGCTGGTATGATCGCACCCGTAAGCACATGCATGATGAAATGCTATAAGCGACCACCCCTGACCTGATCCCACAACAAGGAGGGGAGGGGAGGGGAGGGGAGGGGAGGCCGCTCGTCGTCGAATTTTTACAGGAGTTTCCGGAGGGTGTTTTCCTTGTAGTAGCTATGGAATCGCTACTCCGACCGCCGGATCTTTAGAATTTCACGATGTCATCCCGGGGCCTTGGTTGAGGCAGTTTTGGTGAATTCTGGGACGAAATATCGCGTGGATTGCGGAGGAGGAGGCGTGGCTAGACTTCGGTGCGGGTGGAATAAAATCGAGGGAGGGGCGGTCGTTTGTACCTCACTCTTTGATCGCAGTTGGTGTTCAACGATTATCGTGAATCAACGACACGGGGTGAAGAGAGAGGGGAGTTAAGCGGGGCGGACAAAAAAGAGAAGGGGGAATAACAAAATGAGGGGTGCAACACGAGGACTTCCCAGGAGGTCACCCATCCTAGTACTACTCTCGCCCAAGCACGTTTAACTGCGGAGTTCTGATGGGATCCGGTGCATTAGTGCTGGTATGATCGCACCCGTAAGCACATGCATGATGAAATGCTATAAGCGACCACCCCTGACCTGATCCCACAACAAGGAGGGGAGGGGAGGGGAGGGGAGGGGAGGGGAGGCCGCTCGTCGTCGAATTTTTACAGGAGTTTCCGGAGGGTGTTTTCCTTGTAGTAGCTATGGAATCGCTACTCCGACCGCCGGATCTTTAGAATTTCACGATGTCATCCCGGGGCCTTGGTTGAGGCAGTTTTGGTGAATTCTGGGACGAAATATCGCGTGGATTGCGGAGGAGGAGGCGTGGCTAGACTTCGGTGCGGGTGGAATAAAATCGAGGGAGGGGCGGTCGTTTGTACCTCACTCTTTGATCGCAGTTGGTGTTCAACGATTATCGTGAATCAACGACACGGGGTGAAGAGAGAGGGGAGTTAAGCGGGGCGGACAAAAAAGAGAAGGGGGAATAACAAAATGAGGGGTGCAACACGAGGACTTCCCAGGAGGTCACCCATCCTAGTACTACTCTCGCCCAAGCACGTTTAACTGCGGAGTTCTGATGGGATCCGGTGCATTAGTGCTGGTATGATCGCACCCGTAAGCACATGCATGATGAAATGCTATAAGCGACCACCCCTGACCTGATCCCACAACAAGGAGGGGAGGGGAGGGGAGGGGAGGGGAGGGGAGGCCGCTCGTCGTCGAATTTTTACAGGAGTTTCCGGAGGGTGTTTTCCTTGTAGTAGCTATGGAATCGCTACTCCGACCGCCGGATCTTTAGAATTTCACGATGTCATCCCGGGGCCTTGGTTGAGGCAGTTTTGGTGAATTCTGGGACGAAATATCGCGTGGATTGCGGAGGAGGAGGCGTGGCTAGACTTCGGTGCGGGTGGAATAAAATCGAGGGAGGGGCGGTCGTTTGTACCTCACTCTTTGATCGCAGTTGGTGTTCAACGATTATCGTGAATCAACGACACGGGGTGAAGAGAGAGGGGAGTTAAGCGGGGCGGACAAAAAAGAGAAGGGGGAATAACAAAATGAGGGGTGCAACACGAGGACTTCCCAGGAGGTCACCCATCCTAGTACTACTCTCGCCCAAGCACGTTTAACTGCGGAGTTCTGATGGGATCCGGTGCATTAGTGCTGGTATGATCGCACCCGTAAGCACATGCATGATGAAATGCTATAAGCGACCACCCCTGACCTGATCCCACAACAAGGAGGGGAGGGGAGGGGAGGGGAGGGGAGGGGAGGCCGCTCGTCGTCGAATTTTTACAGGAGTTTCCGGAGGGTGTTTTCCTTGTAGTAGCTATGGAATCGCTACTCCGACCGCCGGATCTTTAGAATTTCACGATGTCATCCCGGGGCCTTGGTTGAGGCAGTTTTGGTGAATTCTGGGACGAAATATCGCGTGGATTGCGGAGGAGGAGGCGTGGCTAGACTTCGGTGCGGGTGGAATAAAATCGAGGGAGGGGCGGTCGTTTGTACCTCACTCTTTGATCGCAGTTGGTGTTCAACGATTATCGTGAATCAACGACACGGGGTGAAGAGAGAGGGGAGTTAAGCGGGGCGGACAAAAAAGAGAAGGGGGAATAACAAAATGAGGGGTGCAACACGAGGACTTCCCAGGAGGTCACCCATCCTAGTACTACTCTCGCCCAAGCACGTTTAACTGCGGAGTTCTGATGGGATCCGGTGCATTAGTGCTGGTATGATCGCACCCGTAAGCACATGCATGATGAAATGCTATAAGCGACCACCCCTGACCTGATCCCACAACAGGAGGGGAGGGGAGGGGAGGGGAGGGGAGGCCGCTCGTCGTCGAATTTTTACAGGAGTTTCCGGAGGGTGTTTTCCTTGTAGTAGCTATGGAATCGCTACTCCGACCGCCGGATCTTTAGAATTTCACGATGTCATCCCGGGGCCTTGGTTGAGGCAGTTTTGGTGAATTCTGGGACGAAATATCGCGTGGATTGCGGAGGAGGAGGCGTGGCTAGACTTCGGTGCGGGTGGAATAAAATCGAGGGAGGGGCGGTCGTTTGTACCTCACTCTTTGATCGCAGTTGGTGTTCAACGATTATCGTGAATCAACGACACGGGGTGAAGAGAGAGGGGAGTTAAGCGGGGCGGACAAAAAAGAGAAGGGGGAATAACAAAATGAGGGGTGCAACACGAGGACTTCCCAGGAGGTCACCCATCCTAGTACTACTCTCGCCCAAGCACGTTTAACTGCGGAGTTCTGATGGGATCCGGTGCATTAGTGCTGGTATGATCGCACCCGTAAGCACATGCATGATGAAATGCTATAAGCGACCACCCCTGACCTGATCCCACAACAAGGAGGGGAGGGGAGGGGAGGGGAGGGGAGGCCGCTCGTCGTCGAATTTTTACAGGAGTTTCCGGAGGGTGTTTTCCTTGTAGTAGCTATGGAATCGCTACTCCGACCGCCGGATCTTTAGAATTTCACGATGTCATCCCGGGGCCTTGGTTGAGGCAGTTTTGGTGAATTCTGGGACGAAATATCGCGTGGATTGCGGAGGAGGAGGCGTGGCTAGACTTCGGTGCGGGTGGAATAAAATCGAGGGAGGGGCGGTCGTTTGTACCTCACTCTTTGATCGCAGTTGGTGTTCAACGATTATCGTGAATCAACGACACGGGGTGAAGAGAGAGGGGAGTTAAGCGGGGCGGACAAAAAAGAGAAGGGGGAATAACAAAATGAGGGGTGCAACACGAGGACTTCCCAGGAGGTCACCCATCCTAGTACTACTCTCGCCCAAGCACGTTTAACTGCGGAGTTCTGATGGGATCCGGTGCATTAGTGCTGGTATGATCGCACCCGTAAGCACATGCATGATGAAATGCTATAAGCGACCACCCCTGACCTGATCCCACAACAAGGAGGGGAGGGGAGGGGAGGGGAGGCCGCTCGTCGTCGAATTTTTACAGGAGTTTCCGGAGGGTGTTTTCCTTGTAGTAGCTATGGAATCGCTACTCCGACCGCCGGATCTTTAGAATTTCACGATGTCATCCCGGGGCCTTGGTTGAGGCAGTTTTGGTGAATTCTGGGACGAAATATCGCGTGGATTGCGGAGGAGGAGGCGTGGCTAGACTTCGGTGCGGGTGGAATAAAATCGAGGGAGGGGCGGTCGTTTGTACCTCACTCTTTGATCGCAGTTGGTGTTCAACGATTATCGTGAATCAACGACACGGGGTGAAGAGAGAGGGGAGTTAAGCGGGGCGGACAAAAAAGAGAAGGGGGAATAACAAAATGAGGGGTGCAACACGAGGACTTCCCAGGAGGTCACCCATCCTAGTACTACTCTCGCCCAAGCACGTTTAACTGCGGAGTTCTGATGGGATCCGGTGCATTAGTGCTGGTATGATCGCACCCGTAAGCACATGCATGATGAAATGCTATAAGCGACCACCCCTGACCTGATCCCACAACAAGGAGGGGAGGGGAGGGGAGGGGAGGCCGCTCGTCGTCGAATTTTTACAGGAGTTTCCGGAGGGTGTTTTCCTTGTAGTAGCTATGGAATCGCTACTCCGACCGCCGGATCTTTAGAATTTCACGATGTCATCCCGGGGCCTTGGTTGAGGCAGTTTTGGTGAATTCTGGGACGAAATATCGCGTGGATTGCGGAGGAGGAGGCGTGGCTAGACTTCGGTGCGGGTGGAATAAAATCGAGGGAGGGGCGGTCGTTTGTACCTCACTCTTTGATCGCAGTTGGTGTTCAACGATTATCGTGAATCAACGACACGGGGTGAAGAGAGAGGGGAGTTAAGCGGGGCGGACAAAAAAGAGAAGGGGGAATAACAAAATGAGGGGTGCAACACGAGGACTTCCCAGGAGGTCACCCATCCTAGTACTACTCTCGCCCAAGCACGTTTAACTGCGGAGTTCTGATGGGATCCGGTGCATTAGTGCTGGTATGATCGCACCCGTAAGCACATGCATGATGAAATGCTATAAGCGACCACCCCTGACCTGATCCCACAACAAGGAGGGGAGGGGAGGGGAGGGGAGGGGAGGCCGCTCGTCGTCGAATTTTTACAGGAGTTTCCGGAGGGTGTTTTCCTTGTAGTAGCTATGGAATCGCTACTCCGACCGCCGGATCTTTAGAATTTCACGATGTCATCCCGGGGCCTTGGTTGAGGCAGTTTTGGTGAATTCTGGGACGAAATATCGCGTGGATTGCGGAGGAGGAGGCGTGGCTAGACTTCGGTGCGGGTGGAATAAAATCGAGGGAGGGGCGGTCGTTTGTACCTCACTCTTTGATCGCAGTTGGTGTTCAACGATTATCGTGAATCAACGACACGGGGTGAAGAGAGAGGGGAGTTAAGCGGGGCGGACAAAAAAGAGAAGGGGGAATAACAAAATGAGGGGTGCAACACGAGGACTTCCCAGGAGGTCACCCATCCTAGTACTACTCTCGCCCAAGCACGTTTAACTGCGGAGTTCTGATGGGATCCGGTGCATTAGTGCTGGTATGATCGCACCCGTAAGCACATGCATGATGAAATGCTATAAGCGACCACCCCTGACCTGATCCCACAACAAGGAGGGGAGGGGAGGGGAGGGGAGGCCGCTCGTCGTCGAATTTTTACAGGAGTTTCCGGAGGGTGTTTTCCTTGTAGTAGCTATGGAATCGCTACTCCGACCGCCGGATCTTTAGAATTTCACGATGTCATCCCGGGGCCTTGGTTGAGGCAGTTTTGGTGAATTCTGGGACGAAATATCGCGTGGATTGCGGAGGAGGAGGCGTGGCTAGACTTCGGTGCGGGTGGAATAAAATCGAGGGAGGGGCGGTCGTTTGTACCTCACTCTTTGATCGCAGTTGGTGTTCAACGATTATCGTGAATCAACGACACGGGGTGAAGAGAGAGGGGAGTTAAGCGGGGCGGACAAAAAAGAGAAGGGGGAATAACAAAATGAGGGGTGCAACACGAGGACTTCCCAGGAGGTCACCCATCCTAGTACTACTCTCGCCCAAGCACGTTTAACTGCGGAGTTCTGATGGGATCCGGTGCATTAGTGCTGGTATGATCGCACCCGTAAGCACATGCATGATGAAATGCTATAAGCGACCACCCCTGACCTGATCCCACAACAAGGAGGGGAGGGGAGGGGAGGGGAGGGGAGGCCGCTCGTCGTCGAATTTTTACAGGAGTTTCCGGAGGGTGTTTTCCTTGTAGTAGCTATGGAATCGCTACTCCGACCGCCGGATCTTTAGAATTTCACGATGTCATCCCGGGGCCTTGGTTGAGGCAGTTTTGGTGAATTCTGGGACGAAATATCGCGTGGATTGCGGAGGAGGAGGCGTGGCTAGACTTCGGTGCGGGTGGAATAAAATCGAGGGAGGGGCGGTCGTTTGTACCTCACTCTTTGATCGCAGTTGGTGTTCAACGATTATCGTGAATCAACGACACGGGGTGAAGAGAGAGGGGAGTTAAGCGGGGCGGACAAAAAAGAGAAGGGGGAATAACAAAATGAGGGGTGCAACACGAGGACTTCCCAGGAGGTCACCCATCCTAGTACTACTCTCGCCCAAGCACGTTTAACTGCGGAGTTCTGATGGGATCCGGTGCATTAGTGCTGGTATGATCGCACCCGTAAGCACATGCATGATGAAATGCTATAAGCGACCACCCCTGAC
The DNA here is from genome assembly GCA_025169955.1 of Salix arbutifolia. NCBI lineage: Eukaryota > Viridiplantae > Streptophyta > Magnoliopsida > Malpighiales > Salicaceae > Salix > Salix arbutifolia. The sequence goes on from CM045920.1 coordinate 6,516,841, forward strand.
CTGATCCCACAACAAGGAGGGGAGGGGAGGGGAGGGGAGGGGAGGGGAGGCCGCTCGTCGTCGAATTTTTACAGGAGTTTCCGGAGGGTGTTTTCCTTGTAGTAGCTATGGAATCGCTACTCCGACCGCCGGATCTTTAGAATTTCACGATGTCATCCCGGGGCCTTGGTTGAGGCAGTTTTGGTGAATTCTGGGACGAAATATCGCGTGGATTGCGGAGGAGGAGGCGTGGCTAGACTTCGGTGCGGGTGGAATAAAATCGAGGGAGGGGCGGTCGTTTGTACCTCACTCTTTGATCGCAGTTGGTGTTCAACGATTATCGTGAATCAACGACACGGGGTGAAGAGAGAGGGGAGTTAAGCGGGGCGGACAAAAAAGAGAAGGGGGAATAACAAAATGAGGGGTGCAACACGAGGACTTCCCAGGAGGTCACCCATCCTAGTACTACTCTCGCCCAAGCACGTTTAACTGCGGAGTTCTGATGGGATCCGGTGCATTAGTGCTGGTATGATCGCACCCGTAAGCACATGCATGATGAAATGCTATAAGCGACCACCCCTGACCTGATCCCACAACAGGAGGGGAGGGGAGGGGAGGGGAGGGGAGGCCGCTCGTCGTCGAATTTTTACAGGAGTTTCCGGAGGGTGTTTTCCTTGTAGTAGCTATGGAATCGCTACTCCGACCGCCGGATCTTTAGAATTTCACGATGTCATCCCGGGGCCTTGGTTGAGGCAGTTTTGGTGAATTCTGGGACGAAATATCGCGTGGATTGCGGAGGAGGAGGCGTGGCTAGACTTCGGTGCGGGTGGAATAAAATCGAGGGAGGGGCGGTCGTTTGTACCTCACTCTTTGATCGCAGTTGGTGTTCAACGATTATCGTGAATCAACGACACGGGGTGAAGAGAGAGGGGAGTTAAGCGGGGCGGACAAAAAAGAGAAGGGGGAATAACAAAATGAGGGGTGCAACACGAGGACTTCCCAGGAGGTCACCCATCCTAGTACTACTCTCGCCCAAGCACGTTTAACTGCGGAGTTCTGATGGGATCCGGTGCATTAGTGCTGGTATGATCGCACCCGTAAGCACATGCATGATGAAATGCTATAAGCGACCACCCCTGACCTGATCCCACAACAGGGGAGGGGAGGGGAGGGGAGGGGAGGGGAGGGGAGGCCGCTCGTCGTCGAATTTTTACAGGAGTTTCCGGAGGGTGTTTTCCTTGTAGTAGCTATGGAATCGCTACTCCGACCGCCGGATCTTTAGAATTTCACGATGTCATCCCGGGGCCTTGGTTGAGGCAGTTTTGGTGAATTCTGGGACGAAATATCGCGTGGATTGCGGAGGAGGAGGCGTGGCTAGACTTCGGTGCGGGTGGAATAAAATCGAGGGAGGGGCGGTCGTTTGTACCTCACTCTTTGATCGCAGTTGGTGTTCAACGATTATCGTGAATCAACGACACGGGGTGAAGAGAGAGGGGAGTTAAGCGGGGCGGACAAAAAAGAGAAGGGGGAATAACAAAATGAGGGGTGCAACACGAGGACTTCCCAGGAGGTCACCCATCCTAGTACTACTCTCGCCCAAGCACGTTTAACTGCGGAGTTCTGATGGGATCCGGTGCATTAGTGCTGGTATGATCGCACCCGTAAGCACATGCATGATGAAATGCTATAAGCGACCACCCCTGACCTGATCCCACAACAAGGAGGGGAGGGGAGGGGAGGGGAGGGGAGGGGAGGCCGCTCGTCGTCGAATTTTTACAGGAGTTTCCGGAGGGTGTTTTCCTTGTAGTAGCTATGGAATCGCTACTCCGACCGCCGGATCTTTAGAATTTCACGATGTCATCCCGGGGCCTTGGTTGAGGCAGTTTTGGTGAATTCTGGGACGAAATATCGCGTGGATTGCGGAGGAGGAGGCGTGGCTAGACTTCGGTGCGGGTGGAATAAAATCGAGGGAGGGGCGGTCGTTTGTACCTCACTCTTTGATCGCAGTTGGTGTTCAACGATTATCGTGAATCAACGACACGGGGTGAAGAGAGAGGGGAGTTAAGCGGGGCGGACAAAAAAGAGAAGGGGGAATAACAAAATGAGGGGTGCAACACGAGGACTTCCCAGGAGGTCACCCATCCTAGTACTACTCTCGCCCAAGCACGTTTAACTGCGGAGTTCTGATGGGATCCGGTGCATTAGTGCTGGTATGATCGCACCCGTAAGCACATGCATGATGAAATGCTATAAGCGACCACCCCTGACCTGATCCCACAACAAGGAGGGGAGGGGAGGGGAGGGGAGGGGAGGGGAGGCCGCTCGTCGTCGAATTTTTACAGGAGTTTCCGGAGGGTGTTTTCCTTGTAGTAGCTATGGAATCGCTACTCCGACCGCCGGATCTTTAGAATTTCACGATGTCATCCCGGGGCCTTGGTTGAGGCAGTTTTGGTGAATTCTGGGACGAAATATCGCGTGGATTGCGGAGGAGGAGGCGTGGCTAGACTTCGGTGCGGGTGGAATAAAATCGAGGGAGGGGCGGTCGTTTGTACCTCACTCTTTGATCGCAGTTGGTGTTCAACGATTATCGTGAATCAACGACACGGGGTGAAGAGAGAGGGGAGTTAAGCGGGGCGGACAAAAAAGAGAAGGGGGAATAACAAAATGAGGGGTGCAACACGAGGACTTCCCAGGAGGTCACCCATCCTAGTACTACTCTCGCCCAAGCACGTTTAACTGCGGAGTTCTGATGGGATCCGGTGCATTAGTGCTGGTATGATCGCACCCGTAAGCACATGCATGATGAAATGCTATAAGCGACCACCCCTGACCTGATCCCACAACAAGGAGGGGAGGGGAGGGGAGGGGAGGGGAGGGGAGGCCGCTCGTCGTCGAATTTTTACAGGAGTTTCCGGAGGGTGTTTTCCTTGTAGTAGCTATGGAATCGCTACTCCGACCGCCGGATCTTTAGAATTTCACGATGTCATCCCGGGGCCTTGGTTGAGGCAGTTTTGGTGAATTCTGGGACGAAATATCGCGTGGATTGCGGAGGAGGAGGCGTGGCTAGACTTCGGTGCGGGTGGAATAAAATCGAGGGAGGGGCGGTCGTTTGTACCTCACTCTTTGATCGCAGTTGGTGTTCAACGATTATCGTGAATCAACGACACGGGGTGAAGAGAGAGGGGAGTTAAGCGGGGCGGACAAAAAAGAGAAGGGGGAATAACAAAATGAGGGGTGCAACACGAGGACTTCCCAGGAGGTCACCCATCCTAGTACTACTCTCGCCCAAGCACGTTTAACTGCGGAGTTCTGATGGGATCCGGTGCATTAGTGCTGGTATGATCGCACCCGTAAGCACATGCATGATGAAATGCTATAAGCGACCACCCCTGACCTGATCCCACAACAGGGGAGGGGAGGGGAGGGGAGGGGAGGCCGCTCGTCGTCGAATTTTTACAGGAGTTTCCGGAGGGTGTTTTCCTTGTAGTAGCTATGGAATCGCTACTCCGACCGCCGGATCTTTAGAATTTCACGATGTCATCCCGGGGCCTTGGTTGAGGCAGTTTTGGTGAATTCTGGGACGAAATATCGCGTGGATTGCGGAGGAGGAGGCGTGGCTAGACTTCGGTGCGGGTGGAATAAAATCGAGGGAGGGGCGGTCGTTTGTACCTCACTCTTTGATCGCAGTTGGTGTTCAACGATTATCGTGAATCAACGACACGGGGTGAAGAGAGAGGGGAGTTAAGCGGGGCGGACAAAAAAGAGAAGGGGGAATAACAAAATGAGGGGTGCAACACGAGGACTTCCCAGGAGGTCACCCATCCTAGTACTACTCTCGCCCAAGCACGTTTAACTGCGGAGTTCTGATGGGATCCGGTGCATTAGTGCTGGTATGATCGCACCCGTAAGCACATGCATGATGAAATGCTATAAGCGACCACCCCTGACCTGATCCCACAACAAGGAGGGGAGGGGAGGGGAGGCCGCTCGTCGTCGAATTTTTACAGGAGTTTCCGGAGGGTGTTTTCCTTGTAGTAGCTATGGAATCGCTACTCCGACCGCCGGATCTTTAGAATTTCACGATGTCATCCCGGGGCCTTGGTTGAGGCAGTTTTGGTGAATTCTGGGACGAAATATCGCGTGGATTGCGGAGGAGGAGGCGTGGCTAGACTTCGGTGCGGGTGGAATAAAATCGAGGGAGGGGCGGTCGTTTGTACCTCACTCTTTGATCGCAGTTGGTGTTCAACGATTATCGTGAATCAACGACACGGGGTGAAGAGAGAGGGGAGTTAAGCGGGGCGGACAAAAAAGAGAAGGGGGAATAACAAAATGAGGGGTGCAACACGAGGACTTCCCAGGAGGTCACCCATCCTAGTACTACTCTCGCCCAAGCACGTTTAACTGCGGAGTTCTGATGGGATCCGGTGCATTAGTGCTGGTATGATCGCACCCGTAAGCACATGCATGATGAAATGCTATAAGCGACCACCCCTGACCTGATCCCACAACAGGGGAGGGGAGGGGAGGGGAGGGGAGGCCGCTCGTCGTCGAATTTTTACAGGAGTTTCCGGAGGGTGTTTTCCTTGTAGTAGCTATGGAATCGCTACTCCGACCGCCGGATCTTTAGAATTTCACGATGTCATCCCGGGGCCTTGGTTGAGGCAGTTTTGGTGAATTCTGGGACGAAATATCGCGTGGATTGCGGAGGAGGAGGCGTGGCTAGACTTCGGTGCGGGTGGAATAAAATCGAGGGAGGGGCGGTCGTTTGTACCTCACTCTTTGATCGCAGTTGGTGTTCAACGATTATCGTGAATCAACGACACGGGGTGAAGAGAGAGGGGAGTTAAGCGGGGCGGACAAAAAAGAGAAGGGGGAATAACAAAATGAGGGGTGCAACACGAGGACTTCCCAGGAGGTCACCCATCCTAGTACTACTCTCGCCCAAGCACGTTTAACTGCGGAGTTCTGATGGGATCCGGTGCATTAGTGCTGGTATGATCGCACCCGTAAGCACATGCATGATGAAATGCTATAAGCGACCACCCCTGACCTGATCCCACAACAAGGAGGGGAGGGGAGGGGAGGGGAGGGGAGGGGAGGCCGCTCGTCGTCGAATTTTTACAGGAGTTTCCGGAGGGTGTTTTCCTTGTAGTAGCTATGGAATCGCTACTCCGACCGCCGGATCTTTAGAATTTCACGATGTCATCCCGGGGCCTTGGTTGAGGCAGTTTTGGTGAATTCTGGGACGAAATATCGCGTGGATTGCGGAGGAGGAGGCGTGGCTAGACTTCGGTGCGGGTGGAATAAAATCGAGGGAGGGGCGGTCGTTTGTACCTCACTCTTTGATCGCAGTTGGTGTTCAACGATTATCGTGAATCAACGACACGGGGTGAAGAGAGAGGGGAGTTAAGCGGGGCGGACAAAAAAGAGAAGGGGGAATAACAAAATGAGGGGTGCAACACGAGGACTTCCCAGGAGGTCACCCATCCTAGTACTACTCTCGCCCAAGCACGTTTAACTGCGGAGTTCTGATGGGATCCGGTGCATTAGTGCTGGTATGATCGCACCCGTAAGCACATGCATGATGAAATGCTATAAGCGACCACCCCTGACCTGATCCCACAACAAGGGGAGGGGAGGGGAGGGGAGGGGAGGCCGCTCGTCGTCGAATTTTTACAGGAGTTTCCGGAGGGTGTTTTCCTTGTAGTAGCTATGGAATCGCTACTCCGACCGCCGGATCTTTAGAATTTCACGATGTCATCCCGGGGCCTTGGTTGAGGCAGTTTTGGTGAATTCTGGGACGAAATATCGCGTGGATTGCGGAGGAGGAGGCGTGGCTAGACTTCGGTGCGGGTGGAATAAAATCGAGGGAGGGGCGGTCGTTTGTACCTCACTCTTTGATCGCAGTTGGTGTTCAACGATTATCGTGAATCAACGACACGGGGTGAAGAGAGAGGGGAGTTAAGCGGGGCGGACAAAAAAGAGAAGGGGGAATAACAAAATGAGGGGTGCAACACGAGGACTTCCCAGGAGGTCACCCATCCTAGTACTACTCTCGCCCAAGCACGTTTAACTGCGGAGTTCTGATGGGATCCGGTGCATTAGTGCTGGTATGATCGCACCCGTAAGCACATGCATGATGAAATGCTATAAGCGACCACCCCTGACCTGATCCCACAACAAGGAGGGGAGGGGAGGGGAGGGGAGGGGAGGGGAGGCCGCTCGTCGTCGAATTTTTACAGGAGTTTCCGGAGGGTGTTTTCCTTGTAGTAGCTATGGAATCGCTACTCCGACCGCCGGATCTTTAGAATTTCACGATGTCATCCCGGGGCCTTGGTTGAGGCAGTTTTGGTGAATTCTGGGACGAAATATCGCGTGGATTGCGGAGGAGGAGGCGTGGCTAGACTTCGGTGCGGGTGGAATAAAATCGAGGGAGGGGCGGTCGTTTGTACCTCACTCTTTGATCGCAGTTGGTGTTCAACGATTATCGTGAATCAACGACACGGGGTGAAGAGAGAGGGGAGTTAAGCGGGGCGGACAAAAAAGAGAAGGGGGAATAACAAAATGAGGGGTGCAACACGAGGACTTCCCAGGAGGTCACCCATCCTAGTACTACTCTCGCCCAAGCACGTTTAACTGCGGAGTTCTGATGGGATCCGGTGCATTAGTGCTGGTATGATCGCACCCGTAAGCACATGCATGATGAAATGCTATAAGCGACCACCCCTGACCTGATCCCACAACAAGGAGGGGAGGGGAGGGGAGGGGAGGGGAGGCCGCTCGTCGTCGAATTTTTACAGGAGTTTCCGGAGGGTGTTTTCCTTGTAGTAGCTATGGAATCGCTACTCCGACCGCCGGATCTTTAGAATTTCACGATGTCATCCCGGGGCCTTGGTTGAGGCAGTTTTGGTGAATTCTGGGACGAAATATCGCGTGGATTGCGGAGGAGGAGGCGTGGCTAGACTTCGGTGCGGGTGGAATAAAATCGAGGGAGGGGCGGTCGTTTGTACCTCACTCTTTGATCGCAGTTGGTGTTCAACGATTATCGTGAATCAACGACACGGGGTGAAGAGAGAGGGGAGTTAAGCGGGGCGGACAAAAAAGAGAAGGGGGAATAACAAAATGAGGGGTGCAACACGAGGACTTCCCAGGAGGTCACCCATCCTAGTACTACTCTCGCCCAAGCACGTTTAACTGCGGAGTTCTGATGGGATCCGGTGCATTAGTGCTGGTATGATCGCACCCGTAAGCACATGCATGATGAAATGCTATAAGCGACCACCCCTGACCTGATCCCACAACAAGGAGGGGAGGGGAGGGGAGGGGAGGCCGCTCGTCGTCGAATTTTTACAGGAGTTTCCGGAGGGTGTTTTCCTTGTAGTAGCTATGGAATCGCTACTCCGACCGCCGGATCTTTAGAATTTCACGATGTCATCCCGGGGCCTTGGTTGAGGCAGTTTTGGTGAATTCTGGGACGAAATATCGCGTGGATTGCGGAGGAGGAGGCGTGGCTAGACTTCGGTGCGGGTGGAATAAAATCGAGGGAGGGGCGGTCGTTTGTACCTCACTCTTTGATCGCAGTTGGTGTTCAACGATTATCGTGAATCAACGACACGGGGTGAAGAGAGAGGGGAGTTAAGCGGGGCGGACAAAAAAGAGAAGGGGGAATAACAAAATGAGGGGTGCAACACGAGGACTTCCCAGGAGGTCACCCATCCTAGTACTACTCTCGCCCAAGCACGTTTAACTGCGGAGTTCTGATGGGATCCGGTGCATTAGTGCTGGTATGATCGCACCCGTAAGCACATGCATGATGAAATGCTATAAGCGACCACCCCTGACCTGATCCCACAACAAGGAGGGGAGGGGAGGGGAGGGGAGGCCGCTCGTCGTCGAATTTTTACAGGAGTTTCCGGAGGGTGTTTTCCTTGTAGTAGCTATGGAATCGCTACTCCGACCGCCGGATCTTTAGAATTTCACGATGTCATCCCGGGGCCTTGGTTGAGGCAGTTTTGGTGAATTCTGGGACGAAATATCGCGTGGATTGCGGAGGAGGAGGCGTGGCTAGACTTCGGTGCGGGTGGAATAAAATCGAGGGAGGGGCGGTCGTTTGTACCTCACTCTTTGATCGCAGTTGGTGTTCAACGATTATCGTGAATCAACGACACGGGGTGAAGAGAGAGGGGAGTTAAGCGGGGCGGACAAAAAAGAGAAGGGGGAATAACAAAATGAGGGGTGCAACACGAGGACTTCCCAGGAGGTCACCCATCCTAGTACTACTCTCGCCCAAGCACGTTTAACTGCGGAGTTCTGATGGGATCCGGTGCATTAGTGCTGGTATGATCGCACCCGTAAGCACATGCATGATGAAATGCTATAAGCGACCACCCCTGACCTGATCCCACAACAGGGGAGGGGAGGGGAGGGGAGGGGAGGCCGCTCGTCGTCGAATTTTTACAGGAGTTTCCGGAGGGTGTTTTCCTTGTAGTAGCTATGGAATCGCTACTCCGACCGCCGGATCTTTAGAATTTCACGATGTCATCCCGGGGCCTTGGTTGAGGCAGTTTTGGTGAATTCTGGGACGAAATATCGCGTGGATTGCGGAGGAGGAGGCGTGGCTAGACTTCGGTGCGGGTGGAATAAAATCGAGGGAGGGGCGGTCGTTTGTACCTCACTCTTTGATCGCAGTTGGTGTTCAACGATTATCGTGAATCAACGACACGGGGTGAAGAGAGAGGGGAGTTAAGCGGGGCGGACAAAAAAGAGAAGGGGGAATAACAAAATGAGGGGTGCAACACGAGGACTTCCCAGGAGGTCACCCATCCTAGTACTACTCTCGCCCAAGCACGTTTAACTGCGGAGTTCTGATGGGATCCGGTGCATTAGTGCTGGTATGATCGCACCCGTAAGCACATGCATGATGAAATGCTATAAGCGACCACCCCTGACCTGATCCCACAACAGGGGAGGGGAGGGGAGGGGAGGCCGCTCGTCGTCGAATTTTTACAGGAGTTTCCGGAGGGTGTTTTCCTTGTAGTAGCTATGGAATCGCTACTCCGACCGCCGGATCTTTAGAATTTCACGATGTCATCCCGGGGCCTTGGTTGAGGCAGTTTTGGTGAATTCTGGGACGAAATATCGCGTGGATTGCGGAGGAGGAGGCGTGGCTAGACTTCGGTGCGGGTGGAATAAAATCGAGGGAGGGGCGGTCGTTTGTACCTCACTCTTTGATCGCAGTTGGTGTTCAACGATTATCGTGAATCAACGACACGGGGTGAAGAGAGAGGGGAGTTAAGCGGGGCGGACAAAAAAGAGAAGGGGGAATAACAAAATGAGGGGTGCAACACGAGGACTTCCCAGGAGGTCACCCATCCTAGTACTACTCTCGCCCAAGCACGTTTAACTGCGGAGTTCTGATGGGATCCGGTGCATTAGTGCTGGTATGATCGCACCCGTAAGCACATGCATGATGAAATGCTATAAGCGACCACCCCTGACCTGATCCCACAACAGGGGAGGGGAGGGGAGGGGAGGGGAGGCCGCTCGTCGTCGAATTTTTACAGGAGTTTCCGGAGGGTGTTTTCCTTGTAGTAGCTATGGAATCGCTACTCCGACCGCCGGATCTTTAGAATTTCACGATGTCATCCCGGGGCCTTGGTTGAGGCAGTTTTGGTGAATTCTGGGACGAAATATCGCGTGGATTGCGGAGGAGGAGGCGTGGCTAGACTTCGGTGCGGGTGGAATAAAATCGAGGGAGGGGCGGTCGTTTGTACCTCACTCTTTGATCGCAGTTGGTGTTCAACGATTATCGTGAATCAACGACACGGGGTGAAGAGAGAGGGGAGTTAAGCGGGGCGGACAAAAAAGAGAAGGGGGAATAACAAAATGAGGGGTGCAACACGAGGACTTCCCAGGAGGTCACCCATCCTAGTACTACTCTCGCCCAAGCACGTTTAACTGCGGAGTTCTGATGGGATCCGGTGCATTAGTGCTGGTATGATCGCACCCGTAAGCACATGCATGATGAAATGCTATAAGCGACCACCCCTGACCTGATCCCACAACAAGGAGGGGAGGGGAGGGGAGGGGAGGGGAGGCCGCTCGTCGTCGAATTTTTACAGGAGTTTCCGGAGGGTGTTTTCCTTGTAGTAGCTATGGAATCGCTACTCCGACCGCCGGATCTTTAGAATTTCACGATGTCATCCCGGGGCCTTGGTTGAGGCAGTTTTGGTGAATTCTGGGACGAAATATCGCGTGGATTGCGGAGGAGGAGGCGTGGCTAGACTTCGGTGCGGGTGGAATAAAATCGAGGGAGGGGCGGTCGTTTGTACCTCACTCTTTGATCGCAGTTGGTGTTCAACGATTATCGTGAATCAACGACACGGGGTGAAGAGAGAGGGGAGTTAAGCGGGGCGGACAAAAAAGAGAAGGGGGAATAACAAAATGAGGGGTGCAACACGAGGACTTCCCAGGAGGTCACCCATCCTAGTACTACTCTCGCCCAAGCACGTTTAACTGCGGAGTTCTGATGGGATCCGGTGCATTAGTGCTGGTATGATCGCACCCGTAAGCACATGCATGATGAAATGCTATAAGCGACCACCCCTGACCTGATCCCACAACAAGGAGGGGAGGGGAGGGGAGGGGAGGCCGCTCGTCGTCGAATTTTTACAGGAGTTTCCGGAGGGTGTTTTCCTTGTAGTAGCTATGGAATCGCTACTCCGACCGCCGGATCTTTAGAATTTCACGATGTCATCCCGGGGCCTTGGTTGAGGCAGTTTTGGTGAATTCTGGGACGAAATATCGCGTGGATTGCGGAGGAGGAGGCGTGGCTAGACTTCGGTGCGGGTGGAATAAAATCGAGGGAGGGGCGGTCGTTTGTACCTCACTCTTTGATCGCAGTTGGTGTTCAACGATTATCGTGAATCAACGACACGGGGTGAAGAGAGAGGGGAGTTAAGCGGGGCGGACAAAAAAGAGAAGGGGGAATAACAAAATGAGGGGTGCAACACGAGGACTTCCCAGGAGGTCACCCATCCTAGTACTACTCTCGCCCAAGCACGTTTAACTGCGGAGTTCTGATGGGATCCGGTGCATTAGTGCTGGTATGATCGCACCCGTAAGCACATGCATGATGAAATGCTATAAGCGACCACCCCTGACCTGATCCCACAACAAGGAGGGGAGGGGAGGGGAGGGGAGGGGAGGCCGCTCGTCGTCGAATTTTTACAGGAGTTTCCGGAGGGTGTTTTCCTTGTAGTAGCTATGGAATCGCTACTCCGACCGCCGGATCTTTAGAATTTCACGATGTCATCCCGGGGCCTTGGTTGAGGCAGTTTTGGTGAATTCTGGGACGAAATATCGCGTGGATTGCGGAGGAGGAGGCGTGGCTAGACTTCGGTGCGGGTGGAATAAAATCGAGGGAGGGGCGGTCGTTTGTACCTCACTCTTTGATCGCAGTTGGTGTTCAACGATTATCGTGAATCAACGACACGGGGTGAAGAGAGAGGGGAGTTAAGCGGGGCGGACAAAAAAGAGAAGGGGGAATAACAAAATGAGGGGTGCAACACGAGGACTTCCCAGGAGGTCACCCATCCTAGTACTACTCTCGCCCAAGCACGTTTAACTGCGGAGTTCTGATGGGATCCGGTGCATTAGTGCTGGTATGATCGCACCCGTAAGCACATGCATGATGAAATGCTATAAGCGACCACCCCTGACCTGATCCCACAACAAGGAGGGGAGGGGAGGGGAGGGGAGGGGAGGCCGCTCGTCGTCGAATTTTTACAGGAGTTTCCGGAGGGTGTTTTCCTTGTAGTAGCTATGGAATCGCTACTCCGACCGCCGGATCTTTAGAATTTCACGATGTCATCCCGGGGCCTTGGTTGAGGCAGTTTTGGTGAATTCTGGGACGAAATATCGCGTGGATTGCGGAGGAGGAGGCGTGGCTAGACTTCGGTGCGGGTGGAATAAAATCGAGGGAGGGGCGGTCGTTTGTACCTCACTCTTTGATCGCAGTTGGTGTTCAACGATTATCGTGAATCAACGACACGGGGTGAAGAGAGAGGGGAGTTAAGCGGGGCGGACAAAAAAGAGAAGGGGGAATAACAAAATGAGGGGTGCAACACGAGGACTTCCCAGGAGGTCACCCATCCTAGTACTACTCTCGCCCAAGCACGTTTAACTGCGGAGTTCTGATGGGATCCGGTGCATTAGTGCTGGTATGATCGCACCCGTAAGCACATGCATGATGAAATGCTATAAGCGACCACCCCTGACCTGATCCCACAACAAGGAGGGGAGGGGAGGGGAGGGGAGGGGAGGCCGCTCGTCGTCGAATTTTTACAGGAGTTTCCGGAGGGTGTTTTCCTTGTAGTAGCTATGGAATCGCTACTCCGACCGCCGGATCTTTAGAATTTCACGATGTCATCCCGGGGCCTTGGTTGAGGCAGTTTTGGTGAATTCTGGGACGAAATATCGCGTGGATTGCGGAGGAGGAGGCGTGGCTAGACTTCGGTGCGGGTGGAATAAAATCGAGGGAGGGGCGGTCGTTTGTACCTCACTCTTTGATCGCAGTTGGTGTTCAACGATTATCGTGAATCAACGACACGGGGTGAAGAGAGAGGGGAGTTAAGCGGGGCGGACAAAAAAGAGAAGGGGGAATAACAAAATGAGGGGTGCAACACGAGGACTTCCCAGGAGGTCACCCATCCTAGTACTACTCTCGCCCAAGCACGTTTAACTGCGGAGTTCTGATGGGATCCGGTGCATTAGTGCTGGTATGATCGCACCCGTAAGCACATGCATGATGAAATGCTATAAGCGACCACCCCTGACCTGATCCCACAACAAGGAGGGGAGGGGAGGGGAGGGGAGGGGAGGGGAGGCCGCTCGTCGTCGAATTTTTACAGGAGTTTCCGGAGGGTGTTTTCCTTGTAGTAGCTATGGAATCGCTACTCCGACCGCCGGATCTTTAGAATTTCACGATGTCATCCCGGGGCCTTGGTTGAGGCAGTTTTGGTGAATTCTGGGACGAAATATCGCGTGGATTGCGGAGGAGGAGGCGTGGCTAGACTTCGGTGCGGGTGGAATAAAATCGAGGGAGGGGCGGTCGTTTGTACCTCACTCTTTGATCGCAGTTGGTGTTCAACGATTATCGTGAATCAACGACACGGGGTGAAGAGAGAGGGGAGTTAAGCGGGGCGGACAAAAAAGAGAAGGGGGAATAACAAAATGAGGGGTGCAACACGAGGACTTCCCAGGAGGTCACCCATCCTAGTACTACTCTCGCCCAAGCACGTTTAACTGCGGAGTTCTGATGGGATCCGGTGCATTAGTGCTGGTATGATCGCACCCGTAAGCACATGCATGATGAAATGCTATAAGCGACCACCCCTGACCTGATCCCACAACAGGAGGGGAGGGGAGGGGAGGGGAGGGGAGGCCGCTCGTCGTCGAATTTTTACAGGAGTTTCCGGAGGGTGTTTTCCTTGTAGTAGCTATGGAATCGCTACTCCGACCGCCGGATCTTTAGAATTTCACGATGTCATCCCGGGGCCTTGGTTGAGGCAGTTTTGGTGAATTCTGGGACGAAATATCGCGTGGATTGCGGAGGAGGAGGCGTGGCTAGACTTCGGTGCGGGTGGAATAAAATCGAGGGAGGGGCGGTCGTTTGTACCTCACTCTTTGATCGCAGTTGGTGTTCAACGATTATCGTGAATCAACGACACGGGGTGAAGAGAGAGGGGAGTTAAGCGGGGCGGACAAAAAAGAGAAGGGGGAATAACAAAATGAGGGGTGCAACACGAGGACTTCCCAGGAGGTCACCCATCCTAGTACTACTCTCGCCCAAGCACGTTTAACTGCGGAGTTCTGATGGGATCCGGTGCATTAGTGCTGGTATGATCGCACCCGTAAGCACATGCATGATGAAATGCTATAAGCGACCACCCCTGACCTGATCCCACAACAAGGAGGGGAGGGGAGGGGAGGGGAGGGGAGGGGAGGGGAGGCCGCTCGTCGTCGAATTTTTACAGGAGTTTCCGGAGGGTGTTTTCCTTGTAGTAGCTATGGAATCGCTACTCCGACCGCCGGATCTTTAGAATTTCACGATGTCATCCCGGGGCCTTGGTTGAGGCAGTTTTGGTGAATTCTGGGACGAAATATCGCGTGGATTGCGGAGGAGGAGGCGTGGCTAGACTTCGGTGCGGGTGGAATAAAATCGAGGGAGGGGCGGTCGTTTGTACCTCACTCTTTGATCGCAGTTGGTGTTCAACGATTATCGTGAATCAACGACACGGGGTGAAGAGAGAGGGGAGTTAAGCGGGGCGGACAAAAAAGAGAAGGGGGAATAACAAAATGAGGGGTGCAACACGAGGACTTCCCAGGAGGTCACCCATCCTAGTACTACTCTCGCCCAAGCACGTTTAACTGCGGAGTTCTGATGGGATCCGGTGCATTAGTGCTGGTATGATCGCACCCGTAAGCACATGCATGATGAAATGCTATAAGCGACCACCCCTGACCTGATCCCACAACAAGGAGGGGAGGGGAGGGGAGGGGAGGGGAGGGGAGGCCGCTCGTCGTCGAATTTTTACAGGAGTTTCCGGAGGGTGTTTTCCTTGTAGTAGCTATGGAATCGCTACTCCGACCGCCGGATCTTTAGAATTTCACGATGTCATCCCGGGGCCTTGGTTGAGGCAGTTTTGGTGAATTCTGGGACGAAATATCGCGTGGATTGCGGAGGAGGAGGCGTGGCTAGACTTCGGTGCGGGTGGAATAAAATCGAGGGAGGGGCGGTCGTTTGTACCTCACTCTTTGATCGCAGTTGGTGTTCAACGATTATCGTGAATCAACGACACGGGGTGAAGAGAGAGGGGAGTTAAGCGGGGCGGACAAAAAAGAGAAGGGGGAATAACAAAATGAGGGGTGCAACACGAGGACTTCCCAGGAGGTCACCCATCCTAGTACTACTCTCGCCCAAGCACGTTTAACTGCGGAGTTCTGATGGGATCCGGTGCATTAGTGCTGGTATGATCGCACCCGTAAGCACATGCATGATGAAATGCTATAAGCGACCACCCCTGACCTGATCCCACAACAAGGAGGGGAGGGGAGGGGAGGGGAGGGGAGGGGAGGCCGCTCGTCGTCGAATTTTTACAGGAGTTTCCGGAGGGTGTTTTCCTTGTAGTAGCTATGGAATCGCTACTCCGACCGCCGGATCTTTAGAATTTCACGATGTCATCCCGGGGCCTTGGTTGAGGCAGTTTTGGTGAATTCTGGGACGAAATATCGCGTGGATTGCGGAGGAGGAGGCGTGGCTAGACTTCGGTGCGGGTGGAATAAAATCGAGGGAGGGGCGGTCGTTTGTACCTCACTCTTTGATCGCAGTTGGTGTTCAACGATTATCGTGAATCAACGACACGGGGTGAAGAGAGAGGGGAGTTAAGCGGGGCGGACAAAAAAGAGAAGGGGGAATAACAAAATGAGGGGTGCAACACGAGGACTTCCCAGGAGGTCACCCATCCTAGTACTACTCTCGCCCAAGCACGTTTAACTGCGGAGTTCTGATGGGATCCGGTGCATTAGTGCTGGTATGATCGCACCCGTAAGCACATGCATGATGAAATGCTATAAGCGACCACCCCTGACCTGATCCCACAACAAGGAGGGGAGGGGAGGGGAGGGGAGGGGAGGCCGCTCGTCGTCGAATTTTTACAGGAGTTTCCGGAGGGTGTTTTCCTTGTAGTAGCTATGGAATCGCTACTCCGACCGCCGGATCTTTAGAATTTCACGATGTCATCCCGGGGCCTTGGTTGAGGCAGTTTTGGTGAATTCTGGGACGAAATATCGCGTGGATTGCGGAGGAGGAGGCGTGGCTAGACTTCGGTGCGGGTGGAATAAAATCGAGGGAGGGGCGGTCGTTTGTACCTCACTCTTTGATCGCAGTTGGTGTTCAACGATTATCGTGAATCAACGACACGGGGTGAAGAGAGAGGGGAGTTAAGCGGGGCGGACAAAAAAGAGAAGGGGGAATAACAAAATGAGGGGTGCAACACGAGGACTTCCCAGGAGGTCACCCATCCTAGTACTACTCTCGCCCAAGCACGTTTAACTGCGGAGTTCTGATGGGATCCGGTGCATTAGTGCTGGTATGATCGCACCCGTAAGCACATGCATGATGAAATGCTATAAGCGACCACCCCTGACCTGATCCCACAACAAGGAGGGGAGGGGAGGGGAGGGGAGGCCGCTCGTCGTCGAATTTTTACAGGAGTTTCCGGAGGGTGTTTTCCTTGTAGTAGCTATGGAATCGCTACTCCGACCGCCGGATCTTTAGAATTTCACGATGTCATCCCGGGGCCTTGGTTGAGGCAGTTTTGGTGAATTCTGGGACGAAATATCGCGTGGATTGCGGAGGAGGAGGCGTGGCTAGACTTCGGTGCGGGTGGAATAAAATCGAGGGAGGGGCGGTCGTTTGTACCTCACTCTTTGATCGCAGTTGGTGTTCAACGATTATCGTGAATCAACGACACGGGGTGAAGAGAGAGGGGAGTTAAGCGGGGCGGACAAAAAAGAGAAGGGGGAATAACAAAATGAGGGGTGCAACACGAGGACTTCCCAGGAGGTCACCCATCCTAGTACTACTCTCGCCCAAGCACGTTTAACTGCGGAGTTCTGATGGGATCCGGTGCATTAGTGCTGGTATGATCGCACCCGTAAGCACATGCATGATGAAATGCTATAAGCGACCACCCCTGACCTGATCCCACAACAGGGGAGGGGAGGGGAGGGGAGGGGAGGCCGCTCGTCGTCGAATTTTTACAGGAGTTTCCGGAGGGTGTTTTCCTTGTAGTAGCTATGGAATCGCTACTCCGACCGCCGGATCTTTAGAATTTCACGATGTCATCCCGGGGCCTTGGTTGAGGCAGTTTTGGTGAATTCTGGGACGAAA
Source organism: Salix arbutifolia (assembly GCA_025169955.1). Lineage (NCBI taxonomy): Eukaryota > Viridiplantae > Streptophyta > Magnoliopsida > Malpighiales > Salicaceae > Salix > Salix arbutifolia. The sequence goes on from CM045920.1 coordinate 6,533,774, forward strand.
TATCGCGTGGATTGCGGAGGAGGAGGCGTGGCTAGACTTCGGTGCGGGTGGAATAAAATCGAGGGAGGGGCGGTCGTTTGTACCTCACTCTTTGATCGCAGTTGGTGTTCAACGATTATCGTGAATCAACGACACGGGGTGAAGAGAGAGGGGAGTTAAGCGGGGCGGACAAAAAAGAGAAGGGGGAATAACAAAATGAGGGGTGCAACACGAGGACTTCCCAGGAGGTCACCCATCCTAGTACTACTCTCGCCCAAGCACGTTTAACTGCGGAGTTCTGATGGGATCCGGTGCATTAGTGCTGGTATGATCGCACCCGTAAGCACATGCATGATGAAATGCTATAAGCGACCACCCCTGACCTGATCCCACAACAAGGAGGGGAGGGGAGGGGAGGGGAGGGGAGGCCGCTCGTCGTCGAATTTTTACAGGAGTTTCCGGAGGGTGTTTTCCTTGTAGTAGCTATGGAATCGCTACTCCGACCGCCGGATCTTTAGAATTTCACGATGTCATCCCGGGGCCTTGGTTGAGGCAGTTTTGGTGAATTCTGGGACGAAATATCGCGTGGATTGCGGAGGAGGAGGCGTGGCTAGACTTCGGTGCGGGTGGAATAAAATCGAGGGAGGGGCGGTCGTTTGTACCTCACTCTTTGATCGCAGTTGGTGTTCAACGATTATCGTGAATCAACGACACGGGGTGAAGAGAGAGGGGAGTTAAGCGGGGCGGACAAAAAAGAGAAGGGGGAATAACAAAATGAGGGGTGCAACACGAGGACTTCCCAGGAGGTCACCCATCCTAGTACTACTCTCGCCCAAGCACGTTTAACTGCGGAGTTCTGATGGGATCCGGTGCATTAGTGCTGGTATGATCGCACCCGTAAGCACATGCATGATGAAATGCTATAAGCGACCACCCCTGACCTGATCCCACAACAAGGAGGGGAGGGGAGGGGAGGGGAGGGGAGGGGAGGCCGCTCGTCGTCGAATTTTTACAGGAGTTTCCGGAGGGTGTTTTCCTTGTAGTAGCTATGGAATCGCTACTCCGACCGCCGGATCTTTAGAATTTCACGATGTCATCCCGGGGCCTTGGTTGAGGCAGTTTTGGTGAATTCTGGGACGAAATATCGCGTGGATTGCGGAGGAGGAGGCGTGGCTAGACTTCGGTGCGGGTGGAATAAAATCGAGGGAGGGGCGGTCGTTTGTACCTCACTCTTTGATCGCAGTTGGTGTTCAACGATTATCGTGAATCAACGACACGGGGTGAAGAGAGAGGGGAGTTAAGCGGGGCGGACAAAAAAGAGAAGGGGGAATAACAAAATGAGGGGTGCAACACGAGGACTTCCCAGGAGGTCACCCATCCTAGTACTACTCTCGCCCAAGCACGTTTAACTGCGGAGTTCTGATGGGATCCGGTGCATTAGTGCTGGTATGATCGCACCCGTAAGCACATGCATGATGAAATGCTATAAGCGACCACCCCTGACCTGATCCCACAACAAGGAGGGGAGGGGAGGGGAGGGGAGGCCGCTCGTCGTCGAATTTTTACAGGAGTTTCCGGAGGGTGTTTTCCTTGTAGTAGCTATGGAATCGCTACTCCGACCGCCGGATCTTTAGAATTTCACGATGTCATCCCGGGGCCTTGGTTGAGGCAGTTTTGGTGAATTCTGGGACGAAATATCGCGTGGATTGCGGAGGAGGAGGCGTGGCTAGACTTCGGTGCGGGTGGAATAAAATCGAGGGAGGGGCGGTCGTTTGTACCTCACTCTTTGATCGCAGTTGGTGTTCAACGATTATCGTGAATCAACGACACGGGGTGAAGAGAGAGGGGAGTTAAGCGGGGCGGACAAAAAAGAGAAGGGGGAATAACAAAATGAGGGGTGCAACACGAGGACTTCCCAGGAGGTCACCCATCCTAGTACTACTCTCGCCCAAGCACGTTTAACTGCGGAGTTCTGATGGGATCCGGTGCATTAGTGCTGGTATGATCGCACCCGTAAGCACATGCATGATGAAATGCTATAAGCGACCACCCCTGACCTGATCCCACAACAAGGAGGGGAGGGGAGGGGAGGGGAGGGGAGGGGAGGCCGCTCGTCGTCGAATTTTTACAGGAGTTTCCGGAGGGTGTTTTCCTTGTAGTAGCTATGGAATCGCTACTCCGACCGCCGGATCTTTAGAATTTCACGATGTCATCCCGGGGCCTTGGTTGAGGCAGTTTTGGTGAATTCTGGGACGAAATATCGCGTGGATTGCGGAGGAGGAGGCGTGGCTAGACTTCGGTGCGGGTGGAATAAAATCGAGGGAGGGGCGGTCGTTTGTACCTCACTCTTTGATCGCAGTTGGTGTTCAACGATTATCGTGAATCAACGACACGGGGTGAAGAGAGAGGGGAGTTAAGCGGGGCGGACAAAAAAGAGAAGGGGGAATAACAAAATGAGGGGTGCAACACGAGGACTTCCCAGGAGGTCACCCATCCTAGTACTACTCTCGCCCAAGCACGTTTAACTGCGGAGTTCTGATGGGATCCGGTGCATTAGTGCTGGTATGATCGCACCCGTAAGCACATGCATGATGAAATGCTATAAGCGACCACCCCTGACCTGATCCCACAACAGGAGGGGAGGGGAGGGGAGGGGAGGGGAGGGGAGGCCGCTCGTCGTCGAATTTTTACAGGAGTTTCCGGAGGGTGTTTTCCTTGTAGTAGCTATGGAATCGCTACTCCGACCGCCGGATCTTTAGAATTTCACGATGTCATCCCGGGGCCTTGGTTGAGGCAGTTTTGGTGAATTCTGGGACGAAATATCGCGTGGATTGCGGAGGAGGAGGCGTGGCTAGACTTCGGTGCGGGTGGAATAAAATCGAGGGAGGGGCGGTCGTTTGTACCTCACTCTTTGATCGCAGTTGGTGTTCAACGATTATCGTGAATCAACGACACGGGGTGAAGAGAGAGGGGAGTTAAGCGGGGCGGACAAAAAAGAGAAGGGGGAATAACAAAATGAGGGGTGCAACACGAGGACTTCCCAGGAGGTCACCCATCCTAGTACTACTCTCGCCCAAGCACGTTTAACTGCGGAGTTCTGATGGGATCCGGTGCATTAGTGCTGGTATGATCGCACCCGTAAGCACATGCATGATGAAATGCTATAAGCGACCACCCCTGACCTGATCCCACAACAGGAGGGGAGGGGAGGGGAGGGGAGGCCGCTCGTCGTCGAATTTTTACAGGAGTTTCCGGAGGGTGTTTTCCTTGTAGTAGCTATGGAATCGCTACTCCGACCGCCGGATCTTTAGAATTTCACGATGTCATCCCGGGGCCTTGGTTGAGGCAGTTTTGGTGAATTCTGGGACGAAATATCGCGTGGATTGCGGAGGAGGAGGCGTGGCTAGACTTCGGTGCGGGTGGAATAAAATCGAGGGAGGGGCGGTCGTTTGTACCTCACTCTTTGATCGCAGTTGGTGTTCAACGATTATCGTGAATCAACGACACGGGGTGAAGAGAGAGGGGAGTTAAGCGGGGCGGACAAAAAAGAGAAGGGGGAATAACAAAATGAGGGGTGCAACACGAGGACTTCCCAGGAGGTCACCCATCCTAGTACTACTCTCGCCCAAGCACGTTTAACTGCGGAGTTCTGATGGGATCCGGTGCATTAGTGCTGGTATGATCGCACCCGTAAGCACATGCATGATGAAATGCTATAAGCGACCACCCCTGACCTGATCCCACAACAGGAGGGGAGGGGAGGGGAGGGGAGGGGAGGCCGCTCGTCGTCGAATTTTTACAGGAGTTTCCGGAGGGTGTTTTCCTTGTAGTAGCTATGGAATCGCTACTCCGACCGCCGGATCTTTAGAATTTCACGATGTCATCCCGGGGCCTTGGTTGAGGCAGTTTTGGTGAATTCTGGGACGAAATATCGCGTGGATTGCGGAGGAGGAGGCGTGGCTAGACTTCGGTGCGGGTGGAATAAAATCGAGGGAGGGGCGGTCGTTTGTACCTCACTCTTTGATCGCAGTTGGTGTTCAACGATTATCGTGAATCAACGACACGGGGTGAAGAGAGAGGGGAGTTAAGCGGGGCGGACAAAAAAGAGAAGGGGGAATAACAAAATGAGGGGTGCAACACGAGGACTTCCCAGGAGGTCACCCATCCTAGTACTACTCTCGCCCAAGCACGTTTAACTGCGGAGTTCTGATGGGATCCGGTGCATTAGTGCTGGTATGATCGCACCCGTAAGCACATGCATGATGAAATGCTATAAGCGACCACCCCTGACCTGATCCCACAACAAGGAGGGGAGGGGAGGGGAGGGGAGGGGAGGGGAGGCCGCTCGTCGTCGAATTTTTACAGGAGTTTCCGGAGGGTGTTTTCCTTGTAGTAGCTATGGAATCGCTACTCCGACCGCCGGATCTTTAGAATTTCACGATGTCATCCCGGGGCCTTGGTTGAGGCAGTTTTGGTGAATTCTGGGACGAAATATCGCGTGGATTGCGGAGGAGGAGGCGTGGCTAGACTTCGGTGCGGGTGGAATAAAATCGAGGGAGGGGCGGTCGTTTGTACCTCACTCTTTGATCGCAGTTGGTGTTCAACGATTATCGTGAATCAACGACACGGGGTGAAGAGAGAGGGGAGTTAAGCGGGGCGGACAAAAAAGAGAAGGGGGAATAACAAAATGAGGGGTGCAACACGAGGACTTCCCAGGAGGTCACCCATCCTAGTACTACTCTCGCCCAAGCACGTTTAACTGCGGAGTTCTGATGGGATCCGGTGCATTAGTGCTGGTATGATCGCACCCGTAAGCACATGCATGATGAAATGCTATAAGCGACCACCCCTGACCTGATCCCACAACAAGGGGAGGGGAGGGGAGGGGAGGGGAGGGGAGGCCGCTCGTCGTCGAATTTTTACAGGAGTTTCCGGAGGGTGTTTTCCTTGTAGTAGCTATGGAATCGCTACTCCGACCGCCGGATCTTTAGAATTTCACGATGTCATCCCGGGGCCTTGGTTGAGGCAGTTTTGGTGAATTCTGGGACGAAATATCGCGTGGATTGCGGAGGAGGAGGCGTGGCTAGACTTCGGTGCGGGTGGAATAAAATCGAGGGAGGGGCGGTCGTTTGTACCTCACTCTTTGATCGCAGTTGGTGTTCAACGATTATCGTGAATCAACGACACGGGGTGAAGAGAGAGGGGAGTTAAGCGGGGCGGACAAAAAAGAGAAGGGGGAATAACAAAATGAGGGGTGCAACACGAGGACTTCCCAGGAGGTCACCCATCCTAGTACTACTCTCGCCCAAGCACGTTTAACTGCGGAGTTCTGATGGGATCCGGTGCATTAGTGCTGGTATGATCGCACCCGTAAGCACATGCATGATGAAATGCTATAAGCGACCACCCCTGACCTGATCCCACAACAAGGAGGGGAGGGGAGGGGAGGGGAGGGGAGGGGAGGCCGCTCGTCGTCGAATTTTTACAGGAGTTTCCGGAGGGTGTTTTCCTTGTAGTAGCTATGGAATCGCTACTCCGACCGCCGGATCTTTAGAATTTCACGATGTCATCCCGGGGCCTTGGTTGAGGCAGTTTTGGTGAATTCTGGGACGAAATATCGCGTGGATTGCGGAGGAGGAGGCGTGGCTAGACTTCGGTGCGGGTGGAATAAAATCGAGGGAGGGGCGGTCGTTTGTACCTCACTCTTTGATCGCAGTTGGTGTTCAACGATTATCGTGAATCAACGACACGGGGTGAAGAGAGAGGGGAGTTAAGCGGGGCGGACAAAAAAGAGAAGGGGGAATAACAAAATGAGGGGTGCAACACGAGGACTTCCCAGGAGGTCACCCATCCTAGTACTACTCTCGCCCAAGCACGTTTAACTGCGGAGTTCTGATGGGATCCGGTGCATTAGTGCTGGTATGATCGCACCCGTAAGCACATGCATGATGAAATGCTATAAGCGACCACCCCTGACCTGATCCCACAACAAGGAGGGGAGGGGAGGGGAGGCCGCTCGTCGTCGAATTTTTACAGGAGTTTCCGGAGGGTGTTTTCCTTGTAGTAGCTATGGAATCGCTACTCCGACCGCCGGATCTTTAGAATTTCACGATGTCATCCCGGGGCCTTGGTTGAGGCAGTTTTGGTGAATTCTGGGACGAAATATCGCGTGGATTGCGGAGGAGGAGGCGTGGCTAGACTTCGGTGCGGGTGGAATAAAATCGAGGGAGGGGCGGTCGTTTGTACCTCACTCTTTGATCGCAGTTGGTGTTCAACGATTATCGTGAATCAACGACACGGGGTGAAGAGAGAGGGGAGTTAAGCGGGGCGGACAAAAAAGAGAAGGGGGAATAACAAAATGAGGGGTGCAACACGAGGACTTCCCAGGAGGTCACCCATCCTAGTACTACTCTCGCCCAAGCACGTTTAACTGCGGAGTTCTGATGGGATCCGGTGCATTAGTGCTGGTATGATCGCACCCGTAAGCACATGCATGATGAAATGCTATAAGCGACCACCCCTGACCTGATCCCACAACAGGGGAGGGGAGGGGAGGGGAGGGGAGGGGAGGCCGCTCGTCGTCGAATTTTTACAGGAGTTTCCGGAGGGTGTTTTCCTTGTAGTAGCTATGGAATCGCTACTCCGACCGCCGGATCTTTAGAATTTCACGATGTCATCCCGGGGCCTTGGTTGAGGCAGTTTTGGTGAATTCTGGGACGAAATATCGCGTGGATTGCGGAGGAGGAGGCGTGGCTAGACTTCGGTGCGGGTGGAATAAAATCGAGGGAGGGGCGGTCGTTTGTACCTCACTCTTTGATCGCAGTTGGTGTTCAACGATTATCGTGAATCAACGACACGGGGTGAAGAGAGAGGGGAGTTAAGCGGGGCGGACAAAAAAGAGAAGGGGGAATAACAAAATGAGGGGTGCAACACGAGGACTTCCCAGGAGGTCACCCATCCTAGTACTACTCTCGCCCAAGCACGTTTAACTGCGGAGTTCTGATGGGATCCGGTGCATTAGTGCTGGTATGATCGCACCCGTAAGCACATGCATGATGAAATGCTATAAGCGACCACCCCTGACCTGATCCCACAACAAGGGGAGGGGAGGGGAGGGGAGGCCGCTCGTCGTCGAATTTTTACAGGAGTTTCCGGAGGGTGTTTTCCTTGTAGTAGCTATGGAATCGCTACTCCGACCGCCGGATCTTTAGAATTTCACGATGTCATCCCGGGGCCTTGGTTGAGGCAGTTTTGGTGAATTCTGGGACGAAATATCGCGTGGATTGCGGAGGAGGAGGCGTGGCTAGACTTCGGTGCGGGTGGAATAAAATCGAGGGAGGGGCGGTCGTTTGTACCTCACTCTTTGATCGCAGTTGGTGTTCAACGATTATCGTGAATCAACGACACGGGGTGAAGAGAGAGGGGAGTTAAGCGGGGCGGACAAAAAAGAGAAGGGGGAATAACAAAATGAGGGGTGCAACACGAGGACTTCCCAGGAGGTCACCCATCCTAGTACTACTCTCGCCCAAGCACGTTTAACTGCGGAGTTCTGATGGGATCCGGTGCATTAGTGCTGGTATGATCGCACCCGTAAGCACATGCATGATGAAATGCTATAAGCGACCACCCCTGACCTGATCCCACAACAAGGAGGGGAGGGGAGGGGAGGGGAGGGGAGGCCGCTCGTCGTCGAATTTTTACAGGAGTTTCCGGAGGGTGTTTTCCTTGTAGTAGCTATGGAATCGCTACTCCGACCGCCGGATCTTTAGAATTTCACGATGTCATCCCGGGGCCTTGGTTGAGGCAGTTTTGGTGAATTCTGGGACGAAATATCGCGTGGATTGCGGAGGAGGAGGCGTGGCTAGACTTCGGTGCGGGTGGAATAAAATCGAGGGAGGGGCGGTCGTTTGTACCTCACTCTTTGATCGCAGTTGGTGTTCAACGATTATCGTGAATCAACGACACGGGGTGAAGAGAGAGGGGAGTTAAGCGGGGCGGACAAAAAAGAGAAGGGGGAATAACAAAATGAGGGGTGCAACACGAGGACTTCCCAGGAGGTCACCCATCCTAGTACTACTCTCGCCCAAGCACGTTTAACTGCGGAGTTCTGATGGGATCCGGTGCATTAGTGCTGGTATGATCGCACCCGTAAGCACATGCATGATGAAATGCTATAAGCGACCACCCCTGACCTGATCCCACAACAAGGAGGGGAGGGGAGGGGAGGGGAGGGGAGGCCGCTCGTCGTCGAATTTTTACAGGAGTTTCCGGAGGGTGTTTTCCTTGTAGTAGCTATGGAATCGCTACTCCGACCGCCGGATCTTTAGAATTTCACGATGTCATCCCGGGGCCTTGGTTGAGGCAGTTTTGGTGAATTCTGGGACGAAATATCGCGTGGATTGCGGAGGAGGAGGCGTGGCTAGACTTCGGTGCGGGTGGAATAAAATCGAGGGAGGGGCGGTCGTTTGTACCTCACTCTTTGATCGCAGTTGGTGTTCAACGATTATCGTGAATCAACGACACGGGGTGAAGAGAGAGGGGAGTTAAGCGGGGCGGACAAAAAAGAGAAGGGGGAATAACAAAATGAGGGGTGCAACACGAGGACTTCCCAGGAGGTCACCCATCCTAGTACTACTCTCGCCCAAGCACGTTTAACTGCGGAGTTCTGATGGGATCCGGTGCATTAGTGCTGGTATGATCGCACCCGTAAGCACATGCATGATGAAATGCTATAAGCGACCACCCCTGACCTGATCCCACAACAAGGAGGGGAGGGGAGGGGAGGGGAGGGGAGGCCGCTCGTCGTCGAATTTTTACAGGAGTTTCCGGAGGGTGTTTTCCTTGTAGTAGCTATGGAATCGCTACTCCGACCGCCGGATCTTTAGAATTTCACGATGTCATCCCGGGGCCTTGGTTGAGGCAGTTTTGGTGAATTCTGGGACGAAATATCGCGTGGATTGCGGAGGAGGAGGCGTGGCTAGACTTCGGTGCGGGTGGAATAAAATCGAGGGAGGGGCGGTCGTTTGTACCTCACTCTTTGATCGCAGTTGGTGTTCAACGATTATCGTGAATCAACGACACGGGGTGAAGAGAGAGGGGAGTTAAGCGGGGCGGACAAAAAAGAGAAGGGGGAATAACAAAATGAGGGGTGCAACACGAGGACTTCCCAGGAGGTCACCCATCCTAGTACTACTCTCGCCCAAGCACGTTTAACTGCGGAGTTCTGATGGGATCCGGTGCATTAGTGCTGGTATGATCGCACCCGTAAGCACATGCATGATGAAATGCTATAAGCGACCACCCCTGACCTGATCCCACAACAAGGAGGGGAGGGGAGGGGAGGGGAGGGGAGGCCGCTCGTCGTCGAATTTTTACAGGAGTTTCCGGAGGGTGTTTTCCTTGTAGTAGCTATGGAATCGCTACTCCGACCGCCGGATCTTTAGAATTTCACGATGTCATCCCGGGGCCTTGGTTGAGGCAGTTTTGGTGAATTCTGGGACGAAATATCGCGTGGATTGCGGAGGAGGAGGCGTGGCTAGACTTCGGTGCGGGTGGAATAAAATCGAGGGAGGGGCGGTCGTTTGTACCTCACTCTTTGATCGCAGTTGGTGTTCAACGATTATCGTGAATCAACGACACGGGGTGAAGAGAGAGGGGAGTTAAGCGGGGCGGACAAAAAAGAGAAGGGGGAATAACAAAATGAGGGGTGCAACACGAGGACTTCCCAGGAGGTCACCCATCCTAGTACTACTCTCGCCCAAGCACGTTTAACTGCGGAGTTCTGATGGGATCCGGTGCATTAGTGCTGGTATGATCGCACCCGTAAGCACATGCATGATGAAATGCTATAAGCGACCACCCCTGACCTGATCCCACAACAAGGAGGGGAGGGGAGGGGAGGGGAGGGGAGGCCGCTCGTCGTCGAATTTTTACAGGAGTTTCCGGAGGGTGTTTTCCTTGTAGTAGCTATGGAATCGCTACTCCGACCGCCGGATCTTTAGAATTTCACGATGTCATCCCGGGGCCTTGGTTGAGGCAGTTTTGGTGAATTCTGGGACGAAATATCGCGTGGATTGCGGAGGAGGAGGCGTGGCTAGACTTCGGTGCGGGTGGAATAAAATCGAGGGAGGGGCGGTCGTTTGTACCTCACTCTTTGATCGCAGTTGGTGTTCAACGATTATCGTGAATCAACGACACGGGGTGAAGAGAGAGGGGAGTTAAGCGGGGCGGACAAAAAAGAGAAGGGGGAATAACAAAATGAGGGGTGCAACACGAGGACTTCCCAGGAGGTCACCCATCCTAGTACTACTCTCGCCCAAGCACGTTTAACTGCGGAGTTCTGATGGGATCCGGTGCATTAGTGCTGGTATGATCGCACCCGTAAGCACATGCATGATGAAATGCTATAAGCGACCACCCCTGACCTGATCCCACAACAAGGAGGGGAGGGGAGGGGAGGGGAGGGGAGGCCGCTCGTCGTCGAATTTTTACAGGAGTTTCCGGAGGGTGTTTTCCTTGTAGTAGCTATGGAATCGCTACTCCGACCGCCGGATCTTTAGAATTTCACGATGTCATCCCGGGGCCTTGGTTGAGGCAGTTTTGGTGAATTCTGGGACGAAATATCGCGTGGATTGCGGAGGAGGAGGCGTGGCTAGACTTCGGTGCGGGTGGAATAAAATCGAGGGAGGGGCGGTCGTTTGTACCTCACTCTTTGATCGCAGTTGGTGTTCAACGATTATCGTGAATCAACGACACGGGGTGAAGAGAGAGGGGAGTTAAGCGGGGCGGACAAAAAAGAGAAGGGGGAATAACAAAATGAGGGGTGCAACACGAGGACTTCCCAGGAGGTCACCCATCCTAGTACTACTCTCGCCCAAGCACGTTTAACTGCGGAGTTCTGATGGGATCCGGTGCATTAGTGCTGGTATGATCGCACCCGTAAGCACATGCATGATGAAATGCTATAAGCGACCACCCCTGACCTGATCCCACAACAAGGAGGGGAGGGGAGGGGAGGGGAGGGGAGGCCGCTCGTCGTCGAATTTTTACAGGAGTTTCCGGAGGGTGTTTTCCTTGTAGTAGCTATGGAATCGCTACTCCGACCGCCGGATCTTTAGAATTTCACGATGTCATCCCGGGGCCTTGGTTGAGGCAGTTTTGGTGAATTCTGGGACGAAATATCGCGTGGATTGCGGAGGAGGAGGCGTGGCTAGACTTCGGTGCGGGTGGAATAAAATCGAGGGAGGGGCGGTCGTTTGTACCTCACTCTTTGATCGCAGTTGGTGTTCAACGATTATCGTGAATCAACGACACGGGGTGAAGAGAGAGGGGAGTTAAGCGGGGCGGACAAAAAAGAGAAGGGGGAATAACAAAATGAGGGGTGCAACACGAGGACTTCCCAGGAGGTCACCCATCCTAGTACTACTCTCGCCCAAGCACGTTTAACTGCGGAGTTCTGATGGGATCCGGTGCATTAGTGCTGGTATGATCGCACCCGTAAGCACATGCATGATGAAATGCTATAAGCGACCACCCCTGACCTGATCCCACAACAAGGAGGGGAGGGGAGGGGAGGGGAGGGGAGGCCGCTCGTCGTCGAATTTTTACAGGAGTTTCCGGAGGGTGTTTTCCTTGTAGTAGCTATGGAATCGCTACTCCGACCGCCGGATCTTTAGAATTTCACGATGTCATCCCGGGGCCTTGGTTGAGGCAGTTTTGGTGAATTCTGGGACGAAATATCGCGTGGATTGCGGAGGAGGAGGCGTGGCTAGACTTCGGTGCGGGTGGAATAAAATCGAGGGAGGGGCGGTCGTTTGTACCTCACTCTTTGATCGCAGTTGGTGTTCAACGATTATCGTGAATCAACGACACGGGGTGAAGAGAGAGGGGAGTTAAGCGGGGCGGACAAAAAAGAGAAGGGGGAATAACAAAATGAGGGGTGCAACACGAGGACTTCCCAGGAGGTCACCCATCCTAGTACTACTCTCGCCCAAGCACGTTTAACTGCGGAGTTCTGATGGGATCCGGTGCATTAGTGCTGGTATGATCGCACCCGTAAGCACATGCATGATGAAATGCTATAAGCGACCACCCCTGACCTGATCCCACAACAAGGAGGGGAGGGGAGGGGAGGGGAGGGGAGGCCGCTCGTCGTCGAATTTTTACAGGAGTTTCCGGAGGGTGTTTTCCTTGTAGTAGCTATGGAATCGCTACTCCGACCGCCGGATCTTTAGAATTTCACGATGTCATCCCGGGGCCTTGGTTGAGGCAGTTTTGGTGAATTCTGGGACGAAATATCGCGTGGATTGCGGAGGAGGAGGCGTGGCTAGACTTCGGTGCGGGTGGAATAAAATCGAGGGAGGGGCGGTCGTTTGTACCTCACTCTTTGATCGCAGTTGGTGTTCAACGATTATCGTGAATCAACGACACGGGGTGAAGAGAGAGGGGAGTTAAGCGGGGCGGACAAAAAAGAGAAGGGGGAATAACAAAATGAGGGGTGCAACACGAGGACTTCCCAGGAGGTCACCCATCCTAGTACTACTCTCGCCCAAGCACGTTTAACTGCGGAGTTCTGATGGGATCCGGTGCATTAGTGCTGGTATGATCGCACCCGTAAGCACATGCATGATGAAATGCTATAAGCGACCACCCCTGACCTGATCCCACAACAAGGAGGGGAGGGGAGGGGAGGGGAGGGGAGGCCGCTCGTCGTCGAATTTTTACAGGAGTTTCCGGAGGGTGTTTTCCTTGTAGTAGCTATGGAATCGCTACTCCGACCGCCGGATCTTTAGAATTTCACGATGTCATCCCGGGGCCTTGGTTGAGGCAGTTTTGGTGAATTCTGGGACGAAATATCGCGTGGATTGCGGAGGAGGAGGCGTGGCTAGACTTCGGTGCGGGTGGAATAAAATCGAGGGAGGGGCGGTCGTTTGTACCTCACTCTTTGATCGCAGTTGGTGTTCAACGATTATCGTGAATCAACGACACGGGGTGAAGAGAGAGGGGAGTTAAGCGGGGCGGACAAAAAAGAGAAGGGGGAATAACAAAATGAGGGGTGCAACACGAGGACTTCCCAGGAGGTCACCCATCCTAGTACTACTCTCGCCCAAGCACGTTTAACTGCGGAGTTCTGATGGGATCCGGTGCATTAGTGCTGGTATGATCGCACCCGTAAGCACATGCATGATGAAATGCTATAAGCGACCACCCCTGACCTGATCCCACAACAAGGGGAGGGGAGGGGAGGGGAGGGGAGGCCGCTCGTCGTCGAATTTTTACAGGAGTTTCCGGAGGGTGTTTTCCTTGTAGTAGCTATGGAATCGCTACTCCGACCGCCGGATCTTTAGAATTTCACGATGTCATCCCGGGGCCTTGGTTGAGGCAGTTTTGGTGAATTCTGGGACGAAATATCGCGTGGATTGCGGAGGAGGAGGCGTGGCTAGACTTCGGTGCGGGTGGAATAAAATCGAGGGAGGGGCGGTCGTTTGTACCTCACTCTTTGATCGCAGTTGGTGTTCAACGATTATCGTGAATCAACGACACGGGGTGAAGAGAGAGGGGAGTTAAGCGGGGCGGACAAAAAAGAGAAGGGGGAATAACAAAATGAGGGGTGCAACACGAGGACTTCCCAGGAGGTCACCCATCCTAGTACTACTCTCGCCCAAGCACGTTTAACTGCGGAGTTCTGATGGGATCCGGTGCATTAGTGCTGGTATGATCGCACCCGTAAGCACATGCATGATGAAATGCTATAAGCGACCACCCCTGACCTGATCCCACAACAAGGAGGGGAGGGGAGGGGAGGGGAGGGGAGGCCGCTCGTCGTCGAATTTTTACAGGAGTTTCCGGAGGGTGTTTTCCTTGTAGTAGCTATGGAATCGCTACTCCGACCGCCGGATCTTTAGAATTTCACGATGTCATCCCGGGGCCTTGGTTGAGGCAGTTTTGGTGAATTCTGGGACGAAATATCGCGTGGATTGCGGAGGAGGAGGCGTGGCTAGACTTCGGTGCGGGTGGAATAAAATCGAGGGAGGGGCGGTCGTTTGTACCTCACTCTTTGATCGCAGTTGGTGTTCAACGATTATCGTGAATCAACGACACGGGGTGAAGAGAGAGGGGAGTTAAGCGGGGCGGACAAAAAAGAGAAGGGGGAATAACAAAATGAGGGGTGCAACACGAGGACTTCCCAGGAGGTCACCCATCCTAGTACTACTCTCGCCCAAGCACGTTTAACTGCGGAGTTCTGATGGGATCCGGTGCATTAGTGCTGGTATGATCGCACCCGTAAGCACATGCATGATGAAATGCTATAAGCGACCACCCCTGACCTGATCCCACAACAAGGAGGGGAGGGGAGGGGAGGGGAGGGGAGGCCGCTCGTCGTCGAATTTTTACAGGAGTTTCCGGAGGGTGTTTTCCTTGTAGTAGCTATGGAATCGCTACTCCGACCGCCGGATCTTTAGAATTTCACGATGTCATCCCGGGGCCTTGGTTGAGGCAGTTTTGGTGAATTCTGGGACGAAATATCGCGTGGATTGCGGAGGAGGAGGCGTGGCTAGACTTCGGTGCGGGTGGAATAAAATCGAGGGAGGGGCGGTCGTTTGTACCTCACTCTTTGATCGCAGTTGGTGTTCAACGATTATCGTGAATCAACGACACGGGGTGAAGAGAGAGGGGAGTTAAGCGGGGCGGACAAAAAAGAGAAGGGGGAATAACAAAATGAGGGGTGCAACACGAGGACTTCCCAGGAGGTCACCCATCCTAGTACTACTCTCGCCCAAGCACGTTTAACTGCGGAGTTCTGATGGGATCCGGTGCATTAGTGCTGGTATGATCGCACCCGTAAGCACATGCATGATGAAATGCTATAAGCGACCACCCCTGACCTGATCCCACAACAAGGAGGGGAGGGGAGGGGAGGGGAGGGGAGGCCGCTCGTCGTCGAATTTTTACAGGAGTTTCCGGAGGGTGTTTTCCTTGTAGTAGCTATGGAATCGCTACTCCGACCGCCGGATCTTTAGAATTTCACGATGTCATCCCGGGGCCTTGGTTGAGGCAGTTTTGGTGAATTCTGGGACGAAATATCGCGTGGATTGCGGAGGAGGAGGCGTGGCTAGACTTCGGTGCGGGTGGAATAAAATCGAGGGAGGGGCGGTCGTTTGTACCTCACTCTTTGATCGCAGTTGGTGTTCAACGATTATCGTGAATCAACGACACGGGGTGAAGAGAGAGGGGAGTTAAGCGGGGCGGACAAAAAAGAGAAGGGGGAATAACAAAATGAGGGGTGCAACACGAGGACTTCCCAGGAGGTCACCCATCCTAGTACTACTCTCGCCCAAGCACGTTTAACTGCGGAGTTCTGATGGGATCCGGTGCATTAGTGCTGGTATGATCGCACCCGTAAGCACATGCATGATGAAATGCTATAAGCGACCACCCCTGACCTGATCCCACAACAAGGAGGGGAGGGGAGGGGAGGGGAGGGGAGGCCGCTCGTCGTCGAATTTTTACAGGAGTTTCCGGAGGGTGTTTTCCTTGTAGTAGCTATGGAATCGCTACTCCGACCGCCGGATCTTTAGAATTTCACGATGTCATCCCGGGGCCTTGGTTGAGGCAGTTTTGGTGAATTCTGGGACGAAATATCGCGTGGATTGCGGAGGAGGAGGCGTGGCTAGACTTCGGTGCGGGTGGAATAAAATCGAGGGAGGGGCGGTCGTTTGTACCTCACTCTTTGATCGCAGTTGGTGTTCAACGATTATCGTGAATCAACGACACGGGGTGAAGAGAGAGGGGAGTTAAGCGGGGCGGACAAAAAAGAGAAGGGGGAATAACAAAATGAGGGGTGCAACACGAGGACTTCCCAGGAGGTCACCCATCCTAGTACTACTCTCGCCCAAGCACGTTTAACTGCGGAGTTCTGATGGGATCCGGTGCATTAGTGCTGGTATGATCGCACCCGTAAGCACATGCATGATGAAATGCTATAAGCGACCACCCCTGACCTGATCCCACAACAAGGAGGGGAGGGGAGGGGAGGGGAGGGGAGGGGAGGCCGCTCGTCGTCGAATTTTTACAGGAGTTTCCGGAGGGTGTTTTCCTTGTAGTAGCTATGGAATCGCTACTCCGACCGCCGGATCTTTAGAATTTCACGATGTCATCCCGGGGCCTTGGTTGAGGCAGTTTTGGTGAATTCTGGGACGAAATATCGCGTGGATTGCGGAGGAGGAGGCGTGGCTAGACTTCGGTGCGGGTGGAATAAAATCGAGGGAGGGGCGGTCGTTTGTACCTCACTCTTTGATCGCAGTTGGTGTTCAACGATTATCGTGAATCAACGACACGGGGTGAAGAGAGAGGGGAGTTAAGCGGGGCGGACAAAAAAGAGAAGGGGGAATAACAAAATGAGGGGTGCAACACGAGGACTTCCCAGGAGGTCACCCATCCTAGTACTACTCTCGCCCAAGCACGTTTAACTGCGGAGTTCTGATGGGATCCGGTGCATTAGTGCTGGTATGATCGCACCCGTAAGCACATGCATGATGAAATGCTATAAGCGACCACCCCTGACCTGATCCCACAACAAGGAGGGGAGGGGAGGGGAGGGGAGGGGAGGCCGCTCGTCGTCGAATTTTTACAGGAGTTTCCGGAGGGTGTTTTCCTTGTAGTAGCTATGGAATCGCTACTCCGACCGCCGGATCTTTAGAATTTCACGATGTCATCCCGGGGCCTTGGTTGAGGCAGTTTTGGTGAATTCTGGGACGAAATATCGCGTGGATTGCGGAGGAGGAGGCGTGGCTAGACTTCGGTGCGGGTGGAATAAAATCGAGGGAGGGGCGGTCGTTTGTACCTCACTCTTTGATCGCAGTTGGTGTTCAACGATTATCGTGAATCAACGACACGGGGTGAAGAGAGAGGGGAGTTAAGCGGGGCGGACAAAAAAGAGAAGGGGGAATAACAAAATGAGGGGTGCAACACGAGGACTTCCCAGGAGGTCACCCATCCTAGTACTACTCTCGCCCAAGCACGTTTAACTGCGGAGTTCTGATGGGATCCGGTGCATTAGTGCTGGTATGATCGCACCCGTAAGCACATGCATGATGAAATGCTATAAGCGACCACCCCTGACCTGATCCCACAACAAGGAGGGGAGGGGAGGGGAGGGGAGGGGAGGCCGCTCGTCGTCGAATTTTTACAGGAGTTTCCGGAGGGTGTTTTCCTTGTAGTAGCTATGGAATCGCTACTCCGACCGCCGGATCTTTAGAATTTCACGATGTCATCCCGGGGCCTTGGTTGAGGCAGTTTTGGTGAATTCTGGGACGAAATATCGCGTGGATTGCGGAGGAGGAGGCGTGGCTAGACTTCGGTGCGGGTGGAATAAAATCGAGGGAGGGGCGGTCGTTTGTACCTCACTCTTTGATCGCAGTTGGTGTTCAACGATTATCGTGAATCAACGACACGGGGTGAAGAGAGAGGGGAGTTAAGCGGGGCGGACAAAAAAGAGAAGGGGGAATAACAAAATGAGGGGTGCAACACGAGGACTTCCCAGGAGGTCACCCATCCTAGTACTACTCTCGCCCAAGCACGTTTAACTGCGGAGTTCTGATGGGATCCGGTGCATTAGTGCTGGTATGATCGCACCCGTAAGCACATGCATGATGAAATGCTATAAGCGACCACCCCTGACCTGATCCCACAACAAGGAGGGGAGGGGAGGGGAGGGGAGGGGAGGCCGCTCGTCGTCGAATTTTTACAGGAGTTTCCGGAGGGTGTTTTCCTTGTAGTAGCTATGGAATCGCTACTCCGACCGCCGGATCTTTAGAATTTCACGATGTCATCCCGGGGCCTTGGTTGAGGCAGTTTTGGTGAATTCTGGGACGAAATATCGCGTGGATTGCGGAGGAGGAGGCGTGGCTAGACTTCGGTGCGGGTGGAATAAAATCGAGGGAGGGGCGGTCGTTTGTACCTCACTCTTTGATCGCAGTTGGTGTTCAACGATTATCGTGAATCAACGACACGGGGTGAAGAGAGAGGGGAGTTAAGCGGGGCGGACAAAAAAGAGAAGGGGGAATAACAAAATGAGGGGTGCAACACGAGGACTTCCCAGGAGGTCACCCATCCTAGTACTACTCTCGCCCAAGCACGTTTAACTGCGGAGTTCTGATGGGATCCGGTGCATTAGTGCTGGTATGATCGCACCCGTAAGCACATGCATGATGAAATGCTATAAGCGACCACCCCTGACCTGATCCCACAACAAGGAGGGGAGGGGAGGGGAGGGGAGGGGAGGCCGCTCGTCGTCGAATTTTTACAGGAGTTTCCGGAGGGTGTTTTCCTTGTAGTAGCTATGGAATCGCTACTCCGACCGCCGGATCTTTAGAATTTCACGATGTCATCCCGGGGCCTTGGTTGAGGCAGTTTTGGTGAATTCTGGGACGAAATATCGCGTGGATTGCGGAGGAGGAGGCGTGGCTAGACTTCGGTGCGGGTGGAATAAAATCGAGGGAGGGGCGGTCGTTTGTACCTCACTCTTTGATCGCAGTTGGTGTTCAACGATTATCGTGAATCAACGACACGGGGTGAAGAGAGAGGGGAGTTAAGCGGGGCGGACAAAAAAGAGAAGGGGGAATAACAAAATGAGGGGTGCAACACGAGGACTTCCCAGGAGGTCACCCATCCTAGTACTACTCTCGCCCAAGCACGTTTAACTGCGGAGTTCTGATGGGATCCGGTGCATTAGTGCTGGTATGATCGCACCCGTAAGCACATGCATGATGAAATGCTATAAGCGACCACCCCTGACCTGATCCCACAACAAGGAGGGGAGGGG
>CM045920.1:6552675-6597103 GCA_025169955.1 Salix arbutifolia
AGATCGCAGTTGGTCTTCAACGATTATCGTGAATCAACGACACGGGGTGAAGAGAGAGGGGAGTTAAGGGGGGCGGACAAAAAAGAGAAGGGGGAATAACAAAACGAGGGGTGCAACACGAGGACTTCCCAGGAGGTCACCCATCCTAGTACTACTCTCGCCCAAGCACGTTTAACTGCGGAGTTCTGATGGGATCCGGTGCATTAGTGCTGGTATGATCGCACCCGTAAGCACATGCATGATGAAATGCTATAAGCGACCACCCCTGACCTGATCCCACAACAAGGAGGGGAGGGGAGGGGAGGCCGCTCGTCGTCGAATTTTTACAGGAGTTTCCGGAGGGTGTTTTCCTTGTAGTAGCTATGGAATCGCTACTCCGACCGCCGGATCTTTAGAATTTCACGATGTCATCCCGGGGCCTTGGTTGAGGCAGTTTTGGTGAATTCTGGGACGAAATATCGCGTGGATTGCGGAGGAGGAGGCGTGGCTAGACTTCGGTGCGGGTGGAATAAAATCGAGGGAGGGGCGGTCGTTTGTACCTCACTCTTTGATCGCAGTTGGTCTTCAACGATTATCGTGAATCAACGACACGGGGTGAAGAGAGAGGGGAGTTAAGGGGGGCGGACAAAAAAGAGAAGGGGGAATAACAAAACGAGGGGTGCAACACGAGGACTTCCCAGGAGGTCACCCATCCTAGTACTACTCTCGCCCAAGCACGTTTAACTGCGGAGTTCTGATGGGATCCGGTGCATTAGTGCTGGTATGATCGCACCCGTAAGCACATGCATGATGAAATGCTATAAGCGACCACCCCTGACCTGATCCCACAACAAGGAGGGGAGGGGAGGGGAGGCCGCTCGTCGTCGAATTTTTACAGGAGTTTCCGGAGGGTGTTTTCCTTGTAGTAGCTATGGAATCGCTACTCCGACCGCCGGATCTTTAGAATTTCACGATGTCATCCCGGGGCCTTGGTTGAGGCAGTTTTGGTGAATTCTGGGACGAAATATCGCGTGGATTGCGGAGGAGGAGGCGTGGCTAGACTTCGGTGCGGGTGGAATAAAATCGAGGGAGGGGCGGTCGTTTGTACCTCACTCTTTGATCGCAGTTGGTCTTCAACGATTATCGTGAATCAACGACACGGGGTGAAGAGAGAGGGGAGTTAAGGGGGGCGGACAAAAAAGAGAAGGGGGAATAACAAAACGAGGGGTGCAACACGAGGACTTCCCAGGAGGTCACCCATCCTAGTACTACTCTCGCCCAAGCACGTTTAACTGCGGAGTTCTGATGGGATCCGGTGCATTAGTGCTGGTATGATCGCACCCGTAAGCACATGCATGATGAAATGCTATAAGCGACCACCCCTGACCTGATCCCACAACAAGGAGGGGAGGGGAGGGGAGGGGAGGCCGCTCGTCGTCGAATTTTTACAGGAGTTTCCGGAGGGTGTTTTCCTTGTAGTAGCTATGGAATCGCTACTCCGACCGCCGGATCTTTAGAATTTCACGATGTCATCCCGGGGCCTTGGTTGAGGCAGTTTTGGTGAATTCTGGGACGAAATATCGCGTGGATTGCGGAGGAGGAGGCGTGGCTAGACTTCGGTGCGGGTGGAATAAAATCGAGGGAGGGGCGGTCGTTTGTACCTCACTCTTTGATCGCAGTTGGTCTTCAACGATTATCGTGAATCAACGACACGGGGTGAAGAGAGAGGGGAGTTAAGGGGGGCGGACAAAAAAGAGAAGGGGGAATAACAAAACGAGGGGTGCAACACGAGGACTTCCCAGGAGGTCACCCATCCTAGTACTACTCTCGCCCAAGCACGTTTAACTGCGGAGTTCTGATGGGATCCGGTGCATTAGTGCTGGTATGATCGCACCCGTAAGCACATGCATGATGAAATGCTATAAGCGACCACCCCTGACCTGATCCCACAACAAGGAGGGGAGGGGAGGGGAGGCCGCTCGTCGTCGAATTTTTACAGGAGTTTCCGGAGGGTGTTTTCCTTGTAGTAGCTATGGAATCGCTACTCCGACCGCCGGATCTTTAGAATTTCACGATGTCATCCCGGGGCCTTGGTTGAGGCAGTTTTGGTGAATTCTGGGACGAAATATCGCGTGGATTGCGGAGGAGGAGGCGTGGCTAGACTTCGGTGCGGGTGGAATAAAATCGAGGGAGGGGCGGTCGTTTGTACCTCACTCTTTGATCGCAGTTGGTCTTCAACGATTATCGTGAATCAACGACACGGGGTGAAGAGAGAGGGGAGTTAAGGGGGGCGGACAAAAAAGAGAAGGGGGAATAACAAAACGAGGGGTGCAACACGAGGACTTCCCAGGAGGTCACCCATCCTAGTACTACTCTCGCCCAAGCACGTTTAACTGCGGAGTTCTGATGGGATCCGGTGCATTAGTGCTGGTATGATCGCACCCGTAAGCACATGCATGATGAAATGCTATAAGCGACCACCCCTGACCTGATCCCACAACAAGGAGGGGAGGGGAGGGGAGGCCGCTCGTCGTCGAATTTTTACAGGAGTTTCCGGAGGGTGTTTTCCTTGTAGTAGCTATGGAATCGCTACTCCGACCGCCGGATCTTTAGAATTTCACGATGTCATCCCGGGGCCTTGGTTGAGGCAGTTTTGGTGAATTCTGGGACGAAATATCGCGTGGATTGCGGAGGAGGAGGCGTGGCTAGACTTCGGTGCGGGTGGAATAAAATCGAGGGAGGGGCGGTCGTTTGTACCTCACTCTTTGATCGCAGTTGGTCTTCAACGATTATCGTGAATCAACGACACGGGGTGAAGAGAGAGGGGAGTTAAGGGGGGCGGACAAAAAAGAGAAGGGGGAATAACAAAACGAGGGGTGCAACACGAGGACTTCCCAGGAGGTCACCCATCCTAGTACTACTCTCGCCCAAGCACGTTTAACTGCGGAGTTCTGATGGGATCCGGTGCATTAGTGCTGGTATGATCGCACCCGTAAGCACATGCATGATGAAATGCTATAAGCGACCACCCCTGACCTGATCCCACAACAAGGAGGGGAGGGGAGGGGAGGCCGCTCGTCGTCGAATTTTTACAGGAGTTTCCGGAGGGTGTTTTCCTTGTAGTAGCTATGGAATCGCTACTCCGACCGCCGGATCTTTAGAATTTCACGATGTCATCCCGGGGCCTTGGTTGAGGCAGTTTTGGTGAATTCTGGGACGAAATATCGCGTGGATTGCGGAGGAGGAGGCGTGGCTAGACTTCGGTGCGGGTGGAATAAAATCGAGGGAGGGGCGGTCGTTTGTACCTCACTCTTTGATCGCAGTTGGTCTTCAACGATTATCGTGAATCAACGACACGGGGTGAAGAGAGAGGGGAGTTAAGGGGGGCGGACAAAAAAGAGAAGGGGGAATAACAAAACGAGGGGTGCAACACGAGGACTTCCCAGGAGGTCACCCATCCTAGTACTACTCTCGCCCAAGCACGTTTAACTGCGGAGTTCTGATGGGATCCGGTGCATTAGTGCTGGTATGATCGCACCCGTAAGCACATGCATGATGAAATGCTATAAGCGACCACCCCTGACCTGATCCCACAACAAGGAGGGGAGGGGAGGGGAGGGGAGGCCGCTCGTCGTCGAATTTTTACAGGAGTTTCCGGAGGGTGTTTTCCTTGTAGTAGCTATGGAATCGCTACTCCGACCGCCGGATCTTTAGAATTTCACGATGTCATCCCGGGGCCTTGGTTGAGGCAGTTTTGGTGAATTCTGGGACGAAATATCGCGTGGATTGCGGAGGAGGAGGCGTGGCTAGACTTCGGTGCGGGTGGAATAAAATCGAGGGAGGGGCGGTCGTTTGTACCTCACTCTTTGATCGCAGTTGGTCTTCAACGATTATCGTGAATCAACGACACGGGGTGAAGAGAGAGGGGAGTTAAGGGGGGCGGACAAAAAAGAGAAGGGGGAATAACAAAACGAGGGGTGCAACACGAGGACTTCCCAGGAGGTCACCCATCCTAGTACTACTCTCGCCCAAGCACGTTTAACTGCGGAGTTCTGATGGGATCCGGTGCATTAGTGCTGGTATGATCGCACCCGTAAGCACATGCATGATGAAATGCTATAAGCGACCACCCCTGACCTGATCCCACAACAAGGAGGGGAGGGGAGGGGAGGGGAGGGGAGGCCGCTCGTCGTCGAATTTTTACAGGAGTTTCCGGAGGGTGTTTTCCTTGTAGTAGCTATGGAATCGCTACTCCGACCGCCGGATCTTTAGAATTTCACGATGTCATCCCGGGGCCTTGGTTGAGGCAGTTTTGGTGAATTCTGGGACGAAATATCGCGTGGATTGCGGAGGAGGAGGCGTGGCTAGACTTCGGTGCGGGTGGAATAAAATCGAGGGAGGGGCGGTCGTTTGTACCTCACTCTTTGATCGCAGTTGGTCTTCAACGATTATCGTGAATCAACGACACGGGGTGAAGAGAGAGGGGAGTTAAGGGGGGCGGACAAAAAAGAGAAGGGGGAATAACAAAACGAGGGGTGCAACACGAGGACTTCCCAGGAGGTCACCCATCCTAGTACTACTCTCGCCCAAGCACGTTTAACTGCGGAGTTCTGATGGGATCCGGTGCATTAGTGCTGGTATGATCGCACCCGTAAGCACATGCATGATGAAATGCTATAAGCGACCACCCCTGACCTGATCCCACAACAAGGAGGGGAGGGGAGGGGAGGGGAGGCCGCTCGTCGTCGAATTTTTACAGGAGTTTCCGGAGGGTGTTTTCCTTGTAGTAGCTATGGAATCGCTACTCCGACCGCCGGATCTTTAGAATTTCACGATGTCATCCCGGGGCCTTGGTTGAGGCAGTTTTGGTGAATTCTGGGACGAAATATCGCGTGGATTGCGGAGGAGGAGGCGTGGCTAGACTTCGGTGCGGGTGGAATAAAATCGAGGGAGGGGCGGTCGTTTGTACCTCACTCTTTGATCGCAGTTGGTCTTCAACGATTATCGTGAATCAACGACACGGGGTGAAGAGAGAGGGGAGTTAAGGGGGGCGGACAAAAAAGAGAAGGGGGAATAACAAAACGAGGGGTGCAACACGAGGACTTCCCAGGAGGTCACCCATCCTAGTACTACTCTCGCCCAAGCACGTTTAACTGCGGAGTTCTGATGGGATCCGGTGCATTAGTGCTGGTATGATCGCACCCGTAAGCACATGCATGATGAAATGCTATAAGCGACCACCCCTGACCTGATCCCACAACAAGGAGGGGAGGGGAGGGGAGGGGAGGCCGCTCGTCGTCGAATTTTTACAGGAGTTTCCGGAGGGTGTTTTCCTTGTAGTAGCTATGGAATCGCTACTCCGACCGCCGGATCTTTAGAATTTCACGATGTCATCCCGGGGCCTTGGTTGAGGCAGTTTTGGTGAATTCTGGGACGAAATATCGCGTGGATTGCGGAGGAGGAGGCGTGGCTAGACTTCGGTGCGGGTGGAATAAAATCGAGGGAGGGGCGGTCGTTTGTACCTCACTCTTTGATCGCAGTTGGTCTTCAACGATTATCGTGAATCAACGACACGGGGTGAAGAGAGAGGGGAGTTAAGGGGGGCGGACAAAAAAGAGAAGGGGGAATAACAAAACGAGGGGTGCAACACGAGGACTTCCCAGGAGGTCACCCATCCTAGTACTACTCTCGCCCAAGCACGTTTAACTGCGGAGTTCTGATGGGATCCGGTGCATTAGTGCTGGTATGATCGCACCCGTAAGCACATGCATGATGAAATGCTATAAGCGACCACCCCTGACCTGATCCCACAACAAGGAGGGGAGGGGAGGGGAGGGGAGGCCGCTCGTCGTCGAATTTTTACAGGAGTTTCCGGAGGGTGTTTTCCTTGTAGTAGCTATGGAATCGCTACTCCGACCGCCGGATCTTTAGAATTTCACGATGTCATCCCGGGGCCTTGGTTGAGGCAGTTTTGGTGAATTCTGGGACGAAATATCGCGTGGATTGCGGAGGAGGAGGCGTGGCTAGACTTCGGTGCGGGTGGAATAAAATCGAGGGAGGGGCGGTCGTTTGTACCTCACTCTTTGATCGCAGTTGGTCTTCAACGATTATCGTGAATCAACGACACGGGGTGAAGAGAGAGGGGAGTTAAGGGGGGCGGACAAAAAAGAGAAGGGGGAATAACAAAACGAGGGGTGCAACACGAGGACTTCCCAGGAGGTCACCCATCCTAGTACTACTCTCGCCCAAGCACGTTTAACTGCGGAGTTCTGATGGGATCCGGTGCATTAGTGCTGGTATGATCGCACCCGTAAGCACATGCATGATGAAATGCTATAAGCGACCACCCCTGACCTGATCCCACAACAAGGAGGGGAGGGGAGGGGAGGCCGCTCGTCGTCGAATTTTTACAGGAGTTTCCGGAGGGTGTTTTCCTTGTAGTAGCTATGGAATCGCTACTCCGACCGCCGGATCTTTAGAATTTCACGATGTCATCCCGGGGCCTTGGTTGAGGCAGTTTTGGTGAATTCTGGGACGAAATATCGCGTGGATTGCGGAGGAGGAGGCGTGGCTAGACTTCGGTGCGGGTGGAATAAAATCGAGGGAGGGGCGGTCGTTTGTACCTCACTCTTTGATCGCAGTTGGTCTTCAACGATTATCGTGAATCAACGACACGGGGTGAAGAGAGAGGGGAGTTAAGGGGGGCGGACAAAAAAGAGAAGGGGGAATAACAAAACGAGGGGTGCAACACGAGGACTTCCCAGGAGGTCACCCATCCTAGTACTACTCTCGCCCAAGCACGTTTAACTGCGGAGTTCTGATGGGATCCGGTGCATTAGTGCTGGTATGATCGCACCCGTAAGCACATGCATGATGAAATGCTATAAGCGACCACCCCTGACCTGATCCCACAACAAGGAGGGGAGGGGAGGGGAGGGGAGGGGAGGCCGCTCGTCGTCGAATTTTTACAGGAGTTTCCGGAGGGTGTTTTCCTTGTAGTAGCTATGGAATCGCTACTCCGACCGCCGGATCTTTAGAATTTCACGATGTCATCCCGGGGCCTTGGTTGAGGCAGTTTTGGTGAATTCTGGGACGAAATATCGCGTGGATTGCGGAGGAGGAGGCGTGGCTAGACTTCGGTGCGGGTGGAATAAAATCGAGGGAGGGGCGGTCGTTTGTACCTCACTCTTTGATCGCAGTTGGTCTTCAACGATTATCGTGAATCAACGACACGGGGTGAAGAGAGAGGGGAGTTAAGGGGGGCGGACAAAAAAGAGAAGGGGGAATAACAAAACGAGGGGTGCAACACGAGGACTTCCCAGGAGGTCACCCATCCTAGTACTACTCTCGCCCAAGCACGTTTAACTGCGGAGTTCTGATGGGATCCGGTGCATTAGTGCTGGTATGATCGCACCCGTAAGCACATGCATGATGAAATGCTATAAGCGACCACCCCTGACCTGATCCCACAACAAGGAGGGGAGGGGAGGGGAGGGGAGGGGAGGCCGCTCGTCGTCGAATTTTTACAGGAGTTTCCGGAGGGTGTTTTCCTTGTAGTAGCTATGGAATCGCTACTCCGACCGCCGGATCTTTAGAATTTCACGATGTCATCCCGGGGCCTTGGTTGAGGCAGTTTTGGTGAATTCTGGGACGAAATATCGCGTGGATTGCGGAGGAGGAGGCGTGGCTAGACTTCGGTGCGGGTGGAATAAAATCGAGGGAGGGGCGGTCGTTTGTACCTCACTCTTTGATCGCAGTTGGTCTTCAACGATTATCGTGAATCAACGACACGGGGTGAAGAGAGAGGGGAGTTAAGGGGGGCGGACAAAAAAGAGAAGGGGGAATAACAAAACGAGGGGTGCAACACGAGGACTTCCCAGGAGGTCACCCATCCTAGTACTACTCTCGCCCAAGCACGTTTAACTGCGGAGTTCTGATGGGATCCGGTGCATTAGTGCTGGTATGATCGCACCCGTAAGCACATGCATGATGAAATGCTATAAGCGACCACCCCTGACCTGATCCCACAACAAGGAGGGGAGGGGAGGGGAGGGGAGGGGAGGCCGCTCGTCGTCGAATTTTTACAGGAGTTTCCGGAGGGTGTTTTCCTTGTAGTAGCTATGGAATCGCTACTCCGACCGCCGGATCTTTAGAATTTCACGATGTCATCCCGGGGCCTTGGTTGAGGCAGTTTTGGTGAATTCTGGGACGAAATATCGCGTGGATTGCGGAGGAGGAGGCGTGGCTAGACTTCGGTGCGGGTGGAATAAAATCGAGGGAGGGGCGGTCGTTTGTACCTCACTCTTTGATCGCAGTTGGTCTTCAACGATTATCGTGAATCAACGACACGGGGTGAAGAGAGAGGGGAGTTAAGGGGGGCGGACAAAAAAGAGAAGGGGGAATAACAAAACGAGGGGTGCAACACGAGGACTTCCCAGGAGGTCACCCATCCTAGTACTACTCTCGCCCAAGCACGTTTAACTGCGGAGTTCTGATGGGATCCGGTGCATTAGTGCTGGTATGATCGCACCCGTAAGCACATGCATGATGAAATGCTATAAGCGACCACCCCTGACCTGATCCCACAACAAGGAGGGGAGGGGAGGGGAGGGGAGGGGAGGCCGCTCGTCGTCGAATTTTTACAGGAGTTTCCGGAGGGTGTTTTCCTTGTAGTAGCTATGGAATCGCTACTCCGACCGCCGGATCTTTAGAATTTCACGATGTCATCCCGGGGCCTTGGTTGAGGCAGTTTTGGTGAATTCTGGGACGAAATATCGCGTGGATTGCGGAGGAGGAGGCGTGGCTAGACTTCGGTGCGGGTGGAATAAAATCGAGGGAGGGGCGGTCGTTTGTACCTCACTCTTTGATCGCAGTTGGTCTTCAACGATTATCGTGAATCAACGACACGGGGTGAAGAGAGAGGGGAGTTAAGGGGGGCGGACAAAAAAGAGAAGGGGGAATAACAAAACGAGGGGTGCAACACGAGGACTTCCCAGGAGGTCACCCATCCTAGTACTACTCTCGCCCAAGCACGTTTAACTGCGGAGTTCTGATGGGATCCGGTGCATTAGTGCTGGTATGATCGCACCCGTAAGCACATGCATGATGAAATGCTATAAGCGACCACCCCTGACCTGATCCCACAACAAGGAGGGGAGGGGAGGGGAGGGGAGGGGAGGCCGCTCGTCGTCGAATTTTTACAGGAGTTTCCGGAGGGTGTTTTCCTTGTAGTAGCTATGGAATCGCTACTCCGACCGCCGGATCTTTAGAATTTCACGATGTCATCCCGGGGCCTTGGTTGAGGCAGTTTTGGTGAATTCTGGGACGAAATATCGCGTGGATTGCGGAGGAGGAGGCGTGGCTAGACTTCGGTGCGGGTGGAATAAAATCGAGGGAGGGGCGGTCGTTTGTACCTCACTCTTTGATCGCAGTTGGTCTTCAACGATTATCGTGAATCAACGACACGGGGTGAAGAGAGAGGGGAGTTAAGGGGGGCGGACAAAAAAGAGAAGGGGGAATAACAAAACGAGGGGTGCAACACGAGGACTTCCCAGGAGGTCACCCATCCTAGTACTACTCTCGCCCAAGCACGTTTAACTGCGGAGTTCTGATGGGATCCGGTGCATTAGTGCTGGTATGATCGCACCCGTAAGCACATGCATGATGAAATGCTATAAGCGACCACCCCTGACCTGATCCCACAACAAGGAGGGGAGGGGAGGGGAGGGGAGGGGAGGCCGCTCGTCGTCGAATTTTTACAGGAGTTTCCGGAGGGTGTTTTCCTTGTAGTAGCTATGGAATCGCTACTCCGACCGCCGGATCTTTAGAATTTCACGATGTCATCCCGGGGCCTTGGTTGAGGCAGTTTTGGTGAATTCTGGGACGAAATATCGCGTGGATTGCGGAGGAGGAGGCGTGGCTAGACTTCGGTGCGGGTGGAATAAAATCGAGGGAGGGGCGGTCGTTTGTACCTCACTCTTTGATCGCAGTTGGTCTTCAACGATTATCGTGAATCAACGACACGGGGTGAAGAGAGAGGGGAGTTAAGGGGGGCGGACAAAAAAGAGAAGGGGGAATAACAAAACGAGGGGTGCAACACGAGGACTTCCCAGGAGGTCACCCATCCTAGTACTACTCTCGCCCAAGCACGTTTAACTGCGGAGTTCTGATGGGATCCGGTGCATTAGTGCTGGTATGATCGCACCCGTAAGCACATGCATGATGAAATGCTATAAGCGACCACCCCTGACCTGATCCCACAACAAGGAGGGGAGGGGAGGGGAGGGGAGGGGAGGCCGCTCGTCGTCGAATTTTTACAGGAGTTTCCGGAGGGTGTTTTCCTTGTAGTAGCTATGGAATCGCTACTCCGACCGCCGGATCTTTAGAATTTCACGATGTCATCCCGGGGCCTTGGTTGAGGCAGTTTTGGTGAATTCTGGGACGAAATATCGCGTGGATTGCGGAGGAGGAGGCGTGGCTAGACTTCGGTGCGGGTGGAATAAAATCGAGGGAGGGGCGGTCGTTTGTACCTCACTCTTTGATCGCAGTTGGTCTTCAACGATTATCGTGAATCAACGACACGGGGTGAAGAGAGAGGGGAGTTAAGGGGGGCGGACAAAAAAGAGAAGGGGGAATAACAAAACGAGGGGTGCAACACGAGGACTTCCCAGGAGGTCACCCATCCTAGTACTACTCTCGCCCAAGCACGTTTAACTGCGGAGTTCTGATGGGATCCGGTGCATTAGTGCTGGTATGATCGCACCCGTAAGCACATGCATGATGAAATGCTATAAGCGACCACCCCTGACCTGATCCCACAACAAGGAGGGGAGGGGAGGGGAGGGGAGGGGAGGCCGCTCGTCGTCGAATTTTTACAGGAGTTTCCGGAGGGTGTTTTCCTTGTAGTAGCTATGGAATCGCTACTCCGACCGCCGGATCTTTAGAATTTCACGATGTCATCCCGGGGCCTTGGTTGAGGCAGTTTTGGTGAATTCTGGGACGAAATATCGCGTGGATTGCGGAGGAGGAGGCGTGGCTAGACTTCGGTGCGGGTGGAATAAAATCGAGGGAGGGGCGGTCGTTTGTACCTCACTCTTTGATCGCAGTTGGTCTTCAACGATTATCGTGAATCAACGACACGGGGTGAAGAGAGAGGGGAGTTAAGGGGGGCGGACAAAAAAGAGAAGGGGGAATAACAAAACGAGGGGTGCAACACGAGGACTTCCCAGGAGGTCACCCATCCTAGTACTACTCTCGCCCAAGCACGTTTAACTGCGGAGTTCTGATGGGATCCGGTGCATTAGTGCTGGTATGATCGCACCCGTAAGCACATGCATGATGAAATGCTATAAGCGACCACCCCTGACCTGATCCCACAACAAGGAGGGGAGGGGAGGGGAGGGGAGGGGAGGCCGCTCGTCGTCGAATTTTTACAGGAGTTTCCGGAGGGTGTTTTCCTTGTAGTAGCTATGGAATCGCTACTCCGACCGCCGGATCTTTAGAATTTCACGATGTCATCCCGGGGCCTTGGTTGAGGCAGTTTTGGTGAATTCTGGGACGAAATATCGCGTGGATTGCGGAGGAGGAGGCGTGGCTAGACTTCGGTGCGGGTGGAATAAAATCGAGGGAGGGGCGGTCGTTTGTACCTCACTCTTTGATCGCAGTTGGTCTTCAACGATTATCGTGAATCAACGACACGGGGTGAAGAGAGAGGGGAGTTAAGGGGGGCGGACAAAAAAGAGAAGGGGGAATAACAAAACGAGGGGTGCAACACGAGGACTTCCCAGGAGGTCACCCATCCTAGTACTACTCTCGCCCAAGCACGTTTAACTGCGGAGTTCTGATGGGATCCGGTGCATTAGTGCTGGTATGATCGCACCCGTAAGCACATGCATGATGAAATGCTATAAGCGACCACCCCTGACCTGATCCCACAACAAGGAGGGGAGGGGAGGGGAGGGGAGGGGAGGCCGCTCGTCGTCGAATTTTTACAGGAGTTTCCGGAGGGTGTTTTCCTTGTAGTAGCTATGGAATCGCTACTCCGACCGCCGGATCTTTAGAATTTCACGATGTCATCCCGGGGCCTTGGTTGAGGCAGTTTTGGTGAATTCTGGGACGAAATATCGCGTGGATTGCGGAGGAGGAGGCGTGGCTAGACTTCGGTGCGGGTGGAATAAAATCGAGGGAGGGGCGGTCGTTTGTACCTCACTCTTTGATCGCAGTTGGTCTTCAACGATTATCGTGAATCAACGACACGGGGTGAAGAGAGAGGGGAGTTAAGGGGGGCGGACAAAAAAGAGAAGGGGGAATAACAAAACGAGGGGTGCAACACGAGGACTTCCCAGGAGGTCACCCATCCTAGTACTACTCTCGCCCAAGCACGTTTAACTGCGGAGTTCTGATGGGATCCGGTGCATTAGTGCTGGTATGATCGCACCCGTAAGCACATGCATGATGAAATGCTATAAGCGACCACCCCTGACCTGATCCCACAACAAGGAGGGGAGGGGAGGGGAGGGGAGGGGAGGCCGCTCGTCGTCGAATTTTTACAGGAGTTTCCGGAGGGTGTTTTCCTTGTAGTAGCTATGGAATCGCTACTCCGACCGCCGGATCTTTAGAATTTCACGATGTCATCCCGGGGCCTTGGTTGAGGCAGTTTTGGTGAATTCTGGGACGAAATATCGCGTGGATTGCGGAGGAGGAGGCGTGGCTAGACTTCGGTGCGGGTGGAATAAAATCGAGGGAGGGGCGGTCGTTTGTACCTCACTCTTTGATCGCAGTTGGTCTTCAACGATTATCGTGAATCAACGACACGGGGTGAAGAGAGAGGGGAGTTAAGGGGGGCGGACAAAAAAGAGAAGGGGGAATAACAAAACGAGGGGTGCAACACGAGGACTTCCCAGGAGGTCACCCATCCTAGTACTACTCTCGCCCAAGCACGTTTAACTGCGGAGTTCTGATGGGATCCGGTGCATTAGTGCTGGTATGATCGCACCCGTAAGCACATGCATGATGAAATGCTATAAGCGACCACCCCTGACCTGATCCCACAACAAGGAGGGGAGGGGAGGGGAGGGGAGGGGAGGCCGCTCGTCGTCGAATTTTTACAGGAGTTTCCGGAGGGTGTTTTCCTTGTAGTAGCTATGGAATCGCTACTCCGACCGCCGGATCTTTAGAATTTCACGATGTCATCCCGGGGCCTTGGTTGAGGCAGTTTTGGTGAATTCTGGGACGAAATATCGCGTGGATTGCGGAGGAGGAGGCGTGGCTAGACTTCGGTGCGGGTGGAATAAAATCGAGGGAGGGGCGGTCGTTTGTACCTCACTCTTTGATCGCAGTTGGTCTTCAACGATTATCGTGAATCAACGACACGGGGTGAAGAGAGAGGGGAGTTAAGGGGGGCGGACAAAAAAGAGAAGGGGGAATAACAAAACGAGGGGTGCAACACGAGGACTTCCCAGGAGGTCACCCATCCTAGTACTACTCTCGCCCAAGCACGTTTAACTGCGGAGTTCTGATGGGATCCGGTGCATTAGTGCTGGTATGATCGCACCCGTAAGCACATGCATGATGAAATGCTATAAGCGACCACCCCTGACCTGATCCCACAACAAGGAGGGGAGGGGAGGGGAGGGGAGGGGAGGCCGCTCGTCGTCGAATTTTTACAGGAGTTTCCGGAGGGTGTTTTCCTTGTAGTAGCTATGGAATCGCTACTCCGACCGCCGGATCTTTAGAATTTCACGATGTCATCCCGGGGCCTTGGTTGAGGCAGTTTTGGTGAATTCTGGGACGAAATATCGCGTGGATTGCGGAGGAGGAGGCGTGGCTAGACTTCGGTGCGGGTGGAATAAAATCGAGGGAGGGGCGGTCGTTTGTACCTCACTCTTTGATCGCAGTTGGTCTTCAACGATTATCGTGAATCAACGACACGGGGTGAAGAGAGAGGGGAGTTAAGGGGGGCGGACAAAAAAGAGAAGGGGGAATAACAAAACGAGGGGTGCAACACGAGGACTTCCCAGGAGGTCACCCATCCTAGTACTACTCTCGCCCAAGCACGTTTAACTGCGGAGTTCTGATGGGATCCGGTGCATTAGTGCTGGTATGATCGCACCCGTAAGCACATGCATGATGAAATGCTATAAGCGACCACCCCTGACCTGATCCCACAACAAGGAGGGGAGGGGAGGGGAGGGGAGGGGAGGCCGCTCGTCGTCGAATTTTTACAGGAGTTTCCGGAGGGTGTTTTCCTTGTAGTAGCTATGGAATCGCTACTCCGACCGCCGGATCTTTAGAATTTCACGATGTCATCCCGGGGCCTTGGTTGAGGCAGTTTTGGTGAATTCTGGGACGAAATATCGCGTGGATTGCGGAGGAGGAGGCGTGGCTAGACTTCGGTGCGGGTGGAATAAAATCGAGGGAGGGGCGGTCGTTTGTACCTCACTCTTTGATCGCAGTTGGTCTTCAACGATTATCGTGAATCAACGACACGGGGTGAAGAGAGAGGGGAGTTAAGGGGGGCGGACAAAAAAGAGAAGGGGGAATAACAAAACGAGGGGTGCAACACGAGGACTTCCCAGGAGGTCACCCATCCTAGTACTACTCTCGCCCAAGCACGTTTAACTGCGGAGTTCTGATGGGATCCGGTGCATTAGTGCTGGTATGATCGCACCCGTAAGCACATGCATGATGAAATGCTATAAGCGACCACCCCTGACCTGATCCCACAACAAGGAGGGGAGGGGAGGGGAGGGGAGGGGAGGCCGCTCGTCGTCGAATTTTTACAGGAGTTTCCGGAGGGTGTTTTCCTTGTAGTAGCTATGGAATCGCTACTCCGACCGCCGGATCTTTAGAATTTCACGATGTCATCCCGGGGCCTTGGTTGAGGCAGTTTTGGTGAATTCTGGGACGAAATATCGCGTGGATTGCGGAGGAGGAGGCGTGGCTAGACTTCGGTGCGGGTGGAATAAAATCGAGGGAGGGGCGGTCGTTTGTACCTCACTCTTTGATCGCAGTTGGTCTTCAACGATTATCGTGAATCAACGACACGGGGTGAAGAGAGAGGGGAGTTAAGGGGGGCGGACAAAAAAGAGAAGGGGGAATAACAAAACGAGGGGTGCAACACGAGGACTTCCCAGGAGGTCACCCATCCTAGTACTACTCTCGCCCAAGCACGTTTAACTGCGGAGTTCTGATGGGATCCGGTGCATTAGTGCTGGTATGATCGCACCCGTAAGCACATGCATGATGAAATGCTATAAGCGACCACCCCTGACCTGATCCCACAACAAGGAGGGGAGGGGAGGGGAGGGGAGGGGAGGCCGCT
Source organism: Salix arbutifolia (assembly GCA_025169955.1). Lineage (NCBI taxonomy): Eukaryota > Viridiplantae > Streptophyta > Magnoliopsida > Malpighiales > Salicaceae > Salix > Salix arbutifolia. Next base: position 6,567,977 of record CM045920.1, read on the forward strand.
CGTCGTCGAATTTTTACAGGAGTTTCCGGAGGGTGTTTTCCTTGTAGTAGCTATGGAATCGCTACTCCGACCGCCGGATCTTTAGAATTTCACGATGTCATCCCGGGGCCTTGGTTGAGGCAGTTTTGGTGAATTCTGGGACGAAATATCGCGTGGATTGCGGAGGAGGAGGCGTGGCTAGACTTCGGTGCGGGTGGAATAAAATCGAGGGAGGGGCGGTCGTTTGTACCTCACTCTTTGATCGCAGTTGGTCTTCAACGATTATCGTGAATCAACGACACGGGGTGAAGAGAGAGGGGAGTTAAGGGGGGCGGACAAAAAAGAGAAGGGGGAATAACAAAACGAGGGGTGCAACACGAGGACTTCCCAGGAGGTCACCCATCCTAGTACTACTCTCGCCCAAGCACGTTTAACTGCGGAGTTCTGATGGGATCCGGTGCATTAGTGCTGGTATGATCGCACCCGTAAGCACATGCATGATGAAATGCTATAAGCGACCACCCCTGACCTGATCCCACAACAAGGAGGGGAGGGGAGGGGAGGGGAGGGGAGGCCGCTCGTCGTCGAATTTTTACAGGAGTTTCCGGAGGGTGTTTTCCTTGTAGTAGCTATGGAATCGCTACTCCGACCGCCGGATCTTTAGAATTTCACGATGTCATCCCGGGGCCTTGGTTGAGGCAGTTTTGGTGAATTCTGGGACGAAATATCGCGTGGATTGCGGAGGAGGAGGCGTGGCTAGACTTCGGTGCGGGTGGAATAAAATCGAGGGAGGGGCGGTCGTTTGTACCTCACTCTTTGATCGCAGTTGGTCTTCAACGATTATCGTGAATCAACGACACGGGGTGAAGAGAGAGGGGAGTTAAGGGGGGCGGACAAAAAAGAGAAGGGGGAATAACAAAACGAGGGGTGCAACACGAGGACTTCCCAGGAGGTCACCCATCCTAGTACTACTCTCGCCCAAGCACGTTTAACTGCGGAGTTCTGATGGGATCCGGTGCATTAGTGCTGGTATGATCGCACCCGTAAGCACATGCATGATGAAATGCTATAAGCGACCACCCCTGACCTGATCCCACAACAAGGAGGGGAGGGGAGGGGAGGGGAGGGGAGGCCGCTCGTCGTCGAATTTTTACAGGAGTTTCCGGAGGGTGTTTTCCTTGTAGTAGCTATGGAATCGCTACTCCGACCGCCGGATCTTTAGAATTTCACGATGTCATCCCGGGGCCTTGGTTGAGGCAGTTTTGGTGAATTCTGGGACGAAATATCGCGTGGATTGCGGAGGAGGAGGCGTGGCTAGACTTCGGTGCGGGTGGAATAAAATCGAGGGAGGGGCGGTCGTTTGTACCTCACTCTTTGATCGCAGTTGGTCTTCAACGATTATCGTGAATCAACGACACGGGGTGAAGAGAGAGGGGAGTTAAGGGGGGCGGACAAAAAAGAGAAGGGGGAATAACAAAACGAGGGGTGCAACACGAGGACTTCCCAGGAGGTCACCCATCCTAGTACTACTCTCGCCCAAGCACGTTTAACTGCGGAGTTCTGATGGGATCCGGTGCATTAGTGCTGGTATGATCGCACCCGTAAGCACATGCATGATGAAATGCTATAAGCGACCACCCCTGACCTGATCCCACAACAAGGAGGGGAGGGGAGGGGAGGGGAGGGGAGGCCGCTCGTCGTCGAATTTTTACAGGAGTTTCCGGAGGGTGTTTTCCTTGTAGTAGCTATGGAATCGCTACTCCGACCGCCGGATCTTTAGAATTTCACGATGTCATCCCGGGGCCTTGGTTGAGGCAGTTTTGGTGAATTCTGGGACGAAATATCGCGTGGATTGCGGAGGAGGAGGCGTGGCTAGACTTCGGTGCGGGTGGAATAAAATCGAGGGAGGGGCGGTCGTTTGTACCTCACTCTTTGATCGCAGTTGGTCTTCAACGATTATCGTGAATCAACGACACGGGGTGAAGAGAGAGGGGAGTTAAGGGGGGCGGACAAAAAAGAGAAGGGGGAATAACAAAACGAGGGGTGCAACACGAGGACTTCCCAGGAGGTCACCCATCCTAGTACTACTCTCGCCCAAGCACGTTTAACTGCGGAGTTCTGATGGGATCCGGTGCATTAGTGCTGGTATGATCGCACCCGTAAGCACATGCATGATGAAATGCTATAAGCGACCACCCCTGACCTGATCCCACAACAAGGAGGGGAGGGGAGGGGAGGGGAGGGGAGGCCGCTCGTCGTCGAATTTTTACAGGAGTTTCCGGAGGGTGTTTTCCTTGTAGTAGCTATGGAATCGCTACTCCGACCGCCGGATCTTTAGAATTTCACGATGTCATCCCGGGGCCTTGGTTGAGGCAGTTTTGGTGAATTCTGGGACGAAATATCGCGTGGATTGCGGAGGAGGAGGCGTGGCTAGACTTCGGTGCGGGTGGAATAAAATCGAGGGAGGGGCGGTCGTTTGTACCTCACTCTTTGATCGCAGTTGGTCTTCAACGATTATCGTGAATCAACGACACGGGGTGAAGAGAGAGGGGAGTTAAGGGGGGCGGACAAAAAAGAGAAGGGGGAATAACAAAACGAGGGGTGCAACACGAGGACTTCCCAGGAGGTCACCCATCCTAGTACTACTCTCGCCCAAGCACGTTTAACTGCGGAGTTCTGATGGGATCCGGTGCATTAGTGCTGGTATGATCGCACCCGTAAGCACATGCATGATGAAATGCTATAAGCGACCACCCCTGACCTGATCCCACAACAAGGAGGGGAGGGGAGGGGAGGGGAGGGGAGGCCGCTCGTCGTCGAATTTTTACAGGAGTTTCCGGAGGGTGTTTTCCTTGTAGTAGCTATGGAATCGCTACTCCGACCGCCGGATCTTTAGAATTTCACGATGTCATCCCGGGGCCTTGGTTGAGGCAGTTTTGGTGAATTCTGGGACGAAATATCGCGTGGATTGCGGAGGAGGAGGCGTGGCTAGACTTCGGTGCGGGTGGAATAAAATCGAGGGAGGGGCGGTCGTTTGTACCTCACTCTTTGATCGCAGTTGGTCTTCAACGATTATCGTGAATCAACGACACGGGGTGAAGAGAGAGGGGAGTTAAGGGGGGCGGACAAAAAAGAGAAGGGGGAATAACAAAACGAGGGGTGCAACACGAGGACTTCCCAGGAGGTCACCCATCCTAGTACTACTCTCGCCCAAGCACGTTTAACTGCGGAGTTCTGATGGGATCCGGTGCATTAGTGCTGGTATGATCGCACCCGTAAGCACATGCATGATGAAATGCTATAAGCGACCACCCCTGACCTGATCCCACAACAAGGAGGGGAGGGGAGGGGAGGGGAGGGGAGGCCGCTCGTCGTCGAATTTTTACAGGAGTTTCCGGAGGGTGTTTTCCTTGTAGTAGCTATGGAATCGCTACTCCGACCGCCGGATCTTTAGAATTTCACGATGTCATCCCGGGGCCTTGGTTGAGGCAGTTTTGGTGAATTCTGGGACGAAATATCGCGTGGATTGCGGAGGAGGAGGCGTGGCTAGACTTCGGTGCGGGTGGAATAAAATCGAGGGAGGGGCGGTCGTTTGTACCTCACTCTTTGATCGCAGTTGGTCTTCAACGATTATCGTGAATCAACGACACGGGGTGAAGAGAGAGGGGAGTTAAGGGGGGCGGACAAAAAAGAGAAGGGGGAATAACAAAACGAGGGGTGCAACACGAGGACTTCCCAGGAGGTCACCCATCCTAGTACTACTCTCGCCCAAGCACGTTTAACTGCGGAGTTCTGATGGGATCCGGTGCATTAGTGCTGGTATGATCGCACCCGTAAGCACATGCATGATGAAATGCTATAAGCGACCACCCCTGACCTGATCCCACAACAAGGAGGGGAGGGGAGGGGAGGGGAGGGGAGGCCGCTCGTCGTCGAATTTTTACAGGAGTTTCCGGAGGGTGTTTTCCTTGTAGTAGCTATGGAATCGCTACTCCGACCGCCGGATCTTTAGAATTTCACGATGTCATCCCGGGGCCTTGGTTGAGGCAGTTTTGGTGAATTCTGGGACGAAATATCGCGTGGATTGCGGAGGAGGAGGCGTGGCTAGACTTCGGTGCGGGTGGAATAAAATCGAGGGAGGGGCGGTCGTTTGTACCTCACTCTTTGATCGCAGTTGGTCTTCAACGATTATCGTGAATCAACGACACGGGGTGAAGAGAGAGGGGAGTTAAGGGGGGCGGACAAAAAAGAGAAGGGGGAATAACAAAACGAGGGGTGCAACACGAGGACTTCCCAGGAGGTCACCCATCCTAGTACTACTCTCGCCCAAGCACGTTTAACTGCGGAGTTCTGATGGGATCCGGTGCATTAGTGCTGGTATGATCGCACCCGTAAGCACATGCATGATGAAATGCTATAAGCGACCACCCCTGACCTGATCCCACAACAAGGAGGGGAGGGGAGGGGAGGGGAGGGGAGGCCGCTCGTCGTCGAATTTTTACAGGAGTTTCCGGAGGGTGTTTTCCTTGTAGTAGCTATGGAATCGCTACTCCGACCGCCGGATCTTTAGAATTTCACGATGTCATCCCGGGGCCTTGGTTGAGGCAGTTTTGGTGAATTCTGGGACGAAATATCGCGTGGATTGCGGAGGAGGAGGCGTGGCTAGACTTCGGTGCGGGTGGAATAAAATCGAGGGAGGGGCGGTCGTTTGTACCTCACTCTTTGATCGCAGTTGGTCTTCAACGATTATCGTGAATCAACGACACGGGGTGAAGAGAGAGGGGAGTTAAGGGGGGCGGACAAAAAAGAGAAGGGGGAATAACAAAACGAGGGGTGCAACACGAGGACTTCCCAGGAGGTCACCCATCCTAGTACTACTCTCGCCCAAGCACGTTTAACTGCGGAGTTCTGATGGGATCCGGTGCATTAGTGCTGGTATGATCGCACCCGTAAGCACATGCATGATGAAATGCTATAAGCGACCACCCCTGACCTGATCCCACAACAAGGAGGGGAGGGGAGGGGAGGGGAGGGGAGGCCGCTCGTCGTCGAATTTTTACAGGAGTTTCCGGAGGGTGTTTTCCTTGTAGTAGCTATGGAATCGCTACTCCGACCGCCGGATCTTTAGAATTTCACGATGTCATCCCGGGGCCTTGGTTGAGGCAGTTTTGGTGAATTCTGGGACGAAATATCGCGTGGATTGCGGAGGAGGAGGCGTGGCTAGACTTCGGTGCGGGTGGAATAAAATCGAGGGAGGGGCGGTCGTTTGTACCTCACTCTTTGATCGCAGTTGGTCTTCAACGATTATCGTGAATCAACGACACGGGGTGAAGAGAGAGGGGAGTTAAGGGGGGCGGACAAAAAAGAGAAGGGGGAATAACAAAACGAGGGGTGCAACACGAGGACTTCCCAGGAGGTCACCCATCCTAGTACTACTCTCGCCCAAGCACGTTTAACTGCGGAGTTCTGATGGGATCCGGTGCATTAGTGCTGGTATGATCGCACCCGTAAGCACATGCATGATGAAATGCTATAAGCGACCACCCCTGACCTGATCCCACAACAAGGAGGGGAGGGGAGGGGAGGGGAGGGGAGGCCGCTCGTCGTCGAATTTTTACAGGAGTTTCCGGAGGGTGTTTTCCTTGTAGTAGCTATGGAATCGCTACTCCGACCGCCGGATCTTTAGAATTTCACGATGTCATCCCGGGGCCTTGGTTGAGGCAGTTTTGGTGAATTCTGGGACGAAATATCGCGTGGATTGCGGAGGAGGAGGCGTGGCTAGACTTCGGTGCGGGTGGAATAAAATCGAGGGAGGGGCGGTCGTTTGTACCTCACTCTTTGATCGCAGTTGGTCTTCAACGATTATCGTGAATCAACGACACGGGGTGAAGAGAGAGGGGAGTTAAGGGGGGCGGACAAAAAAGAGAAGGGGGAATAACAAAACGAGGGGTGCAACACGAGGACTTCCCAGGAGGTCACCCATCCTAGTACTACTCTCGCCCAAGCACGTTTAACTGCGGAGTTCTGATGGGATCCGGTGCATTAGTGCTGGTATGATCGCACCCGTAAGCACATGCATGATGAAATGCTATAAGCGACCACCCCTGACCTGATCCCACAACAAGGAGGGGAGGGGAGGGGAGGGGAGGGGAGGCCGCTCGTCGTCGAATTTTTACAGGAGTTTCCGGAGGGTGTTTTCCTTGTAGTAGCTATGGAATCGCTACTCCGACCGCCGGATCTTTAGAATTTCACGATGTCATCCCGGGGCCTTGGTTGAGGCAGTTTTGGTGAATTCTGGGACGAAATATCGCGTGGATTGCGGAGGAGGAGGCGTGGCTAGACTTCGGTGCGGGTGGAATAAAATCGAGGGAGGGGCGGTCGTTTGTACCTCACTCTTTGATCGCAGTTGGTCTTCAACGATTATCGTGAATCAACGACACGGGGTGAAGAGAGAGGGGAGTTAAGGGGGGCGGACAAAAAAGAGAAGGGGGAATAACAAAACGAGGGGTGCAACACGAGGACTTCCCAGGAGGTCACCCATCCTAGTACTACTCTCGCCCAAGCACGTTTAACTGCGGAGTTCTGATGGGATCCGGTGCATTAGTGCTGGTATGATCGCACCCGTAAGCACATGCATGATGAAATGCTATAAGCGACCACCCCTGACCTGATCCCACAACAAGGAGGGGAGGGGAGGGGAGGGGAGGCCGCTCGTCGTCGAATTTTTACAGGAGTTTCCGGAGGGTGTTTTCCTTGTAGTAGCTATGGAATCGCTACTCCGACCGCCGGATCTTTAGAATTTCACGATGTCATCCCGGGGCCTTGGTTGAGGCAGTTTTGGTGAATTCTGGGACGAAATATCGCGTGGATTGCGGAGGAGGAGGCGTGGCTAGACTTCGGTGCGGGTGGAATAAAATCGAGGGAGGGGCGGTCGTTTGTACCTCACTCTTTGATCGCAGTTGGTCTTCAACGATTATCGTGAATCAACGACACGGGGTGAAGAGAGAGGGGAGTTAAGGGGGGCGGACAAAAAAGAGAAGGGGGAATAACAAAACGAGGGGTGCAACACGAGGACTTCCCAGGAGGTCACCCATCCTAGTACTACTCTCGCCCAAGCACGTTTAACTGCGGAGTTCTGATGGGATCCGGTGCATTAGTGCTGGTATGATCGCACCCGTAAGCACATGCATGATGAAATGCTATAAGCGACCACCCCTGACCTGATCCCACAACAAGGAGGGGAGGGGAGGGGAGGGGAGGGGAGGCCGCTCGTCGTCGAATTTTTACAGGAGTTTCCGGAGGGTGTTTTCCTTGTAGTAGCTATGGAATCGCTACTCCGACCGCCGGATCTTTAGAATTTCACGATGTCATCCCGGGGCCTTGGTTGAGGCAGTTTTGGTGAATTCTGGGACGAAATATCGCGTGGATTGCGGAGGAGGAGGCGTGGCTAGACTTCGGTGCGGGTGGAATAAAATCGAGGGAGGGGCGGTCGTTTGTACCTCACTCTTTGATCGCAGTTGGTCTTCAACGATTATCGTGAATCAACGACACGGGGTGAAGAGAGAGGGGAGTTAAGGGGGGCGGACAAAAAAGAGAAGGGGGAATAACAAAACGAGGGGTGCAACACGAGGACTTCCCAGGAGGTCACCCATCCTAGTACTACTCTCGCCCAAGCACGTTTAACTGCGGAGTTCTGATGGGATCCGGTGCATTAGTGCTGGTATGATCGCACCCGTAAGCACATGCATGATGAAATGCTATAAGCGACCACCCCTGACCTGATCCCACAACAAGGAGGGGAGGGGAGGGGAGGGGAGGCCGCTCGTCGTCGAATTTTTACAGGAGTTTCCGGAGGGTGTTTTCCTTGTAGTAGCTATGGAATCGCTACTCCGACCGCCGGATCTTTAGAATTTCACGATGTCATCCCGGGGCCTTGGTTGAGGCAGTTTTGGTGAATTCTGGGACGAAATATCGCGTGGATTGCGGAGGAGGAGGCGTGGCTAGACTTCGGTGCGGGTGGAATAAAATCGAGGGAGGGGCGGTCGTTTGTACCTCACTCTTTGATCGCAGTTGGTCTTCAACGATTATCGTGAATCAACGACACGGGGTGAAGAGAGAGGGGAGTTAAGGGGGGCGGACAAAAAAGAGAAGGGGGAATAACAAAACGAGGGGTGCAACACGAGGACTTCCCAGGAGGTCACCCATCCTAGTACTACTCTCGCCCAAGCACGTTTAACTGCGGAGTTCTGATGGGATCCGGTGCATTAGTGCTGGTATGATCGCACCCGTAAGCACATGCATGATGAAATGCTATAAGCGACCACCCCTGACCTGATCCCACAACAAGGAGGGGAGGGGAGGGGAGGGGAGGCCGCTCGTCGTCGAATTTTTACAGGAGTTTCCGGAGGGTGTTTTCCTTGTAGTAGCTATGGAATCGCTACTCCGACCGCCGGATCTTTAGAATTTCACGATGTCATCCCGGGGCCTTGGTTGAGGCAGTTTTGGTGAATTCTGGGACGAAATATCGCGTGGATTGCGGAGGAGGAGGCGTGGCTAGACTTCGGTGCGGGTGGAATAAAATCGAGGGAGGGGCGGTCGTTTGTACCTCACTCTTTGATCGCAGTTGGTCTTCAACGATTATCGTGAATCAACGACACGGGGTGAAGAGAGAGGGGAGTTAAGGGGGGCGGACAAAAAAGAGAAGGGGGAATAACAAAACGAGGGGTGCAACACGAGGACTTCCCAGGAGGTCACCCATCCTAGTACTACTCTCGCCCAAGCACGTTTAACTGCGGAGTTCTGATGGGATCCGGTGCATTAGTGCTGGTATGATCGCACCCGTAAGCACATGCATGATGAAATGCTATAAGCGACCACCCCTGACCTGATCCCACAACAAGGAGGGGAGGGGAGGGGAGGGGAGGGGAGGCCGCTCGTCGTCGAATTTTTACAGGAGTTTCCGGAGGGTGTTTTCCTTGTAGTAGCTATGGAATCGCTACTCCGACCGCCGGATCTTTAGAATTTCACGATGTCATCCCGGGGCCTTGGTTGAGGCAGTTTTGGTGAATTCTGGGACGAAATATCGCGTGGATTGCGGAGGAGGAGGCGTGGCTAGACTTCGGTGCGGGTGGAATAAAATCGAGGGAGGGGCGGTCGTTTGTACCTCACTCTTTGATCGCAGTTGGTCTTCAACGATTATCGTGAATCAACGACACGGGGTGAAGAGAGAGGGGAGTTAAGGGGGGCGGACAAAAAAGAGAAGGGGGAATAACAAAACGAGGGGTGCAACACGAGGACTTCCCAGGAGGTCACCCATCCTAGTACTACTCTCGCCCAAGCACGTTTAACTGCGGAGTTCTGATGGGATCCGGTGCATTAGTGCTGGTATGATCGCACCCGTAAGCACATGCATGATGAAATGCTATAAGCGACCACCCCTGACCTGATCCCACAACAAGGAGGGGAGGGGAGGGGAGGGGAGGGGAGGCCGCTCGTCGTCGAATTTTTACAGGAGTTTCCGGAGGGTGTTTTCCTTGTAGTAGCTATGGAATCGCTACTCCGACCGCCGGATCTTTAGAATTTCACGATGTCATCCCGGGGCCTTGGTTGAGGCAGTTTTGGTGAATTCTGGGACGAAATATCGCGTGGATTGCGGAGGAGGAGGCGTGGCTAGACTTCGGTGCGGGTGGAATAAAATCGAGGGAGGGGCGGTCGTTTGTACCTCACTCTTTGATCGCAGTTGGTCTTCAACGATTATCGTGAATCAACGACACGGGGTGAAGAGAGAGGGGAGTTAAGGGGGGCGGACAAAAAAGAGAAGGGGGAATAACAAAACGAGGGGTGCAACACGAGGACTTCCCAGGAGGTCACCCATCCTAGTACTACTCTCGCCCAAGCACGTTTAACTGCGGAGTTCTGATGGGATCCGGTGCATTAGTGCTGGTATGATCGCACCCGTAAGCACATGCATGATGAAATGCTATAAGCGACCACCCCTGACCTGATCCCACAACAAGGAGGGGAGGGGAGGGGAGGGGAGGGGAGGCCGCTCGTCGTCGAATTTTTACAGGAGTTTCCGGAGGGTGTTTTCCTTGTAGTAGCTATGGAATCGCTACTCCGACCGCCGGATCTTTAGAATTTCACGATGTCATCCCGGGGCCTTGGTTGAGGCAGTTTTGGTGAATTCTGGGACGAAATATCGCGTGGATTGCGGAGGAGGAGGCGTGGCTAGACTTCGGTGCGGGTGGAATAAAATCGAGGGAGGGGCGGTCGTTTGTACCTCACTCTTTGATCGCAGTTGGTCTTCAACGATTATCGTGAATCAACGACACGGGGTGAAGAGAGAGGGGAGTTAAGGGGGGCGGACAAAAAAGAGAAGGGGGAATAACAAAACGAGGGGTGCAACACGAGGACTTCCCAGGAGGTCACCCATCCTAGTACTACTCTCGCCCAAGCACGTTTAACTGCGGAGTTCTGATGGGATCCGGTGCATTAGTGCTGGTATGATCGCACCCGTAAGCACATGCATGATGAAATGCTATAAGCGACCACCCCTGACCTGATCCCACAACAAGGAGGGGAGGGGAGGGGAGGGGAGGCCGCTCGTCGTCGAATTTTTACAGGAGTTTCCGGAGGGTGTTTTCCTTGTAGTAGCTATGGAATCGCTACTCCGACCGCCGGATCTTTAGAATTTCACGATGTCATCCCGGGGCCTTGGTTGAGGCAGTTTTGGTGAATTCTGGGACGAAATATCGCGTGGATTGCGGAGGAGGAGGCGTGGCTAGACTTCGGTGCGGGTGGAATAAAATCGAGGGAGGGGCGGTCGTTTGTACCTCACTCTTTGATCGCAGTTGGTCTTCAACGATTATCGTGAATCAACGACACGGGGTGAAGAGAGAGGGGAGTTAAGGGGGGCGGACAAAAAAGAGAAGGGGGAATAACAAAACGAGGGGTGCAACACGAGGACTTCCCAGGAGGTCACCCATCCTAGTACTACTCTCGCCCAAGCACGTTTAACTGCGGAGTTCTGATGGGATCCGGTGCATTAGTGCTGGTATGATCGCACCCGTAAGCACATGCATGATGAAATGCTATAAGCGACCACCCCTGACCTGATCCCACAACAAGGAGGGGAGGGGAGGGGAGGGGAGGGGAGGCCGCTCGTCGTCGAATTTTTACAGGAGTTTCCGGAGGGTGTTTTCCTTGTAGTAGCTATGGAATCGCTACTCCGACCGCCGGATCTTTAGAATTTCACGATGTCATCCCGGGGCCTTGGTTGAGGCAGTTTTGGTGAATTCTGGGACGAAATATCGCGTGGATTGCGGAGGAGGAGGCGTGGCTAGACTTCGGTGCGGGTGGAATAAAATCGAGGGAGGGGCGGTCGTTTGTACCTCACTCTTTGATCGCAGTTGGTCTTCAACGATTATCGTGAATCAACGACACGGGGTGAAGAGAGAGGGGAGTTAAGGGGGGCGGACAAAAAAGAGAAGGGGGAATAACAAAACGAGGGGTGCAACACGAGGACTTCCCAGGAGGTCACCCATCCTAGTACTACTCTCGCCCAAGCACGTTTAACTGCGGAGTTCTGATGGGATCCGGTGCATTAGTGCTGGTATGATCGCACCCGTAAGCACATGCATGATGAAATGCTATAAGCGACCACCCCTGACCTGATCCCACAACAAGGAGGGGAGGGGAGGGGAGGGGAGGGGAGGCCGCTCGTCGTCGAATTTTTACAGGAGTTTCCGGAGGGTGTTTTCCTTGTAGTAGCTATGGAATCGCTACTCCGACCGCCGGATCTTTAGAATTTCACGATGTCATCCCGGGGCCTTGGTTGAGGCAGTTTTGGTGAATTCTGGGACGAAATATCGCGTGGATTGCGGAGGAGGAGGCGTGGCTAGACTTCGGTGCGGGTGGAATAAAATCGAGGGAGGGGCGGTCGTTTGTACCTCACTCTTTGATCGCAGTTGGTCTTCAACGATTATCGTGAATCAACGACACGGGGTGAAGAGAGAGGGGAGTTAAGGGGGGCGGACAAAAAAGAGAAGGGGGAATAACAAAACGAGGGGTGCAACACGAGGACTTCCCAGGAGGTCACCCATCCTAGTACTACTCTCGCCCAAGCACGTTTAACTGCGGAGTTCTGATGGGATCCGGTGCATTAGTGCTGGTATGATCGCACCCGTAAGCACATGCATGATGAAATGCTATAAGCGACCACCCCTGACCTGATCCCACAACAAGGAGGGGAGGGGAGGGGAGGGGAGGGGAGGCCGCTCGTCGTCGAATTTTTACAGGAGTTTCCGGAGGGTGTTTTCCTTGTAGTAGCTATGGAATCGCTACTCCGACCGCCGGATCTTTAGAATTTCACGATGTCATCCCGGGGCCTTGGTTGAGGCAGTTTTGGTGAATTCTGGGACGAAATATCGCGTGGATTGCGGAGGAGGAGGCGTGGCTAGACTTCGGTGCGGGTGGAATAAAATCGAGGGAGGGGCGGTCGTTTGTACCTCACTCTTTGATCGCAGTTGGTCTTCAACGATTATCGTGAATCAACGACACGGGGTGAAGAGAGAGGGGAGTTAAGGGGGGCGGACAAAAAAGAGAAGGGGGAATAACAAAACGAGGGGTGCAACACGAGGACTTCCCAGGAGGTCACCCATCCTAGTACTACTCTCGCCCAAGCACGTTTAACTGCGGAGTTCTGATGGGATCCGGTGCATTAGTGCTGGTATGATCGCACCCGTAAGCACATGCATGATGAAATGCTATAAGCGACCACCCCTGACCTGATCCCACAACAAGGAGGGGAGGGGAGGGGAGGGGAGGGGAGGCCGCTCGTCGTCGAATTTTTACAGGAGTTTCCGGAGGGTGTTTTCCTTGTAGTAGCTATGGAATCGCTACTCCGACCGCCGGATCTTTAGAATTTCACGATGTCATCCCGGGGCCTTGGTTGAGGCAGTTTTGGTGAATTCTGGGACGAAATATCGCGTGGATTGCGGAGGAGGAGGCGTGGCTAGACTTCGGTGCGGGTGGAATAAAATCGAGGGAGGGGCGGTCGTTTGTACCTCACTCTTTGATCGCAGTTGGTCTTCAACGATTATCGTGAATCAACGACACGGGGTGAAGAGAGAGGGGAGTTAAGGGGGGCGGACAAAAAAGAGAAGGGGGAATAACAAAACGAGGGGTGCAACACGAGGACTTCCCAGGAGGTCACCCATCCTAGTACTACTCTCGCCCAAGCACGTTTAACTGCGGAGTTCTGATGGGATCCGGTGCATTAGTGCTGGTATGATCGCACCCGTAAGCACATGCATGATGAAATGCTATAAGCGACCACCCCTGACCTGATCCCACAACAAGGAGGGGAGGGGAGGGGAGGGGAGGGGAGGCCGCTCGTCGTCGAATTTTTACAGGAGTTTCCGGAGGGTGTTTTCCTTGTAGTAGCTATGGAATCGCTACTCCGACCGCCGGATCTTTAGAATTTCACGATGTCATCCCGGGGCCTTGGTTGAGGCAGTTTTGGTGAATTCTGGGACGAAATATCGCGTGGATTGCGGAGGAGGAGGCGTGGCTAGACTTCGGTGCGGGTGGAATAAAATCGAGGGAGGGGCGGTCGTTTGTACCTCACTCTTTGATCGCAGTTGGTCTTCAACGATTATCGTGAATCAACGACACGGGGTGAAGAGAGAGGGGAGTTAAGGGGGGCGGACAAAAAAGAGAAGGGGGAATAACAAAACGAGGGGTGCAACACGAGGACTTCCCAGGAGGTCACCCATCCTAGTACTACTCTCGCCCAAGCACGTTTAACTGCGGAGTTCTGATGGGATCCGGTGCATTAGTGCTGGTATGATCGCACCCGTAAGCACATGCATGATGAAATGCTATAAGCGACCACCCCTGACCTGATCCCACAACAAGGAGGGGAGGGGAGGGGAGGGGAGGGGAGGCCGCTCGTCGTCGAATTTTTACAGGAGTTTCCGGAGGGTGTTTTCCTTGTAGTAGCTATGGAATCGCTACTCCGACCGCCGGATCTTTAGAATTTCACGATGTCATCCCGGGGCCTTGGTTGAGGCAGTTTTGGTGAATTCTGGGACGAAATATCGCGTGGATTGCGGAGGAGGAGGCGTGGCTAGACTTCGGTGCGGGTGGAATAAAATCGAGGGAGGGGCGGTCGTTTGTACCTCACTCTTTGATCGCAGTTGGTCTTCAACGATTATCGTGAATCAACGACACGGGGTGAAGAGAGAGGGGAGTTAAGGGGGGCGGACAAAAAAGAGAAGGGGGAATAACAAAACGAGGGGTGCAACACGAGGACTTCCCAGGAGGTCACCCATCCTAGTACTACTCTCGCCCAAGCACGTTTAACTGCGGAGTTCTGATGGGATCCGGTGCATTAGTGCTGGTATGATCGCACCCGTAAGCACATGCATGATGAAATGCTATAAGCGACCACCCCTGACCTGATCCCACAACAAGGAGGGGAGGGGAGGGGAGGGGAGGGGAGGCCGCTCGTCGTCGAATTTTTACAGGAGTTTCCGGAGGGTGTTTTCCTTGTAGTAGCTATGGAATCGCTACTCCGACCGCCGGATCTTTAGAATTTCACGATGTCATCCCGGGGCCTTGGTTGAGGCAGTTTTGGTGAATTCTGGGACGAAATATCGCGTGGATTGCGGAGGAGGAGGCGTGGCTAGACTTCGGTGCGGGTGGAATAAAATCGAGGGAGGGGCGGTCGTTTGTACCTCACTCTTTGATCGCAGTTGGTCTTCAACGATTATCGTGAATCAACGACACGGGGTGAAGAGAGAGGGGAGTTAAGGGGGGCGGACAAAAAAGAGAAGGGGGAATAACAAAACGAGGGGTGCAACACGAGGACTTCCCAGGAGGTCACCCATCCTAGTACTACTCTCGCCCAAGCACGTTTAACTGCGGAGTTCTGATGGGATCCGGTGCATTAGTGCTGGTATGATCGCACCCGTAAGCACATGCATGATGAAATGCTATAAGCGACCACCCCTGACCTGATCCCACAACAAGGAGGGGAGGGGAGGGGAGGGGAGGGGAGGCCGCTCGTCGTCGAATTTTTACAGGAGTTTCCGGAGGGTGTTTTCCTTGTAGTAGCTATGGAATCGCTACTCCGACCGCCGGATCTTTAGAATTTCACGATGTCATCCCGGGGCCTTGGTTGAGGCAGTTTTGGTGAATTCTGGGACGAAATATCGCGTGGATTGCGGAGGAGGAGGCGTGGCTAGACTTCGGTGCGGGTGGAATAAAATCGAGGGAGGGGCGGTCGTTTGTACCTCACTCTTTGATCGCAGTTGGTCTTCAACGATTATCGTGAATCAACGACACGGGGTGAAGAGAGAGGGGAGTTAAGGGGGGCGGACAAAAAAGAGAAGGGGGAATAACAAAACGAGGGGTGCAACACGAGGACTTCCCAGGAGGTCACCCATCCTAGTACTACTCTCGCCCAAGCACGTTTAACTGCGGAGTTCTGATGGGATCCGGTGCATTAGTGCTGGTATGATCGCACCCGTAAGCACATGCATGATGAAATGCTATAAGCGACCACCCCTGACCTGATCCCACAACAAGGAGGGGAGGGGAGGGGAGGGGAGGGGAGGCCGCTCGTCGTCGAATTTTTACAGGAGTTTCCGGAGGGTGTTTTCCTTGTAGTAGCTATGGAATCGCTACTCCGACCGCCGGATCTTTAGAATTTCACGATGTCATCCCGGGGCCTTGGTTGAGGCAGTTTTGGTGAATTCTGGGACGAAATATCGCGTGGATTGCGGAGGAGGAGGCGTGGCTAGACTTCGGTGCGGGTGGAATAAAATCGAGGGAGGGGCGGTCGTTTGTACCTCACTCTTTGATCGCAGTTGGTCTTCAACGATTATCGTGAATCAACGACACGGGGTGAAGAGAGAGGGGAGTTAAGGGGGGCGGACAAAAAAGAGAAGGGGGAATAACAAAACGAGGGGTGCAACACGAGGACTTCCCAGGAGGTCACCCATCCTAGTACTACTCTCGCCCAAGCACGTTTAACTGCGGAGTTCTGATGGGATCCGGTGCATTAGTGCTGGTATGATCGCACCCGTAAGCACATGCATGATGAAATGCTATAAGCGACCACCCCTGACCTGATCCCACAACAAGGAGGGGAGGGGAGGGGAGGGGAGGGGAGGCCGCTCGTCGTCGAATTTTTACAGGAGTTTCCGGAGGGTGTTTTCCTTGTAGTAGCTATGGAATCGCTACTCCGACCGCCGGATCTTTAGAATTTCACGATGTCATCCCGGGGCCTTGGTTGAGGCAGTTTTGGTGAATTCTGGGACGAAATATCGCGTGGATTGCGGAGGAGGAGGCGTGGCTAGACTTCGGTGCGGGTGGAATAAAATCGAGGGAGGGGCGGTCGTTTGTACCTCACTCTTTGATCGCAGTTGGTCTTCAACGATTATCGTGAATCAACGACACGGGGTGAAGAGAGAGGGGAGTTAAGGGGGGCGGACAAAAAAGAGAAGGGGGAATAACAAAACGAGGGGTGCAACACGAGGACTTCCCAGGAGGTCACCCATCCTAGTACTACTCTCGCCCAAGCACGTTTAACTGCGGAGTTCTGATGGGATCCGGTGCATTAGTGCTGGTATGATCGCACCCGTAAGCACATGCATGATGAAATGCTATAAGCGACCACCCCTGACCTGATCCCACAACAAGGAGGGGAGGGGAGGGGAGGGGAGGGGAGGCCGCTCGTCGTCGAATTTTTACAGGAGTTTCCGGAGGGTGTTTTCCTTGTAGTAGCTATGGAATCGCTACTCCGACCGCCGGATCTTTAGAATTTCACGATGTCATCCCGGGGCCTTGGTTGAGGCAGTTTTGGTGAATTCTGGGACGAAATATCGCGTGGATTGCGGAGGAGGAGGCGTGGCTAGACTTCGGTGCGGGTGGAATAAAATCGAGGGAGGGGCGGTCGTTTGTACCTCACTCTTTGATCGCAGTTGGTCTTCAACGATTATCGTGAATCAACGACACGGGGTGAAGAGAGAGGGGAGTTAAGGGGGGCGGACAAAAAAGAGAAGGGGGAATAACAAAACGAGGGGTGCAACACGAGGACTTCCCAGGAGGTCACCCATCCTAGTACTACTCTCGCCCAAGCACGTTTAACTGCGGAGTTCTGATGGGATCCGGTGCATTAGTGCTGGTATGATCGCACCCGTAAGCACATGCATGATGAAATGCTATAAGCGACCACCCCTGACCTGATCCCACAACAAGGAGGGGAGGGGAGGGGAGGGGAGGGGAGGCCGCTCGTCGTCGAATTTTTACAGGAGTTTCCGGAGGGTGTTTTCCTTGTAGTAGCTATGGAATCGCTACTCCGACCGCCGGATCTTTAGAATTTCACGATGTCATCCCGGGGCCTTGGTTGAGGCAGTTTTGGTGAATTCTGGGACGAAATATCGCGTGGATTGCGGAGGAGGAGGCGTGGCTAGACTTCGGTGCGGGTGGAATAAAATCGAGGGAGGGGCGGTCGTTTGTACCTCACTCTTTGATCGCAGTTGGTCTTCAACGATTATCGTGAATCAACGACACGGGGTGAAGAGAGAGGGGAGTTAAGGGGGGCGGACAAAAAAGAGAAGGGGGAATAACAAAACGAGGGGTGCAACACGAGGACTTCCCAGGAGGTCACCCATCCTAGTACTACTCTCGCCCAAGCACGTTTAACTGCGGAGTTCTGATGGGATCCGGTGCATTAGTGCTGGTATGATCGCACCCGTAAGCACATGCATGATGAAATGCTATAAGCGACCACCCCTGACCTGATCCCACAACAAGGAGGGGAGGGGAGGGGAGGGGAGGGGAGGCCGCTCGTCGTCGAATTTTTACAGGAGTTTCCGGAGGGTGTTTTCCTTGTAGTAGCTATGGAATCGCTACTCCGACCGCCGGATCTTTAGAATTTCACGATGTCATCCCGGGGCCTTGGTTGAGGCAGTTTTGGTGAATTCTGGGACGAAATATCGCGTGGATTGCGGAGGAGGAGGCGTGGCTAGACTTCGGTGCGGGTGGAATAAAATCGAGGGAGGGGCGGTCGTTTGTACCTCACTCTTTGATCGCAGTTGGTCTTCAACGATTATCGTGAATCAACGACACGGGGTGAAGAGAGAGGGGAGTTAAGGGGGGCGGACAAAAAAGAGAAGGGGGAATAACAAAACGAGGGGTGCAACACGAGGACTTCCCAGGAGGTCACCCATCCTAGTACTACTCTCGCCCAAGCACGTTTAACTGCGGAGTTCTGATGGGATCCGGTGCATTAGTGCTGGTATGATCGCACCCGTAAGCACATGCATGATGAAATGCTATAAGCGACCACCCCTGACCTGATCCCACAACAAGGAGGGGAGGGGAGGGGAGGGGAGGGGAGGCCGCTCGTCGTCGAATTTTTACAGGAGTTTCCGGAGGGTGTTTTCCTTGTAGTAGCTATGGAATCGCTACTCCGACCGCCGGATCTTTAGAATTTCACGATGTCATCCCGGGGCCTTGGTTGAGGCAGTTTTGGTGAATTCTGGGACGAAATATCGCGTGGATTGCGGAGGAGGAGGCGTGGCTAGACTTCGGTGCGGGTGGAATAAAATCGAGGGAGGGGCGGTCGTTTGTACCTCACTCTTTGATCGCAGTTGGTCTTCAACGATTATCGTGAATCAACGACACGGGGTGAAGAGAGAGGGGAGTTAAGGGGGGCGGACAAAAAAGAGAAGGGGGAATAACAAAACGAGGGGTGCAACACGAGGACTTCCCAGGAGGTCACCCATCCTAGTACTACTCTCGCCCAAGCACGTTTAACTGCGGAGTTCTGATGGGATCCGGTGCATTAGTGCTGGTATGATCGCACCCGTAAGCACATGCATGATGAAATGCTATAAGCGACCACCCCTGACCTGATCCCACAACAAGGAGGGGAGGGGAGGGGAGGGGAGGGGAGGCCGCTCGTCGTCGAATTTTTACAGGAGTTTCCGGAGGGTGTTTTCCTTGTAGTAGCTATGGAATCGCTACTCCGACCGCCGGATCTTTAGAATTTCACGATGTCATCCCGGGGCCTTGGTTGAGGCAGTTTTGGTGAATTCTGGGACGAAATATCGCGTGGATTGCGGAGGAGGAGGCGTGGCTAGACTTCGGTGCGGGTGGAATAAAATCGAGGGAGGGGCGGTCGTTTGTACCTCACTCTTTGATCGCAGTTGGTCTTCAACGATTATCGTGAATCAACGACACGGGGTGAAGAGAGAGGGGAGTTAAGGGGGGCGGACAAAAAAGAGAAGGGGGAATAACAAAACGAGGGGTGCAACACGAGGACTTCCCAGGAGGTCACCCATCCTAGTACTACTCTCGCCCAAGCACGTTTAACTGCGGAGTTCTGATGGGATCCGGTGCATTAGTGCTGGTATGATCGCACCCGTAAGCACATGCATGATGAAATGCTATAAGCGACCACCCCTGACCTGATCCCACAACAAGGAGGGGAGGGGAGGGGAGGGGAGGGGAGGCCGCTCGTCGTCGAATTTTTACAGGAGTTTCCGGAGGGTGTTTTCCTTGTAGTAGCTATGGAATCGCTACTCCGACCGCCGGATCTTTAGAATTTCACGATGTCATCCCGGGGCCTTGGTTGAGGCAGTTTTGGTGAATTCTGGGACGAAATATCGCGTGGATTGCGGAGGAGGAGGCGTGGCTAGACTTCGGTGCGGGTGGAATAAAATCGAGGGAGGGGCGGTCGTTTGTACCTCACTCTTTGATCGCAGTTGGTCTTCAACGATTATCGTGAATCAACGACACGGGGTGAAGAGAGAGGGGAGTTAAGGGGGGCGGACAAAAAAGAGAAGGGGGAATAACAAAACGAGGGGTGCAACACGAGGACTTCCCAGGAGGTCACCCATCCTAGTACTACTCTCGCCCAAGCACGTTTAACTGCGGAGTTCTGATGGGATCCGGTGCATTAGTGCTGGTATGATCGCACCCGTAAGCACATGCATGATGAAATGCTATAAGCGACCACCCCTGACCTGATCCCACAACAAGGAGGGGAGGGGAGGGGAGGGGAGGGGAGGCCGCTCGTCGTCGAATTTTTACAGGAGTTTCCGGAGGGTGTTTTCCTTGTAGTAGCTATGGAATCGCTACTCCGACCGCCGGATCTTTAGAATTTCACGATGTCATCCCGGGGCCTTGGTTGAGGCAGTTTTGGTGAATTCTGGGACGAAATATCGCGTGGATTGCGGAGGAGGAGGCGTGGCTAGACTTCGGTGCGGGTGGAATAAAATCGAGGGAGGGGCGGTCGTTTGTACCTCACTCTTTGATCGCAGTTGGTCTTCAACGATTATCGTGAATCAACGACACGGGGTGAAGAGAGAGGGGAGTTAAGGGGGGCGGACAAAAAAGAGAAGGGGGAATAACAAAACGAGGGGTGCAACACGAGGACTTCCCAGGAGGTCACCCATCCTAGTACTACTCTCGCCCAAGCACGTTTAACTGCGGAGTTCTGATGGGATCCGGTGCATTAGTGCTGGTATGATCGCACCCGTAAGCACATGCATGATGAAATGCTATAAGCGACCACCCCTGACCTGATCCCACAACAAGGAGGGGAGGGGAGGGGAGGGGAGGGGAGGCCGCTCGTCGTCGAATTTTTACAGGAGTTTCCGGAGGGTGTTTTCCTTGTAGTAGCTATGGAATCGCTACTCCGACCGCCGGATCTTTAGAATTTCACGATGTCATCCCGGGGCCTTGGTTGAGGCAGTTTTGGTGAATTCTGGGACGAAATATCGCGTGGATTGCGGAGGAGGAGGCGTGGCTAGACTTCGGTGCGGGTGGAATAAAATCGAGGGAGGGGCGGTCGTTTGTACCTCACTCTTTGATCGCAGTTGGTCTTCAACGATTATCGTGAATCAACGACACGGGGTGAAGAGAGAGGGGAGTTAAGGGGGGCGGACAAAAAAGAGAAGGGGGAATAACAAAACGAGGGGTGCAACACGAGGACTTCCCAGGAGGTCACCCATCCTAGTACTACTCTCGCCCAAGCACGTTTAACTGCGGAGTTCTGATGGGATCCGGTGCATTAGTGCTGGTATGATCGCACCCGTAAGCACATGCATGATGAAATGCTATAAGCGACCACCCCTGACCTGATCCCACAACAAGGAGGGGAGGGGAGGGGAGGGGAGGGGAGGCCGCTCGTCGTCGAATTTTTACAGGAGTTTCCGGAGGGTGTTTTCCTTGTAGTAGCTATGGAATCGCTACTCCGACCGCCGGATCTTTAGAATTTCACGATGTCATCCCGGGGCCTTGGTTGAGGCAGTTTTGGTGAATTCTGGGACGAAATATCGCGTGGATTGCGGAGGAGGAGGCGTGGCTAGACTTCGGTGCGGGTGGAATAAAATCGAGGGAGGGGCGGTCGTTTGTACCTCACTCTTTGATCGCAGTTGGTCTTCAACGATTATCGTGAATCAACGACACGGGGTGAAGAGAGAGGGGAGTTAAGGGGGGCGGACAAAAAAGAGAAGGGGGAATAACAAAACGAGGGGTGCAACACGAGGACTTCCCAGGAGGTCACCCATCCTAGTACTACTCTCGCCCAAGCACGTTTAACTGCGGAGTTCTGATGGGATCCGGTGCATTAGTGCTGGTATGATCGCACCCGTAAGCACATGCATGATGAAATGCTATAAGCGACCACCCCTGACCTGATCCCACAACAAGGAGGGGAGGGGAGGGGAGGGGAGGGGAGGCCGCTCGTCGTCGAATTTTTACAGGAGTTTCCGGAGGGTGTTTTCCTTGTAGTAGCTATGGAATCGCTACTCCGACCGCCGGATCTTTAGAATTTCACGATGTCATCCCGGGGCCTTGGTTGAGGCAGTTTTGGTGAATTCTGGGACGAAATATCGCGTGGATTGCGGAGGAGGAGGCGTGGCTAGACTTCGGTGCGGGTGGAATAAAATCGAGGGAGGGGCGGTCGTTTGTACCTCACTCTTTGATCGCAGTTGGTCTTCAACGATTATCGTGAATCAACGACACGGGGTGAAGAGAGAGGGGAGTTAAGGGGGGCGGACAAAAAAGAGAAGGGGGAATAACAAAACGAGGGGTGCAACACGAGGACTTCCCAGGAGGTCACCCATCCTAGTACTACTCTCGCCCAAGCACGTTTAACTGCGGAGTTCTGATGGGATCCGGTGCATTAGTGCTGGTATGATCGCACCCGTAAGCACATGCATGATGAAATGCTATAAGCGACCACCCCTGACCTGATCCCACAACAAGGAGGGGAGGGGAGGGGAGGGGAGGGGAGGCCGCTCGTCGTCGAATTTTTACAGGAGTTTCCGGAGGGTGTTTTCCTTGTAGTAGCTATGGAATCGCTACTCCGACCGCCGGATCTTTAGAATTTCACGATGTCATCCCGGGGCCTTGGTTGAGGCAGTTTTGGTGAATTCTGGGACGAAATATCGCGTGGATTGCGGAGGAGGAGGCGTGGCTAGACTTCGGTGCGGGTGGAATAAAATCGAGGGAGGGGCGGTCGTTTGTACCTCACTCTTTGATCGCAGTTGGTCTTCAACGATTATCGTGAATCAACGACACGGGGTGAAGAGAGAGGGGAGTTAAGGGGGGCGGACAAAAAAGAGAAGGGGGAATAACAAAACGAGGGGTGCAACACGAGGACTTCCCAGGAGGTCACCCATCCTAGTACTACTCTCGCCCAAGCACGTTTAACTGCGGAGTTCTGATGGGATCCGGTGCATTAGTGCTGGTATGATCGCACCCGTAAGCACATGCATGATGAAATGCTATAAGCGACCACCCCTGACCTGATCCCACAACAAGGAGGGGAGGGGAGGGGAGGGGAGGGGAGGCCGCTCGTCGTCGAATTTTTACAGGAGTTTCCGGAGGGTGTTTTCCTTGTAGTAGCTATGGAATCGCTACTCCGACCGCCGGATCTTTAGAATTTCACGATGTCATCCCGGGGCCTTGGTTGAGGCAGTTTTGGTGAATTCTGGGACGAAATATCGCGTGGATTGCGGAGGAGGAGGCGTGGCTAGACTTCGGTGCGGGTGGAATAAAATCGAGGGAGGGGCGGTCGTTTGTACCTCACTCTTTGATCGCAGTTGGTCTTCAACGATTATCGTGAATCAACGACACGGGGTGAAGAGAGAGGGGAGTTAAGGGGGGCGGACAAAAAAGAGAAGGGGGAATAACAAAACGAGGGGTGCAACACGAGGACTTCCCAGGAGGTCACCCATCCTAGTACTACTCTCGCCCAAGCACGTTTAACTGCGGAGTTCTGATGGGATCCGGTGCATTAGTGCTGGTATGATCGCACCCGTAAGCACATGCATGATGAAATGCTATAAGCGACCACCCCTGACCTGATCCCACAACAAGGAGGGGAGGGGAGGGGAGGGGAGGGGAGGCCGCTCGTCGTCGAATTTTTACAGGAGTTTCCGGAGGGTGTTTTCCTTGTAGTAGCTATGGAATCGCTACTCCGACCGCCGGATCTTTAGAATTTCACGATGTCATCCCGGGGCCTTGGTTGAGGCAGTTTTGGTGAATTCTGGGACGAAATATCGCGTGGATTGCGGAGGAGGAGGCGTGGCTAGACTTCGGTGCGGGTGGAATAAAATCGAGGGAGGGGCGGTCGTTTGTACCTCACTCTTTGATCGCAGTTGGTCTTCAACGATTATCGTGAATCAACGACACGGGGTGAAGAGAGAGGGGAGTTAAGGGGGGCGGACAAAAAAGAGAAGGGGGAATAACAAAACGAGGGGTGCAACACGAGGACTTCCCAGGAGGTCACCCATCCTAGTACTACTCTCGCCCAAGCACGTTTAACTGCGGAGTTCTGATGGGATCCGGTGCATTAGTGCTGGTATGATCGCACCCGTAAGCACATGCATGATGAAATGCTATAAGCGACCACCCCTGACCTGATCCCACAACAAGGAGGGGAGGGGAGGGGAGGGGAGGGGAGGCCGCTCGTCGTCGAATTTTTACAGGAGTTTCCGGAGGGTGTTTTCCTTGTAGTAGCTATGGAATCGCTACTCCGACCGCCGGATCTTTAGAATTTCACGATGTCATCCCGGGGCCTTGGTTGAGGCAGTTTTGGTGAATTCTGGGACGAAATATCGCGTGGATTGCGGAGGAGGAGGCGTGGCTAGACTTCGGTGCGGGTGGAATAAAATCGAGGGAGGGGCGGTCGTTTGTACCTCACTCTTTGATCGCAGTTGGTCTTCAACGATTATCGTGAATCAACGACACGGGGTGAAGAGAGAGGGGAGTTAAGGGGGGCGGACAAAAAAGAGAAGGGGGAATAACAAAACGAGGGGTGCAACACGAGGACTTCCCAGGAGGTCACCCATCCTAGTACTACTCTCGCCCAAGCACGTTTAACTGCGGAGTTCTGATGGGATCCGGTGCATTAGTGCTGGTATGATCGCACCCGTAAGCACATGCATGATGAAATGCTATAAGCGACCACCCCTGACCTGATCCCACAACAAGGAGGGGAGGGGAGGGGAGGGGAGGGGAGGCCGCTCGTCGTCGAATTTTTACAGGAGTTTCCGGAGGGTGTTTTCCTTGTAGTAGCTATGGAATCGCTACTCCGACCGCCGGATCTTTAGAATTTCACGATGTCATCCCGGGGCCTTGGTTGAGGCAGTTTTGGTGAATTCTGGGACGAAATATCGCGTGGATTGCGGAGGAGGAGGCGTGGCTAGACTTCGGTGCGGGTGGAATAAAATCGAGGGAGGGGCGGTCGTTTGTACCTCACTCTTTGATCGCAGTTGGTCTTCAACGATTATCGTGAATCAACGACACGGGGTGAAGAGAGAGGGGAGTTAAGGGGGGCGGACAAAAAAGAGAAGGGGGAATAACAAAACGAGGGGTGCAACACGAGGACTTCCCAGGAGGTCACCCATCCTAGTACTACTCTCGCCCAAGCACGTTTAACTGCGGAGTTCTGATGGGATCCGGTGCATTAGTGCTGGTATGATCGCACCCGTAAGCACATGCATGATGAAATGCTATAAGCGACCACCCCTGACCTGATCCCACAACAAGGAGGGGAGGGGAGGGGAGGGGAGGGGAGGCCGCTCGTCGTCGAATTTTTACAGGAGTTTCCGGAGGGTGTTTTCCTTGTAGTAGCTATGGAATCGCTACTCCGACCGCCGGATCTTTAGAATTTCACGATGTCATCCCGGGGCCTTGGTTGAGGCAGTTTTGGTGAATTCTGGGACGAAATATCGCGTGGATTGCGGAGGAGGAGGCGTGGCTAGACTTCGGTGCGGGTGGAATAAAATCGAGGGAGGGGCGGTCGTTTGTACCTCACTCTTTGATCGCAGTTGGTCTTCAACGATTATCGTGAATCAACGACACGGGGTGAAGAGAGAGGGGAGTTAAGGGGGGCGGACAAAAAAGAGAAGGGGGAATAACAAAACGAGGGGTGCAACACGAGGACTTCCCAGGAGGTCACCCATCCTAGTACTACTCTCGCCCAAGCACGTTTAACTGCGGAGTTCTGATGGGATCCGGTGCATTAGTGCTGGTATGATCGCACCCGTAAGCACATGCATGATGAAATGCTATAAGCGACCACCCCTGACCTGATCCCACAACAAGGAGGGGAGGGGAGGGGAGGGGAGGGGAGGCCGCTCGTCGTCGAATTTTTACAGGAGTTTCCGGAGGGTGTTTTCCTTGTAGTAGCTATGGAATCGCTACTCCGACCGCCGGATCTTTAGAATTTCACGATGTCATCCCGGGGCCTTGGTTGAGGCAGTTTTGGTGAATTCTGGGACGAAATATCGCGTGGATTGCGGAGGAGGAGGCGTGGCTAGACTTCGGTGCGGGTGGAATAAAATCGAGGGAGGGGCGGTCGTTTGTACCTCACTCTTTGATCGCAGTTGGTCTTCAACGATTATCGTGAATCAACGACACGGGGTGAAGAGAGAGGGGAGTTAAGGGGGGCGGACAAAAAAGAGAAGGGGGAATAACAAAACGAGGGGTGCAACACGAGGACTTCCCAGGAGGTCACCCATCCTAGTACTACTCTCGCCCAAGCACGTTTAACTGCGGAGTTCTGATGGGATCCGGTGCATTAGTGCTGGTATGATCGCACCCGTAAGCACATGCATGATGAAATGCTATAAGCGACCACCCCTGACCTGATCCCACAACAAGGAGGGGAGGGGAGGGGAGGGGAGGGGAGGCCGCTCGTCGTCGAATTTTTACAGGAGTTTCC
The DNA here is from genome assembly GCA_025169955.1 of Salix arbutifolia. Classification (NCBI taxonomy): domain Eukaryota; kingdom Viridiplantae; phylum Streptophyta; class Magnoliopsida; order Malpighiales; family Salicaceae; genus Salix; species Salix arbutifolia. The sequence continues at coordinate 6,594,210 of CM045920.1, forward strand.
GGAGGGTGTTTTCCTTGTAGTAGCTATGGAATCGCTACTCCGACCGCCGGATCTTTAGAATTTCACGATGTCATCCCGGGGCCTTGGTTGAGGCAGTTTTGGTGAATTCTGGGACGAAATATCGCGTGGATTGCGGAGGAGGAGGCGTGGCTAGACTTCGGTGCGGGTGGAATAAAATCGAGGGAGGGGCGGTCGTTTGTACCTCACTCTTTGATCGCAGTTGGTCTTCAACGATTATCGTGAATCAACGACACGGGGTGAAGAGAGAGGGGAGTTAAGGGGGGCGGACAAAAAAGAGAAGGGGGAATAACAAAACGAGGGGTGCAACACGAGGACTTCCCAGGAGGTCACCCATCCTAGTACTACTCTCGCCCAAGCACGTTTAACTGCGGAGTTCTGATGGGATCCGGTGCATTAGTGCTGGTATGATCGCACCCGTAAGCACATGCATGATGAAATGCTATAAGCGACCACCCCTGACCTGATCCCACAACAAGGAGGGGAGGGGAGGGGAGGGGAGGGGAGGGGAGGCCGCTCGTCGTCGAATTTTTACAGGAGTTTCCGGAGGGTGTTTTCCTTGTAGTAGCTATGGAATCGCTACTCCGACCGCCGGATCTTTAGAATTTCACGATGTCATCCCGGGGCCTTGGTTGAGGCAGTTTTGGTGAATTCTGGGACGAAATATCGCGTGGATTGCGGAGGAGGAGGCGTGGCTAGACTTCGGTGCGGGTGGAATAAAATCGAGGGAGGGGCGGTCGTTTGTACCTCACTCTTTGATCGCAGTTGGTCTTCAACGATTATCGTGAATCAACGACACGGGGTGAAGAGAGAGGGGAGTTAAGGGGGGCGGACAAAAAAGAGAAGGGGGAATAACAAAACGAGGGGTGCAACACGAGGACTTCCCAGGAGGTCACCCATCCTAGTACTACTCTCGCCCAAGCACGTTTAACTGCGGAGTTCTGATGGGATCCGGTGCATTAGTGCTGGTATGATCGCACCCGTAAGCACATGCATGATGAAATGCTATAAGCGACCACCCCTGACCTGATCCCACAACAAGGAGGGGAGGGGAGGGGAGGGGAGGGGAGGGGAGGCCGCTCGTCGTCGAATTTTTACAGGAGTTTCCGGAGGGTGTTTTCCTTGTAGTAGCTATGGAATCGCTACTCCGACCGCCGGATCTTTAGAATTTCACGATGTCATCCCGGGGCCTTGGTTGAGGCAGTTTTGGTGAATTCTGGGACGAAATATCGCGTGGATTGCGGAGGAGGAGGCGTGGCTAGACTTCGGTGCGGGTGGAATAAAATCGAGGGAGGGGCGGTCGTTTGTACCTCACTCTTTGATCGCAGTTGGTCTTCAACGATTATCGTGAATCAACGACACGGGGTGAAGAGAGAGGGGAGTTAAGGGGGGCGGACAAAAAAGAGAAGGGGGAATAACAAAACGAGGGGTGCAACACGAGGACTTCCCAGGAGGTCACCCATCCTAGTACTACTCTCGCCCAAGCACGTTTAACTGCGGAGTTCTGATGGGATCCGGTGCATTAGTGCTGGTATGATCGCACCCGTAAGCACATGCATGATGAAATGCTATAAGCGACCACCCCTGACCTGATCCCACAACAAGGAGGGGAGGGGAGGGGAGGGGAGGGGAGGGGAGGCCGCTCGTCGTCGAATTTTTACAGGAGTTTCCGGAGGGTGTTTTCCTTGTAGTAGCTATGGAATCGCTACTCCGACCGCCGGATCTTTAGAATTTCACGATGTCATCCCGGGGCCTTGGTTGAGGCAGTTTTGGTGAATTCTGGGACGAAATATCGCGTGGATTGCGGAGGAGGAGGCGTGGCTAGACTTCGGTGCGGGTGGAATAAAATCGAGGGAGGGGCGGTCGTTTGTACCTCACTCTTTGATCGCAGTTGGTCTTCAACGATTATCGTGAATCAACGACACGGGGTGAAGAGAGAGGGGAGTTAAGGGGGGCGGACAAAAAAGAGAAGGGGGAATAACAAAACGAGGGGTGCAACACGAGGACTTCCCAGGAGGTCACCCATCCTAGTACTACTCTCGCCCAAGCACGTTTAACTGCGGAGTTCTGATGGGATCCGGTGCATTAGTGCTGGTATGATCGCACCCGTAAGCACATGCATGATGAAATGCTATAAGCGACCACCCCTGACCTGATCCCACAACAAGGAGGGGAGGGGAGGGGAGGGGAGGGGAGGGGAGGCCGCTCGTCGTCGAATTTTTACAGGAGTTTCCGGAGGGTGTTTTCCTTGTAGTAGCTATGGAATCGCTACTCCGACCGCCGGATCTTTAGAATTTCACGATGTCATCCCGGGGCCTTGGTTGAGGCAGTTTTGGTGAATTCTGGGACGAAATATCGCGTGGATTGCGGAGGAGGAGGCGTGGCTAGACTTCGGTGCGGGTGGAATAAAATCGAGGGAGGGGCGGTCGTTTGTACCTCACTCTTTGATCGCAGTTGGTCTTCAACGATTATCGTGAATCAACGACACGGGGTGAAGAGAGAGGGGAGTTAAGGGGGGCGGACAAAAAAGAGAAGGGGGAATAACAAAACGAGGGGTGCAACACGAGGACTTCCCAGGAGGTCACCCATCCTAGTACTACTCTCGCCCAAGCACGTTTAACTGCGGAGTTCTGATGGGATCCGGTGCATTAGTGCTGGTATGATCGCACCCGTAAGCACATGCATGATGAAATGCTATAAGCGACCACCCCTGACCTGATCCCACAACAAGGAGGGGAGGGGAGGGGAGGGGAGGGGAGGGGAGGCCGCTCGTCGTCGAATTTTTACAGGAGTTTCCGGAGGGTGTTTTCCTTGTAGTAGCTATGGAATCGCTACTCCGACCGCCGGATCTTTAGAATTTCACGATGTCATCCCGG